>JAPPVO010000032.1:163500357-163997051 GCA_030407325.1 Camellia japonica
TAGCCTCATGGTAATCATGCTATCATGGCAACATTCACACGCATGTGGCATGCTAAAGCATAAAAGCTTACCTAGTACTCCAAGCCAAAATAGAAACTAGTTAGTAATCACATGCATGATCCTAGTTCATGTTTAAAATGGCTAATGCAACACATGCAAAGATGCAATCTAGACAGGCTCGACTATTCTAAACATGGCATATGAAATGCAACAGATAACATGTATTCAATTTGGAATTGAAATACAATGCAGTTAGCATGATGCGCCGAGCCTGGTGCATGCAAGACAAATGTATGAATGCACGCATGCATAGCATAAGGTATGCTAATTTAAATATGCCCTAATACTAACCATCATAAGCTAGTAAATAAAAGGGAGAAAGACGTGGGGTTGGAAGACATACACGTACTCACGCACACTTATTCACAATTGCCCTCGCTCAAAGGGACCAAAAGAATATACAAATTTAATTAACCTACAAGCTAATTAAATATTACAGACCACCTAATTAATTAACAAATTAAATACAGAAAGAAGGTGGCCGCAGCCCCTCCTCGGGATGATGGGATGATGCATGATTGACTCGCCTTGCTCGGAAATCCGTCGCCATGCACAAGCTGCCTCTGTTTACCCTGCTCTGCTCCTCTGGAAATTGCATAAGTCCCAAGGAACACTCTCTGAACACTGTGGGACACCACCGGCTAAGAGGGAACACCACCGGCCATAGGTAATGGGCATCGACCAAATATTGAGCTCTCGGCCATCCATGTTTGGTCGGTCGGCACTGGAAATGGTCGGTCGACCAAAGCTTCCTACAGAAACCTGTTTTGACAGCAGCAGAGGGCAAACATGGCATGGCAATGCATTTTCAAGCAATGTATGCACAACCACCCTCCCTATCATGTTTAAGACTCAAGGGAGTATGGCTCTCGACCCTCGGGCCACCAATCACGCATTTCAATGCATGATGGCCAAGGGAGCCAAGTTGTGCATTTCAATATGGAATGAGATGCACAAAACAAATAATGGGCCCCAACCTCTATCATAATCGATTCAAGAGGCAAGAGATGCATGCTATGATATGCAACCTAAACATGCAAGCTAAGCATGCAACATGAGCATGTGAACATGCAATATGCAATAGGCAAACAACCTAAACATGTGGACGTGTATAGCATGCAACAACATGCACAATGGAACAAACATGCAACAACATGGTGAGATGGACTTACACTAACATGGGTAGCTCTCAAGCATGCCAAAAATCAGTGGCCATAATGATGCAACAAAGGCATGAAAACACACACATAAGCATGCATGCACAAGGGCCTAAACATGGAGCATAAACCATCAACTCTTCAAAGCATGAAAGGGATGGAAAATGCAAGTATGCAAGCATGGAACTTGGACTGAAATGACATGACAAGTGGTTCTAAACCACTGAAATGATGCAAGGATAGCATGCTAGAGGGTCCGATGCTTAAGGCCTACAAGGGGGATTACATGGTAGCTATACAAAGCAAAGCATGGATGACCCAAATAACCAAAAACAGTCCTCAAGCACATCAAAACAAGCATAAAAGCTTCACAAAGCTAAGCCAAAAACATGCTAGAAACAAGGCTCAAAGCATGAAGCATGTTAAGGCAAATCATGGCATTACAAGACAAGTATGCAAAGCAAACATGGTGTGTCTAAACCAATTAAAAACAGTGCTATATCATGGCAAAATAAGCACAAATAACACTTAAGACATGGCCAACATGAACTTAAAAATGGTGCTCACACATGAGGCTAAAATGACACTTTTTGAAGACAACAAGGAGAGGGGATGGCCCTCTCCTTCTTAGGACCTTAAACCACCATCCTCACCACTGAAATCCCTCAATATTTCAGTGGTGAGGAGGCCCAAACAAGGTGGTCCCGGAGCTGACCAAAAATAGCACAAAATGGGGCCAAACAAGGCCTAAGAGGGGGAAACAACCCCAAACACAAACGTGACCTTAAAAAAATATTTAAAGCACTCAAAAACAAGACTTTTTTCAGTTATAAGTTAAGCTCAAAACAGTATGCAAGATAGGATAAAAGTGTGTGCAAAAACAGGGGATTTAAGGCTTAGAAACTCACCATTGAAGACCTTCTTCAAAACCAGCACTCTAGCAGATTTTTCTGAGTCAAAACCAAGTCTTGAGCCCCCACGAGACCCTCCAAGAACCTTAGATGAATGGTGGAGGTGTGTGCTTAGGAGTTGGGGTGCAAAGGGGTCAAGAACCAAGCACTTTGGAGGCTTGGATGTAGAGATATCAAGAGAGATATATGTTTTTGTCTTGGACAAATTTCTTGGAACCCTTACAATGGAAGAGGAGCTCTTCTATTTATAGAGCAAGGCAAAAGCCCTAAGCTTCTTGGAGAAGCTAAGGCAAAAGGGTCAAAGGGGGCAAGCTTCTAAGGGAAGCTAAGCAAAGGGGTCAAGCTTCTCTTGGAAGCTTAGACAAGGGTTCAAGCTTCTTGGAGAAGCTAGAGCAAAGGTGCAAAGGGTTCAAGCTTCTTAGAGAAGCTAAACCAAGGGTTCAAAAGGTTCAAGCTTCCTCAAGAAGCTAAAAACCAAGGGTTCAAAAGGTTCAAGCTTCCTCAAAGAAGCTAAAACAGGGGGTTCAAAAGGTTCAAGCTTCCTCAAGAAGCTAAAACAGGGGGTTCAAAAGGTTCAAGCTTCCTCAAGAAGCTAAAACAGGGGGTTAAAAAGGTTTAAGCTTCCTCAAGAAGCTAAAACAGGGGGTTCAAAAGGTTCAAACCCCCTCAAGAAAAGGTCTCGGCCAGAAAAAGTGGCTAATTGGCCAACAAAGTTGGCCGACCGACCACAAAATGTGCCGACCGACCACCAATGGTGCCGACCGGCCATCACCAGTGGTCGGTGGCATGGAAACAAGGCCGGTGGCCTCAAGCCATGGCCGGTGAGGTGTGGGGATGGCCTACAAGCTATTTCCCACCCTCAGAAGCAAAACAACAAGTGTTTGATGCAAAACTAAACACAAAACAGACAAGTCGAGAGGTCTTGAGGCAAGGCGCATAGCCGAAACCTCCGAGAACTCAAGACGAACACGAACAGGGATAATCATCGAGTGCTCAAACGATGACGTCCAAGTCTTAAGGACGGTCAAAAATGGGGTGTCTACAATGATCCATCACAGTACAACTGCCAGATGTCCCCAACATAAATTCTCTAGTTCAGCTCTGGTCGAATTTCGTCGGACTTGAAATCGGCGAGACCCCTAGTGAATTCGGCAACAAAGTCGGCTAGCACCTGTCCCTTGATTGAAGTTCTGGTAGAAATTGAATGTCGTACTGGCCGAGTTCAAGAGCCCACTTTGAAACACGTCCTGATGCTTCTGCACTTCGTAGTACGGATCAGAGGGGATAATCTGTTAGCACCCCAATGCTATGTCCTTGGAAGTAATGCATCAGTTTTCTTGCCGCCATGACTAGGGCTAGGATGAGTTTTTCCAGCGGAAGGTAGCGTGTTTCGGCGTCCACCATTGCCTTGCTCACATAATACACTGGCCGCTGCTCCCCCAGCTCTTCCTTTATCAGTACGGCGCTGACGGCCCTGTCGGAAACTGCCAGATACAAAATGAGCGGGTCACCAACTGCAGGTGTTGTCAAGAGTGGTACTGAGCGGAGGTAAGTCTTGAGGCCATTGAAAGTGGCTTCGCATTCAGCGGACCATTCAAAAGCCTTGCCCTGCCGTAGTGTATGGAAGAATTGTCGGCAGCGATCTGTAGACCGACTGATGAACCTATTGAGTACGGTGGCCATCCCCATCAACTTTTGAACCTCTTTTACTGAACGAGGAGAGTTGAGTTCCAAGATTGTTGTGATTTGCCTCAGGTTGGCCTCGATTCCCCGGTGGTTGACAATGTAACCCAAGAACTTGCCGGAGCCAATCCCAAACGCACATTTGGAAGCATTCAGCTTCATTTTGTATTTACGTAAGATGCCGAACGTCTCTTCTAGATCGGCTAGAAGGGTTTGCTCTTCTCTGGACTTGACTACCATGTCATCAATGTACACTTCCATAGTGCGGCCGAGTTGCTCCTTGAACATAGCCGTGACCAGTCTTTGGTAAGTTGCCCCTGCATTCTTCAGCCCAAAAGGCATAACCTTATAGCAGTAGGTTCCTCTTGGGGTGAAGAATGCAGTTTTTTCTTGGTCCTTAGGATGTATGGCGATCTGATGGTAGCCTCTGTTAGCATCGAGGAAGCTCATGCGCTGATAGCGTGTCGTCGCATCTACAAGTTGGTCAATTCTGGGTAGGGGAAAACAATCCTTGGGGCAGGCTTTGTTTAAATCCGTGAAGTCGACGCACACTCGCCAAGTCCCATTTTTCTTCTTCACGACCACTATATTAGAGAGCCATGTAGGGTAGGTCACTTCCCTGATTGCCCCGGCGTCAAGCACCTGTCAAGCTCTTCAACAACGGCGGCAGTGTGCTTTGCGGCTGACCGCCGGTTTTTCTGAATAATCAGCTTGCACTTATGGTCAACATTCAAACGGTGCTGTGAAACGAACGGATCTATACCCAATATCTCGTATGGAGTCCACGCAAAGACATCAAGGTTGCTGAGCAGGAAAGAGATTAGCTGCTGTCTGTCGGCTTGGCTCAGGGAGGCACCAACCATGAAGAACTTCTCTAGGTTTCCGTCAATTTCAACTCGGTCTAGGCCTTCTGTGGCCTTTTCACTTGGAAGCCGCCCAACATCGTCGAGGCTCTCCCGATCCGGCACTTCAATGGAATTTACTTGCAACTCCTTTGCCGTCTTTCCAGCGAAGAGATAACATGCTTGTGCCGATTTCTGGGAGCCGCGGATTTGCTCAATGCTGCGTTCTGTCGGGAAGCGCAGCAGCTGATGATATGTACTCGGCATGGCCTGCATGGTGTGCAACCAAGTTCGCCCCATAATGAGATTGTACGACAATGACAGCTTGACGACCAAGAATTCTACATCTACTGTTCGGGAGCCCGCTCGAACAGGTAGTGTGATTTTCTCCAACGGGTACTCTGAATTAGAGTTGAAGCCGAATAGTGGATATGGGGTAGGAGAGATATCCAATTCGGAGAAGTCGAGTTTGGTAAATGTCTTATAATACATGACCTCCGATGTGCTCCCTGGATCGATGAGTACGCGCTCAACTATGAACCGGTTTACGCGTAACTCAACTACCAAGGGATCAATGTGGGGCACTGTTACTCCGGCCAAATCTGAATCATCAAAAGTAATGCCCGCGGCTTCATGGGGCCGTTTAGCCGGAGTGAGTTGGTTTTGAGGGTCGAAGTTTGATTGAATCGTATGCACTGCCGATGACATTGGCAAGCTGTATATCATGTGGATCACGCCGAGAGGAGGTGAATCCTGTCTTAAGGCTATTGCTTTGGTCGGGTTGCCTTTTTAGACGTACTGTTGCAGTCGACCATCCTACACCAATTCCTCCAGGTGATATTTCAATGCATAACAACTCTCAGTTTCATGGCCATGATCCTTATGATACTCGCACCGTCGATTCCGTCTTCAAGTATTGGGAGGTCCCACCATTTTTGACGACCACTTGAAGAACGAAAGATGTTGGATTTTGGACATGACCGTGCTGATCGGCTCTGACAACTCAATATATTTCTTGTCGGCGCGTCTTGTGCGCCTGCTGTCGACTTGCAGCTGTTCATTCGCTCGGTGAGAGCATTGGTCACTTGATCGGCGAGAATCCCGTCTCTAATCTCCTTTTGCCCGATGGCGAGGTTCAGGGCTCTGAGGTGCTACAGAATTTATTAGCTGAGCAATTTCAGCAGGAGCCGTCTTGTTGGTGACATTGTCGGCTTTAACCCTCAAGGCATCATCTTCCACTTTACAGTATTCTTTAACTTTCTTCATCAACGACCAAACTGTTTTGGGGGGCCGTCTAGTCAAAGAGTTGCGGAGGGCACTGTCGGGATGCAGTCCCATCTTGAAGGCGGTGATGGCCATGGAGTCATTGCAAGCATCGTCTACCAGATTGAAACATTTCCAATACCACGCCGAGTAGGCACGAAGGGTTTTTCCCGGTTGAATCTGCATTGCCCAGAGGGAATCGGCTTGCTTTGGCTGGACCTCATTAGTGATGAACCTTACCCTGAAGGATTTTTGGAGTTGGTGGAAGCTTTTAATCGAAGCCGGCTCCAGTTTGTAATACCACCTGACAGCTAGTGGTCCCAAACTGCTCGGAAATATTCTGCACATCAAAGCCTCATCATCTGCATGCAGTGTCATGGCTTGCTTGTAATGGTGGATGTGATCGGTGGGGTCTGATTTACCGTTGTACAAGGTGAATGACGGTGCTTTGAATTTCTTGGATAGCACTGCCTTTGCAATCCGTCGTACAAAAGGATCGTGTTAATCTTCATTCGAACTGTTTTTTCTTCGCTTGTGCCTTATACGGGGACTCTCTTCAGAAGAACTGGAAGTTTCAGATCGTCCCTTCTTCCTGGGCTCCGGGGATAGTAAGTCGGAGTTGCTATCAGTGTCTTGTTGTTGGGCTCAAGATCGTCGACCACCTGCCCTCACAGGTTATTCTGGGCCTTGGTGTATAGCTTGTTTGGACTTCGCCACCTCCAAGGCCAAATCCTGACGGAGATGTTCGTTCTCTGCGATCATGTTCTCCAACCTTTGTTCGTTTTGCTTTGCTTGTTCCATGATCGCTTGCATTGCTTCATGCTCTGGAGTCGAGGGTGAGGCAAAGTTCAAAGCGCGTCTTGCGGGGATAGTCTTCGGTCCAAGCATGTTTGTTGGAGTGAGGTCGTCTCTTTGCGTGGTTTCATCAGTGACTATCGGAGGGTCTTCCGTTACGCCCGCCATGGATGTGTTTGAGTATTCCCACAAACGGCACCAATTGTGGAGAAATGGTTTGGAAATACTCTTCTGATCCTGGGGGATGCTCTTGATCCTCTGCTAATCACTTGAAAAGGAATAAACACTTCAGTCGAGGGTACCGGAATTAGCACTCTGACGGGCAAGTCAGTCTCAACACTCAAGATTACTTGTATTCTAAGTTAAATATAATAGTTCTCACATACCTCTTTCTGGCTGATGTTCTTCTATTTATATCTTTTCTTTCTTGGGCCTCGGGATTAGGTCCATTTTTAATTCGCTATTCGGTATATTTTGTAGCAAACCGCTCTTCACTCGGCCCCTTGCTTAACTGACTGTTTGGCCGAGTAGGGTTGGATTCGAGCGTGCGAGTCGGCGCCGAGTGCCACATATTTCGACTCTCCCAAGTTCGACTATCCGGAATCTCTACAACTCCCAATACTCGGCCTCCACAATACTCTTGTGAGAAACCTTTTGCAACCAGGTGAGTTTTGTAATGCTCAAGAGAACTATCAAAATAAGTCTTGACTTTGTAGATCCATTTGCAACCAATCAAATTCTTACCAGCAGGCAAAGGAACAAACTCCCAAGCACTAGTTTTCTGCAAAGTAGACAACTCATCCTCCATAGCTCGAACTCAATGAGGATCCTGATAGGCCTCATTGTAAGACTGAGATTCTGAAAAGGAGTGAATAGTAGACAAAAACGTATGGTATGAAGGAGAAAAACATGTTTTAGCAAAACCAAGTTTGACTACCTATTTACGGATGCAAAGAGGATACTTATGGTTAGCAAGATCAAAGTCGTTAGAAGCAGGAGAATTAGCAGCAGGGACAGAGACAACTAGTGGAGGAAGAACCTTGCGACGAGAATAAACTAACAACAGAGGAGGAGAGAGAGAAGTAAGTGGTGGAGGAGACAAAGAGGGAATAGACTCGTGGGGGTTAGTGAAGAGGGACTCGTCAAGTAGGGTGGTACGAGAAGAAGAGGGAACAAGCTCATAGGGAATAGCAAAATGTACTCATTAGGAGGGATCTCACAAGGAAATGGATCAATATGAACCAAATCTTCTTCAAAAACTAGGGTTGTGAGAGGAGGAAGCTGAAAGTAAAGTAGACGTTTGAAAAAGGCAACATGGCGGGAGACATAAAGGTGACGGGAAACAAGGTCATAACAACGATAACCTTTTTAAGTGAGACTGTAACCCAAAAAGACACATAGGACAGACTGGACACTAAGTTTGGTCCTATCTTTACGGGGGTAAAAGGACAAAACAAGTAGACCCAAACACACGAAGGAGGGAGTAATTGGGAAGTTGAGAAAACAGAGCCTCATAAGGAAACCGACCAGAGAGAATGGGTGTAGGCATAGGGTTGAGAAGAAAAGCAACAGTAAGAATTGCCTTACCCCAGAACGAAGCCGAAATAGAGGCAGAGAAAAGGAAAGACCTACCTGTCTCAAGAAGATAACAGTGTTTATGCTTAGTTCGACTATTTTGGGCAGATGTATCAGTACAGGAAGTTTGGTGAATAATACCCAAATTGGCCAAATACTCACAAAACTCAGTTTCAAAATATTTCCCACCTAAGTCAGACCGTAACAATTTAATAGTAGACCCAAATTGTGTAATGACCATAGACTGAAAAATACGGTATATCTGGTAGAAGACAGACTTATGAGTCATAAGCTAAACCGAAGTGTAACAGGTGTAGTCATCAACAAATGAAACATAGTATGTAGAACCCCCTTAGTGAGAACAGGAAAAGGACCCCAGATATCAGTATGAACTAAATAAAACCGTATATCAAATATAGAAGTACTTTTATGAAAAGGTAAGGCTGTCATTTTGACAAGTTTCCACCCCCGACACTTGGCAAGTTGACTAGGAGAAACTTTACCCAATATACTTGACTGAGCTAAAGACTGTAAGCAGTCAGTAGATAAATACCCTAATCTGGAATGCTATAAATAGAAAGGACTTGACAGAGAATCTAACTGAAAAAAGAAAAAAAAATAATTAGAGAGGTAGTCATAAGCAAATGCAAGCTCTCTATCAGATAGAGGTCTCCAACTCTACGGCCAATCCCAATCTACTGCTTGGACATCCGATTCTACACAGAACAGATAGAAGAAGAAAATATAACATCAAAATTGTAGGCAACAAGCTGACTGATATATAATAAATTGACAAATAACTGAGGAACATATAAGACAGATGCAATAGAGATAACAAACATAATAGATGGTAAGACAGATCCAACAGATATAACAAACATACCAAACCCATTAACAGCATTAACAGAAATAGGAAAATGAGGAGGAGTACAATTATAAAGTACGGAGAGATGAAGAGTCATATGATAAAAGGCACTAGAGTCAAAAAGCCAGATAGACGAAGAGATACCTGAAGAAGACCTAAGCAAACCAAAATGAAGAAAAGAAACAACGGAGGTAGACGGGGATGGTTGGGAGGTAGACAATATATGCTAAAGTTGACTAATTTGAGCCCTCAACGAAGCCAAGTTAGGATCAAGAGCCCGAGCAGATGCAGTATAAGCGGCGAGAGGAGCACAAAACTGGTTCGAAGACTGCTAAAGAGATGAAGTAAGTCCATTCTTAAGACAGTGGTACTTCCAATGACCCCTCTAATGGCAAAAGGCACACTCATCAAAAGCCAAAGGCCCCTTCTTTGGTGTTACAGTGGCCTGAATTTTGTCATTCAACATCTTGAGTGTACTTGGCAAACAAAAACTCAAAAGAAATGGGGCCTAAGTAGAAGCAAAAATACGAACTGTGGTCAAAGTGTAAAAACCACAAACTTGTTCTAAGAGACTAGAGAAATAAAACCACTGAGATTTGAAGAAAGAGAGATTGTGAACACCAGAACCACAAAAGTAGATGCCATGTAACTGGATGATTCACGAACCATAAAACCAAAGAGAACTCGATCACGATGCTCCTAGAGAACTAGAGAGAGATTGTGACTAAGATAACGAAGCCTAGAAGTTGATCGAGAGAGAGATCAAGAACAGATAGAGAGAGAGAAACATGGGTCACGATCTTCAAATTAGAGCGAGAGAGCGAGTAAGGAAGAACTCACACGATCGCAATTAGAATCGAGAGAAACCTAGAATAGAGAGGTGCGAGAGAGGCACTATTGTAGAACTAGAGAGAGAGAGAGAGAGAGCTCCCTCGAGCGTAAAACAATGACTGAAACTGAAAATGGGTCACAATCCTGACACTGGGTAGATCGCGATTCCGACAAGACTAGGGTTTTGCACGAAGCAAAGAGTACTTTGAACGATTAGATGTAGAGCTAGGGTTTCCGGAGACCTTTTCAACCAGAGCTCTGATACCATGTAAGTTTTCTAAATGGATCAGTATATTCAATTGTGTTCGTAATACAAGAGTACATCGCTTTATATAACAATCTAACCTATGATTGAAAAGGCAATAAGAATATTGACTCAAATCCCAAATATATACAAAATATATATAGTGCCATATATACACAAAACCTAATATTCTCACAGTTTGGGTGGGTACTTCTTCCTTCGCTGTGTCTTTTCCGTACTTGTATAGAATATCTCAGTCTCATAATTGCTCTATTGCTTCTATGGCATGCTCGTCTTTGGCTCCAATTTCTTGGAACTTTAATTTTCCTAGAAATCTTAATGATAGAGAAGTTGGGGAATTGATGGGTCTATTGTCAATGCTTGAACATGTTTCGTTGGTTCCATCTTTAGAGAACAAGTGGGTTTGGGCTATTCATTTTTCGGACTCCTTTTCTTGTAAATCTTTTCTTGGCAAACTCATTGATAAGCCTCACATACCTTTGTTTCCTTTTCACAAGAAGATTTGGAGGGCTTGTTTTCCTCTTAAAGTAAAGGTGTTCATGTGGATTTTGGTTCATGGAGGCACTTTAACTAATGATACATTGCAAAAGAGGCTGCCTTTGCGTTCTCTAAATCCTTAATGGTGCATCATGTGTAGAAGGCATGGAGAATCTTTAGACCATTTATTTATGCATTGTTCAGTGGCAGCAAATTTGTGGCAAAGGTTGTTTTGTTTGAGGAATGTTATGTGGGTGGCTCCAAAAGATAGTGCTCAAATAATCTTAAATGATTTTCAAAAGTTGGGCATGTCGAAGAGGGCCATGGTGCTTTGGCTTTGTGCTAGCTTTGCAATTTTCGGAGTCATTTGGTTGGAAAGAAATGGGCGTGTCTTTGAAGATGTATCTCAAGATATTGATTTTTTATGGGAAAAGTCCGACATATGGTATCTTTTTGGGTGTTGGGGAGCCCTTTGTTTAAAGAAATTCCTTTTTATTATTTATTTTATTTTATTTTATTTATTGCAGTAGATTGGGTGTTAATTTATGATATTTAGCACTGGCTTTGTTTTGGTTTTTGACTTTTTTTTGTTTCTATTTTTTCATTTCTTATTTTTTCACTTGTACCCTTTTACAGAAGATGCCTCATCCTCCTCTCTTTGGCTTTGTGCCTTAATAAAATTCTTGTTTGTTGTTGATAAAAATAAATAAATAAATAAAAAGGAGAGATCATTGGAAGAATTGAAGAGATTGATGCTCTTAAGGTTTCTATAGGTTTGGATAATTCTTTGAGGGGAGAGAGGAATAAACTAAAATCTAGGATGGAGGAGATCATTTTTAGGGAGCAAATTTCTTGGGCTCAAAAGAAAAAATTAAAATGGCTTAAGAAGGGGGATCTCAACTCTTAAGTTTTTTTATAGGGTTGCGGATGGAAAAAGGAAAAAGTTCATTAAGAAGTTAGATGTAGGGCAAGGGGTGGTGGTTGAAATGGAGGATCAAATCTTAGACGGGATTTTTAGGTTTTACTCAAGTCTTTATTCGGATGGAGGGGTAGTGAGACCTAGGATTGAGGGTCTTGAGTGGTTACCTATTGATGAGGCTTTGGCTAGGTGGGTGGAGAGGCCTTTTGAGGAGGAGGAAATTAAAGAAGCAGTATTTGACTGTGAGAGAGATAAAGCTCCAAGGCCTAATGGTTTTTCTGTGGCGATGTTTCAGGATTGTTGGGAGGTGGTTAAGTGTGAATTGGTGAGGGTTTTTGCAGAATTCCATGAGAGGAGGATTGTTAATCTAAGTACAAATGCGTCGTTTATTTGTTTGATCCCCAAAAAGGATTGTTCAGCTAAGATAAGTGATTTTAGGCCCATTAGTCTTGTTACATCATTCTATATGATTTTGGGGAAGGTTTTGTCAAAGAGGCTAAGGGCAACTCTTAAGGAGACCGTTTCTTCGGTTCAAGGAGTGTTTGTAAAGGGTCGCCAGATTTTGGATGTACTTTTGGTAGCAAATGAAGCGGTGGATGAGTGTCGAGGCATGAAAAAAGAAGGTGTTTTTAAAGTTGATTTTGAGAAATCCTATGATCATGTGGATTGGCTGTTTTTAGATTTTGTATTATCTAGAAAGGGCTTTGGAGAGAGGTGGGAGGAGATGGATTTGGGGCTCTTTTTCATCATGTAATATGTCAGTCATTGTTAATGAGAAACCTGAGAAATCTTTCAATGCATCAAGGGGTTTAAGACAGTGTGATCCGTGTGACAACCACCTCCTTAATTAATTAAGCTAATTAAGTGTTTAATGTTGATCATGTGATTATGTGTTAATTGTGAATTATGTGCCATATGTTATATGCATTGTATTGATTTGTATTGTATTGTTATTGTGAACAAATAGGTAAAGGAATAAAATAAACCTGTCTGATTTCACAATTTTAACAAGCTAGAATTAAATATTAGGATAGGCAATTAGAGCCTAATTCACATTAATATAATTAACCTTAGTTTGCATTAAGTCATAAAATGCTGAGCATTAATTTAATTTGACTGAATTTGATTTAATTAGTTAAACTTATAATCTATTAAGGCTTAAGAGTAATTAAAGGTTAATTATGTTCCTCAATCCAATTCATCTAATTGAAACAAAGAAAGGGGCTATAAGAGAGAGACTTAATGCATTTTGTAGAGAAACTAGAGAGAGAGGGCTCAAAGACTAAGGAAAGAAAGGAAGAACTTGTAGAACTCTTGAATTGATCAACATTTGGCAACTTAAGGTACGGTTTCCCTTAAAATTTCTTGTAATTGAAGCTTATACACTCATTTTCTTCTAAGATAGAAGTTGAATCTAGGGAAAATCATGGATAATTAGGAGTTAGGAGTGTAGTTCGAAGGTTGAAAACTCATATGACCATATAAAGAGGGGATTGTAGAAAATTAACTCAAATTAGCAACACGCATGCATATTTTCCATGGAATCCATGATCATTTAATTGTTTCCTTGCTTCTTGCTTGATTTTCAACGTTTGGGAGGAAAACTCCATGCAATTCAAAGAATTGAAGCTCAATTTGTATTAGTTATGAACTTGTGTTTAAACTTCAAGAGTTTGAACTCCTTGCATGGTTTTGAAGCTTCGATTGAAGTTATAAATTTTGTTCCAAGCTAAATATGTTTAATTCAAGGTGTTTGTGTCAAGTTTTGGGAAGTGTTTTGCATGAAAATGAATTTGAAATTTGCAAAATTGGACCTTCAAACTTGCAGCAGATTTTCTGATCAGACACACCCAGAACCGCACGTGCGACTTGGGGCCCCGCACGTGTGAAAAACAGGGCAGTTTGGAGTTGCATACTGAAGTAATTGCACGTGCGGGGCGCACGTGTGGCTCTTAGAGCAGTCCTGGTTTTGTTTTTCGCTCAACTTTTCCACTTTTCGGGCCTCTATTTGCATGGTTTTAAAGTGTTTTCATGTGCATTTGCATTCATGTTCATATCATAAGCATGAAAGAAACTAAAGAACAAAAGTTATAACCAAATGGTTAAGTAATGAATAGAAACCAAGAAGAAGCAAATGAATTGAATAGATATAAGTACCGAACTGAATAGGATTGATTGAATAACTGAATGACACGATTGTAATTGAATTGTGCTTGACTTTGCTTGTTTAGGTCGAACGCTGCATTTTATACACATAGTCAGGGAGCCCACTATAAGTAACACTGTTGTAAAGCTATGTTCTATTATGATTATTTTCTGGTTGATAAAAAATGTATTGTTTTACTAAAATGATATTGTTAATTGATGAATAACTGTCCTATTTTCTAAATTGTACTCGTGGCATCTATAGCATATTGTTATTACTATTGTTCTTGTTATTATTACAGAGAGATCTCTAGCAGTTCCAATTGTTGGAACTATTGTTATTGCATTGATGGCCATCAAATGATTATTCAGTCTTTAAGACCTATCGATTATTCTGCTATTAGATGTACCACGTATGACTATTATGAATTGAAATGAATCAAAATGATTGATATGATATGAAACATTGATTGAGAAATTGATTTATTGATGAATTGACTATTTCAATTATTGTAAGGACATCATTCATAACACCTTTACACAGTTGTTATTCATTGGGCTCTAGCTCATTGTTTATTATATGTATGTAGGTGATCGGGCACTAGATTAGAGTTAGCGGTGTCGACCCGAACCTTGTTTTTGTCAAGCCAACTATTGCGCCTCACCGCGAGGTTCCAAGCCAACATGTATCAAGGCTTATTGGGTGGTTCAAACTCACCCTTTTGTAATCAGTCAAGTGGCGAGAGTGGTCTATGACTTTTGTTTGCACTATTTTTTATTATGGGATTTAATTTCCTAACTTGTGTTTTATTCTGTATATAAGTGTTTTATGAACTTAAGTGTTTATGTGCATATATAAGTATATAAAAGGTTGTTTTGTTGATATAAGCCCTCACAGCTCATTGGACGATATATTTTATTATTGATTGGCTTCCGCCAGCCTCGTTTATTGTCATTATTATTAAACATGCCTTTGGTAATCACGGATTACTAGCCGATTATGACGCTAAACCTATAAGGGCAGGTTTGGGTCGTGACAATTCATTATCCCCTTTCTTTTTTATCCAGGTAGCAAATGTATTGGAAAGGTTGGTTGATAGGGCTATAGAGTTAGATCTTGTTGATGGGTTCGTGGTTGGGAGAGAGAGTATGTATTTCCCATCTTCAGTTTGCAGATGATACCATGTTTTTTTCTTTAGGGGAGGAGAATGAGGTGAGATGCATTTTAGTGCATTGAAGGATTTTTGATGTAGTTTCGGGTCTTAAGGTTAATTTGAGCAAGAGTTGTATTGCGGGCATTAACATGCAATACAGTTGAGTTCAAAGATTGGCAGACATAGAGAAGTTCCCTATGAAGTATTTAGGGTTACCGCTAGGGAAAATGCTAGAAGTGAATCCTTTTGGTTGTTGCCGGTGGTGGTTAAAATAGGTAAGAGATTGGAGGGTTGGAAAAGAGCTTTGCTTTCAAAGGGATGATGGTACATGTTGATTCAATCTATGTTAAGTGGGATTCTTATTTATTTTTTGTCCCTTTTCAAGGTGCCGGTTAGGATTGCTAGATCCATTGCTCGTTTAATGAGGGATTTTTTATGGAAATGAAAGGATAAGGGTAAAAAGTTGCACTTGGTTAGATGGGAGATTGTTTTGTTATCCAAGGATAAAGGGGCGGATTGGCTTAGGGAACATTGTAGCAAGAAATCTTGCTCTTCTTGGAAAGTGGCTATGAAGATTTCCTTTAGAGAGTGACTCATTGTGGCATTCTATTATTAAGAGCAAGCATGGGGTTCATGATGATGGTAGATCTAGTAATGTGATTTTGCGGGGTAATTGTCACTCTCCTTGAAAGTCAATATCTCACATTTTCCCTCTTTTTACCAAATTTATTTCTCTAAGGGTGGGAAGTGAGAAGTCGATTAGTTTTTGGGAGGATATTTGGGTCTGAAATTCTTCTTTTGTTACAGATTTCTCGGGTCTTTATAGGGTTGCAAACTATCACACCCCAAATACGGGCATGACCGGCCATGGCCCACAGGGACTTAGCCCAAGGCACACGTAAGCCTAAACATGAACCCAAAATCACAAAGAATAAATTTGACGATAGCCCAAAAATAAATAAATCAAAACCCAATCTAGTGACATGACACAAGTATAAATGGTAAAACCAACCATAACCAACTTCCAAAAATATATACTAAATGGAACACAAATCGCCCACAAAATAAAATAATTCTAAATAAAATCCAACCACAATGTATGAACAAAACCGACATAAACAAGTTAAAACAAAATAATGAATGTCCTAGAGGTCCATGCAATTAAGTCCCCGCTACGCCATGAGTCCACTTTAAATCCTTCTAACACTTGGAAATAATAAACAATTAAGTCAGCTGATAGCTCAATGAGTAGCAACATGAATAGCAAATACAGTTTTGAAAATAGGGTTCAATTCCAAAATAAGATATATATCACAGAAACTAGATAGGCATACAGTTTTGATAAAAACAATCTGTTTCAAAAAGGAGGTTCCATAATTCAACAGTTAAAACACTCATGTCTCTCAAGAACATAACAAATGACATTCTCCACTTAAAACTGTTGGGTATACCTCCTTATTGGAGTGTGGGACCCAATTGGTTTTGGAAAAAGAATTTTAATTTGGCTTGGTTTAGTATAATATATTTTTATATATTATATTTGTGGAGGCCCAATCCAATTGGATACAATTAGGGTTTGATTACAAAACCCTAGATTCACAATATATATATATTGATTCGGAGGGTGCGGCTGCCATATTAGACATACTGCTTCGGTAATAGTGCAATTGACAATTGGGGAAGCTGAATTAAGAGTGCTTGATTTGTTCAAGCTTTTGTTTCCTTTGTGTGGAAGTTGTTTTGGTTCGTTATTTTGGGTCTTCTTCAACTCTGGTTCTGTAGAATTTGGTTCATCTATTTGGTGAGGTCTTTCCTCTTGTTTATTTATGATTATTTGGAATTCACCTAAGGGTGGTTTTGTGAGACCATTAGTGTCTCGTTTGTAATCGTTTGGAACTTATTTGGTTGATAGTGGAATCGGATTTCGATCCCGTGGACGTACCTCACATTGAGGGAACTACGTAAAAATTCTTGTGTTGCTTCTGATTTAATTTTTCCGCATTAGTTTTTATTCCCATTGATTGATTTACTTGTGGGGAATCACATCGATTTTCCCTAACAACTGGTATCAGAGCTTACGGTTTATTGGGGTTTATTTATTTGTGTAAATCAATGGAGGGGAATGTGGGTCGCATGTCTAGCTTCAATGGAAGTAATTGGGTAACTTGGAAAACTAAAATGGAGGACCTATTATTTTGTAAAGATTTGTATGGACCCATTGAGGGTGATAGTGGCAAACCCGAGGGTATGAAAGATGATGAGTGGAAGAGGCTTAATCGAAAAGCCGTTGGTGTTATCTGTCAATGGATTGATGACAGTGTGTTTCATCATGTTGCTACTGAAACTTCAGCGCATGATTTATGGAAAAAATTAGAGAGTCTTTATGATAGAAAATCAGTCACAAATAAAGCCTTTCTGTTTCGTAAGTTGGTTAATTTAAAATATAAAGAGGGCAGCCCTAATCCGGAACATCTGAATAAAATAAAGAGTATTGTTAATCAACTTGCTTCTATGAAAATTATTTTTGATGATAAGTTGCAGGCTTTGATGCTACTTAGTTCTTTGCCCGAAAGTTGGGAGACTTTGGTTGTGACGGTTAGTAATTCGGCGCCCGATGGAGTTGTCACAATGGGCCAAGTCACTAGTAGCTTGTTGAATGAAGAAACTAGAAGAAAATCAGCGGGTTCCTCTCATTCAGAAGCATTTGTTGTTAGAGGCCGAAGCAAAACAAGGGGGAGGAGTAAGACTCCTCATGGTCGTGATCAAAGCCGTGACAAGTCAAGAGATGGTTCTTTTTCAAAGAAAGACGTTGAGTGTTATTATTGCCATGAGAAAGGGCACATGAAGCGGGAATGCCGAAAGCTCAAGAACAAGGAGAAAAGGCGTGACAAAAGTGTGGATAAGAAGCAAGAAGACACAACAGCAGTTACTACCGATGATCTCATGGTCGTTTGTGAAGATGATTGTATCAATTTTGTGGGCCAAGAGAGCAGTTGGGTGATTGATTCCGGTGCTTCTTTTCATGTGACTTCTCGAGTTGATTTCTTCACTACCTACACTGCAGGAGATTATGGTTCTGTTCGAATGGGTAATGAAGGTTTGTCCAAGATTATTGGTATGGGTGATGTTTGCTTGGAAACAAATTTGGGCTGCAAGTTGTTGCTTAAAGATGTGAGGCATGTTCCCGACATTCGCCTCAATTTGATCTCTACTGGGAAGCTAGATGATGAAGGCTTCAACAACAAATTTGGTGATGGAATATGGAAGCTCACAAAGGGTTCTTTGGTGGTGGCTAAGTGCAAGAAGACTCATACACTTTATTCGATGCAAGGAAAAATTTGTAAAGGTGTTGTCAATGCACTTGAAGATGATACTTCTACCGAATTGTGGCACAAGCGGCTTGGCCATATGAGTGAAAAGGGGCTACAAGTTTTGTTCAAGAAAGAGCTTCTACCCGGTTTGAAAGGTACACATCTTAAAACTTGTGTTCATTGTTTGGCGGGTAAACAACATAGAGTTTCTTTTCATAAAAATGTTGCTTCTAGAAAAGAAAATGTTTTGGAGTTGATTCATTCGGATGTTTGTGGTCCTTTAAAAGTTAGAACACATGGTGGTGCACTTTATTTTGTTACTTTCATTGATGATTATTCAAGGAAAGTTTGGGCTTTTCTACTAAAAACTAAAGATCAAGTTTAGAAGTATTTAAGCATTTTCAGGCCATGGTTGAAAGAGAAACAGGGCAGAAATTGAAGTGCATCCGATCAGACAATGGTGGTGAATACACTGGGCCATTTGATGAGTATTTCGCAGCCAAGGTATTCGGCACCAAAAGACAGTTAAGAAGACTCCTCAACAAAATGGCGTTGCCGAGAGGATGAACCGCACCATTGTGGAAAGAACAAGGTGTTTGCTTTCACAAGCTAAATTGCCAAGATCCTTTTGGGGTGAGGCAATGAGTACAGCGGTTGACGTGATCAATTTATCTCCTTGCTATCCTTTGAATGGTGATGTTCCTGAAAGAGTTTGGACTGGCAAAGATGTGTCTTATGAGCACTTGAGAGTGTTTGGTTGCCGAGCTTTTGTTCACATTCCAAAGGATGAGAGGTCCAAGCTTGATAGTAAGTCAAGACAATGTATTTTTCTTGGCTATAGGCGTGATGAATTCGGGTATAGATTATGGGATCCGGTCGACAAGAAAGTCATTCGAAGCCGTGATGTTGTGTTTCTTGAAGACCAAACAATTGAAGACTTTGGTAAAGGTGATCAACCGGAGCCAAAAACTAGTGATCTCATTGACATGGATCCATCTCCTTCATCTCCAGTTGATGATGAAAATGGGGGAGATGTGCAGCCACCTATTGAAGATGTAGAAAATGATGCTAATCCTAATGAAGTTGAGCCAGAAATTGAGGAAGAGCATCCAACTCAAGAACCGCCACCACAACTTGAGTTAAGAAAATCTACAAGGGACCGACAACCTTCAAGAAAGTATCCTCCCAATGAATTTGTGTTGATTTCTGATCAAGGGGAGCCGGAGAGCTACCAAGAAGCAATTGAGCATGCAAAGAAAGGTGATTGGAAAAAGGCCATGGAAGAGGAGATGAACTCCTTACTTGAAAATCACACCTATGACTTAGTGAAGTTGCCTAAGGGGAGGAAAATTCTGAAAAATAAGTGGGTTTTCAAATTGAAGTATGATAGAAAGAATCTGAGGTACAGAGCACGTCTTGTTGTGAAAGGCTTTGGGCAAAAGAAAGGCATTGACTTTGACGAGATTTTCTCGCCGGTTGTGAAGATGTCTTCTATTCGGGTTGTACTTGGCATGGCTGCAAGTATGAACCTTGAAGTTGAACAACTTGATGTGAAGACCGCATTTCTTCACGGTGATCTTGAAGAAGAAATTTACATGGAGCAACCAGAAGGTTTTGTGGAAAAAGGGAAAGAGAAATTTGTTTGCAAATTGAAGAAAAGTTTGTATGGCCTCAAGCAAGCCCCGCGGCAATGGTACAAAAAATTTAACTCTTTCATGATGAATAATGGTTTTTCTAAAACCACTTTGGACCATTGTGTGTTTGTGAAAAATTTCCCGGATGGCAAATTTATTATTCTTTTGCTTTATGTTGATGACATGTTAATTGTGGGTCAAGATTCTACCATGATTAACAGGTTGAAATTGGAGTTGGGCAAGTTTTTTGCTATGAAAGATTTGGGACCGGCAAAGCAAATACTTGGTATGAAAATTGTTCGTGATCGCAAAGAGTGACTGATTTGGTTGTCTCAAGAGAGCTACATTGAGAAAGTTCTTGAGAGATTCAACATGGATAAAGCAAAGCCGGTTGGTTGTCCACTTGCGGGTCACTTCAAACTTAGTTCGAATCAATGTCCTACAAGTGAGAAAGACAAGGAAGAGATGTTGAAAGTTCCTTATGCTTCAGCAGTTGGTTCTTTAATGTACGCCATGGTTTGTACAAGGCCGGATATTGCTCACGCCGTTGGTGTGGTGAGTCGGTTTCTCTCTAATCCGGGTAAAGAACATTGGGCAGCGGTAAAATGGATTCTAAAGTATCTTCGAGGGACTTCGAAGGTGTGTTTGTGTTTTGGGGATGGTAAGCCGATGCTTGATGGGTTCACAGATTCTGACATGGCTGGTGATGTTGATTCTAGAAAATCTACTTCGGGGTATTTGATGACTTTTGCAGGGGGAGCTGTGGCATGGCAATCTAAATTACAAAAATGTGTTGCTCTCTCAACTACCGAAGCTGAATTTATTGCCATTACAGAAGCTTGCAAAGAAGAGTTATGGTTGAAGAAATTTTTGCAATAGTTGGGTTTGAAGCAAGAAAAATATGTGCTTTATTGTGATAGTCAAAGTGCTATTCACTTGAGTAAAAATTCTACTTTTCATTCGAGATCGAAACACATTGATGTGAGATACCATTGGATTCGTGATGTGTTAGATTCGAAATTGTTGCAACTCGAAAAGGTTCACACAGATGATAATATTTCGGATATGTTGACAAAGACTTTGTCGAGGGACAAACATTTAAAGTGTCGAACTTTGGCGGGTATGGTTGATGTCTCCACCTAAGTCGGTAGGGGGAGAATTGTTGGGTATACCTCCTTATTGGAGTGTGGGACCCAATTGGTTTTGGAAAAAGAATTTTAATTTGGCTTGGTTTAGTATAATATATTTTTATATATTATATTTGTGGAGGCCCAATCCAATTGGATACAATTAGGGTTTGATTACAAAACCCTAGATTCACAATATATATATATTGATTCGGAGGGTGCGGCTGCCATATTAGACATACTGCTTCGGTAATAGTGCAATTGACAATTGGGGAAGCTGAATTAAGAGTGCTTGATTTGTTCAAGCTTTTGTTTCCTTTGTGTGGAAGTTGTTTTGGTTCGTTATTTTGGGTCTTCTTCAACTCTGGTTCTGAAGAATTTGGTTCATCTATTTAGTGAGGTCTTTCCTCTTGTTTATTTGTGATTATTTGGAATTCACCTAAGGGTGGTTTTGTGAGACCATTAGTGTCTCGTTTGTAATCGTTTGGAACTTATTTGGTTGATAGTGGAATCGGATTTCGATCCCGTGGACGTACCTCACATTGAGGGAACCACGTAAAAATTCTTGTGTTGCTTTTGATTTAATTTTTCCGCATTAGTTTTTATTCCCATTGATTGATTTACTTGTGGGGAATCACATCGATTTTCCCTAACAAAAACAGATTACAACATGATCAGCAATAATTTTCTGGGTACCAAGAATAACAAGTAACATGCCACGAAATTCTCAAGGCAATAAGCCCCTTGGATCCAATATCGAACCAAGAGTCATCCTTAGGGTGGCAATCTGGGCCTTTTCTCTAAGACGATCTGATTGAAGGTCACCTAGCCTAGCCCAGGTCTTTTCCTTACAATCGTTGAGCACTAGAGTCATCACAGCCCAACTCAGATATGTTTCCTAGTGGCTAGAGTCACCTCACACAGTGGAATAATTTCCCTGGACTTTTATATATAGATGGTCCCAAAAATCAATACAATTCAGTTTCGCAAAACATGGTAGTTCACAATTATAAACATGAGACCATAACAAATAGTTTACAGTATGCCAAGTTCACACATGTTTCAGAAATAATTTAATTCCATTGATAATATAATAATTTATCAAAATAGTTTAGACCTGAAACAACAATTTAATTTTCCAACAATTCAAGGTAGGGAACATTTATAAAAATATGTAGCATGCAACTACTCACCTGAAAACGAATAATATAATCCTCAAATAGAATATGAAAGTCCAACTAGTGCCCTGAACCAAGTATGAAAACTACACGTCACTACTAATTTAATAATACTAAAAAGAATAACAAACTAAGTATCCCACACTAAAGCACACTAACAGCACAACCCCACTCACCATTACTTTTAAATAATACCTAAGTTCATGTTCTTCAAGGTCTAAAATTACCCAAAACATGGGTTCAAATCGAAACTTAATTAAAAGTAACTTTAAGATAAAACAGAATTTTAAACAAATTTTCCCAATCTATTCGCTAACTTTGAAAATTACAAAACCCACTCCACGTTGTTTGAAAAATTCCAAACCCTCAAGATATCAACTAATATATCCTAAGTTTCAAACCCAATTTGTTTTACTTGATTTGCTTGTCAAAATAATTATTTACAATTAATTATATCCAAAGAGGTTGCTTTCTGCAGCACTTTAAAGAAATTAATGGTTTTCTTAGTATACACGAGCAATCAACACAAGGTCAAAAATTTTAAAAACTAGACTCATAATTGGTTCTAATGATGCTAATTTGATAATTTTCGGATTTATACCCAAAGAGAATGACAGTTCCGAAGTTACTATTTTGTACTAGTTTTCTGGACAGATTTGAACACATCAGTTTATCCGTTGTGTCTGTGGCTTGCTCTAGTTTGGCTCCAATTGCATGTAATCTTAGTTTTTCTAGACATCTCACTAATAGAGAGGTTGGGAACTTAGCCTCCTTATTGCCTCGTGTTGATCACTTGTCGTTGGATTTTTCCTCGAGGGATAAATTGTTTTGGCTCATACATACTTCTAGTGTCTTTTCTTGCAAATCCTTTTTCGGGAAAATTATTGAAAAACCAAATATTCCATTTTTTCCTCTTCACAAAAGAATCGGACAGTCTTTTGAGCCTCTCAAAGTGAAGTTTGTTATATGGTATGTGGCTCACGGAAGCATATTGACCAATGATGTTCTACAAATGAGGTGGCCTAATCGTTCTCGTTCTCTTTCTCCTCAATGGTGCATTATGTGTAAGGAAATGGGGAAACTTTGAATCACCTTTTTTTGCACTACTCAGTGGCAAGGTGTTTGTAGCTGCAGTTTTTTGCATGCGGAGATCTTGCTTTCATTTTTGGGTTATAACAAAAAAAGCAAAAGTGTTGGGGCTTTGTGCAATTTTTGCTCTTTTCAGGGTCATATGATTGGAAAGGAATGCGAGGATCTTTGAGGACAAAAGCATTGATGTTTGTTCAATGTGGGAGAAAATCATATTTTTGGCATCCTTTTGGGCTTCAGTTGCTCCCCCGTTTAGGGGAATTCCATTTTTGTTAATTTCTAGGGATTGAAAGGACGTGTGTGTTTTTTAGTTTTTTTTTCAACTTTTGGTTTTCACTTTTGAGGACTCCTTGTCCTTCTTTATATTTTTCTATCCTCTTTTCTCTCTTCTAATAAAAATCTTCTTTTGTTATTGGTCAAAAAAAGATAGTGTTAAACACAAATATATGAGAAGTGTCCAATGGAAAGTATCAGGCACACATCCCACACCCTTATCTGAGTATCGAGTGTCCGACACGAGTATTTGATTTATTTCGAAGTGTCCGTGTAACATAATGGACACGTACAACATTCTATATTACATTTCACAATGTTCCCTACACCTAAAATCTACCACAAGAATAAAAGCAGGTTTCAAAATGATTACAATCAAAAGGGAAAAAAGTGGTGTATTGTAATGGAGAAAAACAAAGGAAATGCTAACATACCACCAATGGTTGTCAAACATCAGAGTATCCTTAATGACCATCCCTACAATATTAACACCCATTAGCATGATAATCTGTAGACGTCCTGGAACGTCCTGGGAGAAATCCCGTTTTGTTCATTGGGCATACTACAGTTCGGACTCAATGTCACGGTTCTGAATCTAATCTCACAAAGTGCAATGCAAGATCGATAAATCACCAAAGAGTCCAAATTCGGCAAATCGTTTTGAAAAACTGATTTTTAGAAAGAAGTGCCAAACATGGACTACTTTGCCAGATACAGAGTCGCCACCTTAATATTTTATTTTGGGGAAATTTAGGAAACCCTGACTTGTGCCTAAGGCCACGTGTCCGTCATCACCAAAGTTGCCTCGGCTCGGGAACTTGGGTATGATTGGGGAAAGTCATTTCATGAGCACCCCCGCTCGCCCGATCAAAGATCGGCCAATACTAAGCATGATATCGAGTTTTTGAAAACACATGTGCTCTTATTCTGGTTTATTAGCCTAGAATTACTATGTGATGCGCACAGCATACAAGTATAGATTGGATTGCCTAAGTTGGAACAAAGCATCGCATATCCGTTTGTTTTGAAAATGGATTGAAGTTTGCTACTCGCAAGTAGGCTAAAACACGGGTTTCGACGAATTATTCCAACTCAAGCAACCCAACCTTCACCCACAGGCATTCAGGCAGTTATATCACATAAGCACATAGCCTCATGGTAAGCATGCTATCATGGCAGTCACTCACACGCATGCAAGGATGCTAAAGCATAAACACTTACCGAGTACTCCGAGCCAAAGAAAGAAGCTAATTAGAAAACATGCATGAATCCTAACTATGCTGAGATGCCTAATGCAACACATGCAAGAATGCAACTAAGATAGGCTCGGCTATTCTAAGATGGCATGTGAGATGCTACAGGTAACATGTATTCAATTTGGAATTGAAATACAATGCAGTTAGTATGATGCGCCGAGCCCGGTGCATGCAAAACAGATGAATGGATGTAAACATACGAGCATAAGGATGCTAATTTAAACGTGTCCTAAAACTAACCATCATAAGCTGGTAAATAAAAGGGAGAAAGACGTGGGGTTGGAAGACATACATCACACACACGCACACTTATTACAACATTTCCCTCTCTCGGAGGGTCCGAATGAATAGTACAGAATAAACTAGCTAATCTAAGCTAATTAAATTAATTATTACACAACTCTAATTAATCAACAAATTAACTAAGTAAGCATGTAAACTAAATGAAGTAGGCTGCCTCGGCTCTGTTTTGATTGAAAAAGGATGCATGCATGCTTGACCCGCCTTGTCGAGAAATCCCTCGCGACGCCTCGACTCGCCTCTGTTTGCAATTGATGTCAGAAACTTGCACAAGGCTCCAGAAGGCTGAAAATCCACCCTGGGAAGCTGTGGGAAGGCTGCCGACCAGCCCTTGGCCTTGGAGACCACCTGCCGACCACCTTTTGTGGTGGAGACCAAAAGAGGTGGTCGGCCTGCCAGAAAAGCTGGTCGGCCGGCCAATTTCTGCCTCATGTTCCTGGTTTTCTGCAACACAAAGCAAGAGAGAGGCATAGCAAGGTATTTTCAACAAATGTGTGCACGACCACTCTCCCATCATTGCACAAGCTCAAGGGAGTGTAGTCCTCGACCCTCGGGCCACCAATCACGCATCTCGATGCATGATGGCCGAGGAGTCGAATTGCACGACTTGATATGGAATGAATACACATATGAACACATAAATGCCTAAACTCCATCATGTATTAGTCAAGAGGGTCAGCGACCGGGAACTGAGGTACGTTTCGTCACTTTGAGTACAAAACGTTCCTCGTTTCCCATGGTTGGACTAACCCCTATTCCAAACACAATGCAATATACATGGCATACACAATAAGACTAGCATGCAACCCTAAACGCAATGCAACCTAATCATGCTATCATGCGAGGGATGATATGCAAACATGCAACTAGCATACACAATGCTATGAACTAAAAATGGCATACTCAATGCACATGAACTATATGGCATACGCAATGCACATACGAAGATGGCCATTCACGAAGACATGAACAAGGCATACACAATGCGACGATCAAGCATGCGACAACATGGATATGGCATACATAATGCAAGATGGACTTAAACTAAAATGAATGGGCCTCAGCCACACTCAAATCAGTGGCCATACATGATGAAAATGAAGCAACAACACACATGCAAACATGTACAAATGCAAGGGACCAAACCTAAGGCACAAAGTGCAACTCCACCAAAGCATGGTAAGCATGAAATATGGCATACAATCACATATTTTCCAGCTCTGAAATGACATGCAAGATGGTCCCGAATCATGCAAACACCTCACACAATGCATGTTGGATGGCTCAAATACTGAAACTAGTGAAGCACATTACACTAGAGGTATGCAAAGCAATGTGCAAATGACCAAACCAGCCCCAAACAGTCCTTATGCAGGCCCAAAACAGTGGCAAAATGGACTAAGATGATGTCTTGAAGTGCGCAAAAAATGAAGCTCATGCGATGGCTCATAAATGGGGCATACAAGCACAACTCTCAAATGCACTTAAAGAGTGATAAACATGGGAAGATGGCAAATGAATAAGCTCTGAACTATCATACACAATGATACTAAAACATGCAAACACCTCAATATAAGCATGCAATAGGCTTCAAAACTCAAAGCTAGGCATGGCTATTACACTACAAGCATATATAGCAAACATCATTCGACCATGAGGCCCAAAAACAGAGCTAAGGCAGTCCAAAACATGCACAAAATCAGTTTAAGGCATGGCCAAAAAGTGCTAGAATCAAAGGCCAAAATAGCATGCAATGTAAGCTAGTAAAGAGGATTTGCACTACAAGCATGTGAGGCAATCAAGAGGCCACTAAACCAGCAAAAGTCAGAGGTATGCCATGCCAAATAAAGCCCAAAAACCCACTGAAACATGGTTAATGCATGCAAGAATGAGATGCTCCTTTGATATGCTATGAAGAGGGTTATTCTACACATGCAAGATGGACATCCAATATGGCAAAACAAGCTCTGGACAGAGCCTATGCAGGTCCTAAAACTCATCAAAAATGGCCTGAAACATGGCTTGGAAGCATGCAAATAAGGGCTTCTTTGTTAGGCCAAATATGCTAGAAATCAAAACAAGGAGAGAGAGGGTCACCCCTCTCTGATTTTGGCTCTCAAGAACACATAATAACCACTAAAAATCTGCTGGATTTCAGTGGTCAAAAGGGCAAACAAAGCTCAAAACAAAGGCCTTAATGCATGGCTTAAAACAAGGTGAAATGAAGCATGCGAGGGGGTAGATGACCCCCAACAGAAAAATGATCTTAAACAAACATGTTAAGGGCCTAAAAAAAAGACTTTTTTCAGTTTACACCAAAGCTCAAATATGCTTGCAAGTATGGCTAAAAGATGGAGCAAAATAAAGCTTAAAAGAGGGAATAGTGTGTTACCCTTGTAGCTTCAGCAAAACCAGCAGCTTCTTGGACCAAAAACCAGCTCTTTGAGACCTCTCAAGACCCTCCAAGAACCTTAGATCAATGGTGGAGGTGTGTGGCTATGAGGTGTGGTGTTAAAGGCCAAGAACAAACACTCTTTCTAAGCCTAGAATGTAGAGATATAGAGAGATATATGTGCTTTTTCTTAGACAAATTTTTTTTTTCAACCTCTCTAAAGGAGAGGGAGGCCCTCTCTTATAGAGAAACAAGAGGGTTCAAGCTTCTTGGAGAAGCTAGAGCAAAAGGTTCAAGCTTCTTGGAGAAGCTAGAGCAAAGGTTTAAGAGGTTCAAGCTTCCTCAAGAAGCTAAAACAAAGGTTCAAAAGGTTCAAGATTTCTTAAGAAGCTAAAACAAGGGTTCAAAAGGTTTAAGCTTCCTCAAGAAGCTAAAATGAAGGTTCAAAAGGTTCAAGCTTCCTCAAGAAGCTAAAACGAAGGTTCAAAAGGTTCAAGCTTCCTCAAGAAGCTAAAACAAGGGTTCAAAAGGTTCAAGCTTCCTCAAGAAGCTAAAACGAAGGTTCAAAATGTTCAAGCTCTCCAAAACCGTGCCAAACGGAGAAAGTTAAGCGGTCCCGAACCGAGGTACACGGCCGACGGCTCCGAAAACTGAAAACTGGTCTCCAAATGGGAAAAGTGGCCTACGGCCACGAAAAGTAGCCTACGGCCACTGAGAGATGGTCTACGAGACCTCTCCCTCCCTTCGGGAAGAGAAAACAAGACCTGGTTCGCAAACCGAGGTAAGGCACAAAAGGGTCCCGAGGTCGGGGGGTAAGGCTCTCAGCAGAAACTCTGAAACCTCAGAACGAGCACAACATGCACCATCACCGAGCGCTCAATCGATGACGTCTGAGTCTTAAGGTCGGTCAAAAATGGGATGTCTACATAATCGTAAAATCAAACATAAGTAAAAATGTGGATAGGTGAAGAGCCAATGAATTTCTAAAGATGAAACCAACCCTGGGCTCACCCAAGGCTAATAATATGTCACGCCCCAAACCCGCCCCTAAAAGTTTGGGCATGATCACTTCAGAAACGAACAGTTGATTCGATACATACAATATATGGGGCTTGAACGGAAGCATTTAATAACATAAAATAATATAAATTAACATCCATCGAGTCTATATGCCAGGATCTCAATGTGTCCTTAAACAGTTCCAAATATGATAGACAGACATACGAGAAGCAGATATTTGCAGTCACTCAGTAACATCTATGGACATATGTACAGAACCAGCCTTGCATGTGGGCATACAACAAAAATGTTGGTAATGAAGGGTATATACAACTAATTAAAAGGTTAAAGACCAAACTAGGGGTCACTAAGGAAATGCTAGAGAACACTTAAGCTTCTTCACATTGCTTGACCAAAAAGGGGTGACCAAAGCTGGACTAAAACCGACCTCCAGGTTGATTCCATACAAAGACAGACATAACACAAAGTGAGTGAGGCTCAATGAATAATAGTACTTAAACAATTTAATGAATAAACTTGAATTATAATGTATATAAGGATAGAGGTCACATGGTTAATCTTTTCCTGTAAATATTTCCAGAACGGCCTTAGGCCCAAACTTTATACAGAGCGGCTTCACGCCCAGTATTACACAGAATGGCCTTAGGCCCAACCGGTTTAGCAGAGCGGCCTCAGGCCCAACAGATATATACAGAACGGCCTCTGGCCTAACAGATTATACAGAATGGCCATGGGCCTAGATATCATCAGAACAGACTAGTCTTAGAGTTATACAGAGGCACACAAATTCTTTCAATCGTTCACATGAGTTAACATAGTTAATTTGCGTTTAACAGAGTGCTAATGATAATTATTAGCAATAAGTAAAGCGTATTTCACAGATTGGCCTTAGGCACAGATATTAACGAAGCAAAGTGATTCCAGAGTCGTATCAATGTACGCAGATTTTCCAATCATTTGTAAATATTAACATAATTAACTTGCGAAGAACAGAGCGTTAATAATAACAATTATTAACGATAGGTAAATGTACGATTACAGTACTAGTACTCACTGTGCTGTAGTGGAGCGATAGTTCCTCTCGGATTGTGACCTACACACACGCACAATTCACAAATTAGTTTCTTTTCCTTTTGAAATCATTTTATGATTCGTTCCGCTTCAAACGAATTTACAAACATCTTAAGAGCATCAAATAATTATTTTAATAATATCAGAGGGTCAAACAAGGAAAGCGGAGCGGACGAATTTTTTCGGCCTGGGCCGCACGTACGGCAATCCCCTCTGCACGTATGGAAGAGTGGGCTGCACGTGCGGTACTCCTTCTCCGTACGAGCGGCAAAATACAAAATGTAATTCCCATTTTTTTCCTCTTTTCTGCACGTGCGGCCATGACCTCCATACGTGTTGCCGTGGCCCCTGTTTTGGGTAGTCCGAATTCAACCCAAAATTCAGCAAAGTTACAACATCTCAAGGCCCAAAAATGGAGGAATTAAGACAACATAATGGTATAACATCACACTAACATGGATCACAAATTCAATTAGGCCTTTAATTTCTCTCAAATCTATATACACAATTCACTCCCTCTAAAGTTCTAATTATTTTTTTTTGAATTCACTTAAACATATACATATATATAGCCATCTGTAGACACCCCATTTTTGACCGACCTTAAGACTCAGACGTCACCGATTGAGCGCTCGGTGATGTTGCATATCGTGCTCGTTCAGAAGTTTCAGGGTCGCGGCCGTGCGCCCTGCCTCCGGACTTCCGAATCCTCTTCTGTGCCTTGTCTCGGTTTGCGAACCAGACTCGGTTTTCTCTGTTTTCTTTCCTGAGGGAAGGGAGTAGTCCTGTAGGCTATTTCTCGGTGGCCGTGTGCTACATTTCGTGGCCGTAGGCCATTTTGCCCATTTCGGAGCCCGGTTCCCGGTTTTCGGAGCCGTCAGGCCGTGTGCCTCGGTTCGGGACCGCCCAACCGTCTCCGATTCCTCCGGTTCTTGGCAGGTACCTCTGTTTTGTCATAACAGGGCACACTGGGGTCCCAGATACCCACTTCGTGGCTGAATGCCACTTTCGGTGCTTACAGCCGGTTTTCGGGCCCCGAACCTCGCGGTTTGGCCCTCGAGCATTCATTTCGCATCGGTTTTCTCCGGTTCTTGGCAGGTACCTCTGTTTTGTCATAACAGGGCACACTGGGGTCCCAGATACCCACTTCGCGGCCAGACGCCACTTTCGGTGCTCACAGCCCATTTTCGGGACCCCGCGCGGTTTTGGTCCCCGAGCTTTCGTTTTGCATCGGTTTTTGTTCAATTTTGGCAAGTGCCTCTATTTTATCATACCGAGGAACACTGGGGCCTCTGATGCCCACTTCGTGGCCGAACGCCACTTTTTATTTAGAGCAAAATATCTAGATATTTTGAAAGATATTTTGAAAGATATTTAGAGCAAAATATCTAGATATTATTTCCACCTTTTTGGCCCTCCTTTTGACCTCTCTTTTGGCCATAAAAACCAGCAACTCCCAGCTGGTTGAAGGGTTAGGAAAATCCCTTGAGAGCTCCATACATGCATCTCCTCCATTCCTCTCTTCCAAAAAGCTTCAAACATCCAAGTTTTGCTTCCATTCCTTCATCAACTCCAAGCACAACCAACACCACCTCCATTTCAGCAGCAAGGGAGTAATTTTCAGAGGTTATGGATCAACAAATTCAAGCCAAGAAGCAAATAAAGCTTGATCTTCAAGGGTAAGTCACCAATTCCCCTTTTCTTGCATTTTTTTGCTTCAAATTTATACCCTACTTGTGATCTGTTTTGGGCTCTGACCCCTTCTGGTTTTAGGCTTATTTTGAGCCCCTCTACAACTTTGTAGAAGGGCTCAACCCTGTTTGGTGTCTCCTTCATATACTTGCTTCAATATCACTCTTTATGCCATTAAATTGCATGCTTTGTTTAGCTTTTGAGTGATCTGATTTCGAGTATTCTATATACTGTTAGTGGGCTTATTTTGAGCCCCTCTTCAACATTGAAGAAGGGCTCAACCATGTTTGACTTCTCTATCATGCACTTCCTTTGAAATGCTTCCATTTTACCGTAAAATTGCATGATTGTTTTGGCCTATTTGTGATCTGAGTTGGAGCATGCAACATACTGATATTGTGCTTATTTTGAGCCCCTCTTCAACATTGAAGAAGGGCTCAACCTGGTTTTCTTGCTCTAAATATCACTTGCTTTGAATTCTTGTCACAATCCCATTTTGCATGCTTTTTTAAGCTCACCATGCTTCGGATTTCAGCCTTCATCAGGCCTAGAAAGAGCCTTATTTTTGCCTATTCTTCATGTTTTGTTAAGGGCCTTAGGCCATTTGATGATTAGTTTTGGTACCTCATGTTGTATCCTTCACATTTTCCGTAAAATTGCATGACTTGTTAGCCTTGCTTAGTCACTGATTTGAGCCTTCATCAGGCTTAGAGAGTGTCTTAAAATGACTGATTCTTCATGTTTTGTTAAGGGTCCAAAGTTGTTTGATCATTTCTCATGGTACCTCATGTTGTAGCCCCTTATTGGCTCATTTTTGCATGCTATTTTAAGCATATCTACACACTGAATTAGAGGATCTCATCTACTGTAAATATGCATGTTTTTGGCCCCTCTTCAAATTTGTAGAACTGATTTTTCTGGTTTGAGCATTGTATATACTACTTGCTTTGTAATTCCTCTCTTTTTCCCCGTCTTTGCATGCTAAATTTGCCATGCTTGTGGTTGTTATTTAGCTTTTCTTTGTACTGAAAAAATGTCATATTTGGGGCTGCCTTGCTACTGTTTTTTCTTTCATGTATTAATTTTGCATGTTTAGCATAGCCGTAGGCCATTTCGGGTACTTAGAATCACATTTCGGGATGATTTCATGCGTTGATTGTCATTTCGTATCATTTCGGGGCTGTTTTCCCCTTTATGTAGCTGCTGAAATTTGGTTTGCATGCTTGCATATCATTTTCATGTCATTTCGTGCTTTAGTGCATTACCTCGGTTTGCGTGCCCGCGGGCGCGCACTTCGAGGCACTCCGTTTTCATTCATTGGCTTCCTATGTGAGTAGGCTGAGGCTCTCTCATGTTGGTATAAGCCCATCATTGCATTTCTGTACCATTTTCATGCCTTCGGGCCATGCCTCGGTTTGCGTGCCCGTGGGCACGCACTTCGAGGCACCTCTGTTTTATCCGACGGCATCTGATGTGAGTGCGGCTGAGGCCCTCTCATGTTAGTGTAAGCCCAATTTGCGTTTTCATGTCATTTGCATTGCGTATGCCACCGCCTCGGTTTGCGTGCCCGTGGGCACGCATTTCGAGGCAGCTCATTTTCATCTTACGGCCTCTTGTGTGAGTGCGGCTGAGGCCCTCTCATGTTAGTATAAGCCCATATCGCATTCCGTATGCCATTTTAGATCTGTTGCATTCCGTATGCCATTTTTCTCGGTTTGCGTGCCCGCGGGCACGCACTTCGAGACATCTCATTTTAGCATCGTTACCTATCATTTCTATGTCATTTGCATTGCGTATGCCACCGCCTCGGTTTGCGTGCCCGTGGACACGCATTTCGAGGCAGCTCATTTTTATCCGACGGCCTCTTATGTGAGTGCGGCCGAGGTCCGCTCATGTTAGTGTAAGTCCATTTGCATTGTGTATGCCATTTCATGCCTTGGGATCATCGCCTCGGTTTGCGTGCACGCGTGCGCGCTTTTCGAGGCGTCTCATTTTCATCTCACTTTCACAGCATTGTGCATACTAGGCTGTATCTTAGTTGCATTTCATGCATATCATGCATATTGCACGGGAAACGAGGCGCGTTTTGTACTCCGAGTAACGGAACGGGTCTCAATTCCCAAGTCACCGACACTCCGGATTACCCATGATGGAGTTAGGTTTTAGTTATAGCATTCATCCGCATTGTACCCTATATTGAGTTGTGCAATCCGATTCCTCGGCCATCATGCATCGATATGCGTGATTGGTGGCACGAGAATCAAGGCATGCATATATTTGTGAAATACATTGCTATGCCCTTTTCCTGCTCTCTGTTGCAGCAAAATTAAGGAATCAGCAACTTTTCAAAGTCGGGCACGCATTTCAAGAAACACTGCGAACAGAGGCTAAATCGGGCATTCCAGTGGATTTCTGCGCAAGGCAGCCCAAATGCAGTATTCATCAGAAGCGAGGCAGCCCCCGGCTTGCAAACCGATTTACAGCTTTCTTAGTTTAAATTGTTAATTACTTAGAAATCTGTATTATTCTTTCAATTCGGACTGTATATTTATTCGGACCCTCTGCGCGAGGGCATAACTGTAATAAGTGTGCGTGAGTGTGATGTATGTCTTCCAACCCCCATTTCTTTCTCCCTTTTATTTATCCGCTTACGATGGTTAGATATAGGGCATATTTCAATTAGCATACAGTATGATAGCATGTTGCATCATTCATCTGTTTTGCACGCACCGGGCTCGGCGCATCATACAAACTGCATTTGTATTTCAATTCCGAATTGAATACGTGATAGTTGTAGCATTTCACATGCCATCTTTAGAATAGCCGAGCCTGCTATAGTTGCATTTTGCATGTGTTGCATTAGGCATTCTGTATACTTAGGATCCATGCATGATTTCTAATCGGTTCCTGTTTTGGCTTGGAGTACTAGGTGAGTTTTATGCTTTAGCATCCTTGCATGCGTGTGAGTGTTGCCATGATAGCATGCTTACCATGAGGCTATATGCTTATGTGATATAACTGCCTTGAATGCCTGTGGGTGGAGGTTGAGTTGCTTGGATTGGATAAATCATCAAATGTTTGTTTTAAGCCCACTAGATAGTGGCAAAATCATGTTTTTCTAAGCCCACCTGAGGGTGGCAAATCCGCGTCTTAGCCTACCTGCGGGTAGCACCATCAAACCATTTTCAAACAAACAAACATGAAATGTTTTGTTCCAATTCAGGTGGCCCAGTCTATACTTATTTGCTGCGAGCATCACATAGTAACCTAGGCTAATAACCGGAATAAGAACTCACAAAGTTTTCAAAAACAGATATCTGGTTAGTAGAGGCCGGTCTTTGACCGGGCGAGCGGGGGTGCTCACGAAGTGACCTTCCCCAATCGTACCCAAGTTCCCGAGCCGAGGCAACTTTGGTGATGACGGACACGTGGCCTTTGGCACCGAGTCAGGGTTTCCTAAATTTCCCAAAAATAAAATATTTAGGTGGCGACTCTGTATCTGGCAAAGCAGTCCATGTTTGGCACTTCTTTCAAAAATCTGTTTTCCAAAACGATTTGCCGGATTTGGACTCTTTGGTTCAAGATTAAGAACCGTGACATTTGAGTCCTTCGAACTGTAGTGACCCCAATACGAACAGAACGGGACCTAACCCTCCCGGGGCGTTCGTGGACGTCTACAGTTTCTGGCGACTCCACTGGGGATTTAGAGAACTTGACTCAAACTCATGATATCTGCTTTTGACTACACTTGTGTGTTTCTTTGCATTGCATTTGCATTGGTGCGCCTAGGACACCGTGTTTGCCATATGCCATTCCCGAACGATTTGCCGGAGGCTTGTCTTGTCAAGTCATGTCCGTAAGGCTGATCGGCTCTGGGCTCTGACAGCATGGGAACACAAACCCCGGTTTTGCCGGGGCACCCTTTTGACCATTCGACCTAGTGCATATTCAGATCCATAGTGACCATTCCAAACTAGGACAGGTTGCTTACCCGTTTATAGGTTGTTTGAAGCCGCTGCGTGCGTAGTAAAACCCTAGTTCCTGACAAAATAGGACAGGGAAACCCTACCCCAACATAGGGGTGTTTTGGCTCTCACTTATCTGCTATGTGCTTGTTAGAGTGCGTCTCTACAGGGAATGCATGTATCAGTTTGCGAGTTTGAGCATCAGGCCTGCGGGCATCAGTATTTGGTGGAACCAGTTTTACCTGAGGGTATCAGCTTACAGGCAGAATTCTGGGCAGAATTCAGTAGAGAGCACACTCATTCAGCTTTGTTCGTATCTGTTCAGGTGAAATTAGGCTGAGATGCTGTCCATTTTCTCTTTTGCTAGGTAGTCTGGGAACTATAGCTTCAGAAGGCTCCGATATCCCCCGGGTACACCGAACTTGTGCTGATAGACTTTGTCGGGTCAGAGATTCAGTTCAAGGGCAATCAGTGTTCCTTTACCAAAGGCAGGGTGAAGAGGGCCAGTCAGGCACAGATCACCAGTTCAGTAGTTACCAGATCAGTGGCCCTTATCCACTCCACCAGTGAACAGTCAGGCTGAGGTCTTAGTTTCTACTGCAGGGATAGATACCGGTCAGTTAGATGGATCCGCAGAACACGTCAGGGATGGAGGCAATGATGCGTCAGATGCAAGAAAATATGAAGCTCATGCAAGAGGACGCTGTCCGCCAAGCAGAATTTTCCAAGCAGCAGGCTGCAATCATGGCTCAGCAGGCTGAGCTCATCACCAGGCTGCAACAGCAAAGCGGCGCGTCTCCTTCACAACAAGTTCCTCCCCCAGCAGGAGCTCCAGTACCTGGGGAGATGCCAAATGTCCAGGATGATACAGACATTCAAGGCAGGCCAGCTCTGCCCCTGGTTCTACCCCAGCTATCTAAAACACCCACCAACCTACCAGAGCCCCCCCTCTGAATTCAAGACGGACCCCACAGCATTTGAAAGTGAGCAAGCTTGAGGAAATTGTTCAAAAAGTCTCAGGGGCCCATTCTATTCCTGACATAGAGGATGGTTTTTACCGACTCAGTGGTGACATTACCAGATCGGTTCAAGATGCCACATATCGATCGGTTCGATGGCTCTGAAGACCCAATGGTGCACACTTCCAACTGTTTTCTGATATCTTCAGGCCAGTGGGTAGTGGGTTTGACCACAGCCCAGAAATTGTCATTATTCGGCCCGAACCCTGTCTGGGATAGCCGCAATCTGGTATGCAAAATGGATGGAGAGCTCTGTGAAACAGAACTGGGAAGAGCTGGCTGAGGCCTTTGTTGATCAATACTCCTACAACACACAGATTGAGGTCACAACTCGTGATCTTGAAGTCACCCGCCAGGAGCCGAAGGAGGGTTTCTCAGAGTTCGTGATGAGATGGAGGGCAAAGGCCTCAATGATGACTACAAGGCCTTCCGACAAAGATCAGATCAGGATGATTGTTCGGAATCTGCATGGCGAGTTGCTGCAAAAAATGGTCGTTTTACCTCTGTTTACCTTTCCAGCCCTTCATGAAATGGGGGGTTCAAATCGAGGATGCCATCAGACAAGGGATCTTCGCAGAAGATAATGAGCCTTTGAGGAGGAATGTTGCTCGCAGTTCCAATGCTACTACTGATGGTAGCACAGCTGCGAAATGCTCAGAAGTAGACACTATCACCACTTCCCCCAATGACCAAAAACCAACTACTTCAGCTCGGCCCCAAGCCCGAAAATTCCATCCTCTTTACATGAGTCTCTCCCAAGCTTTGAAAAAGCTGCAAGAAGAAGGGCACCTAGAACTCCTAGAACCCCAACCCCTCCCAAATCCTCTTCCACCAAGGTATGACCCAGCTAAAATACTGTGCCTACCATCAACAGCACGGTCATGATACGAACCGTTGCATCCGCCTCCGTCATAAGATTCAGGATCTTATTGATGAAAAGACCTTAGCTCCACCAAAAGGACCTCAAGTTAGTACTGGCTCATCACCTCCCCACCTCAACCTCATCCATACACTACCATCCACCTTCGACCCCAGCATATACATCACCCCAGCCCATCTACCCAAGCCTGAGGTGTTCATTCCAGAAAGCACGGACTTATGCATGATGGGTGCATCTGAACCCCAATCATCCCAAACCCATGAACCCACTACTTCTGAGCTGATGAGGATGATCGAAGATCTTCAAAGAACTGTGGCAGATCTGGCCTTTGGAGTTTTGGCTCCGTCATCGACCACATCGCCTACCAGGGAGTTCATGTCAAAAGGCTCCCCAGTCTTGGGGCGAGCTACATCCGAGGAAGGCCAATCCCTTAGCAAAGTGGAGGCGAGTGGAAAGAACAAGATAGGGGCGGACATGGATCCCCATGAGCATCTTCTGTTGGCTGTTGAGGCTTTGAAAGCCGAGGGACTGAACAAAGAGCAAGTGCTCACAGTCGTTGCAAAAACTGTGGATGGCATTTTCGCCACTCAAGTTGGGGGCAGTTTGAATCAAGGGGCAAACCGGGAAAAGGCCGTTGTACCAGAAATGATCCTGTTAGCTCTAATCTTGCACTCAGAAGAGATCAGCAAACCAGGCCAGCACCTGCCAATCCTTTTGCTGGTACGCCCAGTAAAAATCCACAAACCTTGAAGTACCAACCCCGAGGTCAGAGGGTCTTCCATGCCCTCCACATGCCTTTATCCAAAGCTTTCCAAATCCTTATTGGACAAGGCCATCTCAAACCCCTTGAGCCTCGGTCTCTCCCGAACCCTCTTCCGGCTACACATAATGCTACCCAGTACTGCGCATACCATCAGCAAACTGGCCATGCTACCAACAACTGTTTCCGTCTTCGCCATGAAGCACAGGATCTATTTGACAACGGGGTCACCCTCCCGCCGAGCTCAGCACAGTCTATCGGCACTGGGTCAGTGAACTTGGGGGATAATGTTATGTGATCGAGGGATGAACCACCTGCGGGCGGCGCTCAATCAACTCCAGACGTGGGAATGGCACGCACTGTTCTGAGCAATATGCAAATACCAGTTTTGTGCTTTCTAACTTGGGGATTGGGTCAGTTTTTGTTACTTTGTTTTGAGTCTGTCTTTTTGTTTTGAGTCAGTCTCTTTTGTCTTGGGTCTGTCTTGTTGTATCGAGTCAGTCCTGTTGTATAGGAGTCGGGTGATTCCGGGGGTGTTACCTCGGGCGTCACCATTTTGTTTTGCGTTCGTCTTTTTGTTTTGTTTTGAATCTGTTTCTGCCAGGGAGCCAGTTATGCCAACAGATTTTGAATCTGTTTCTGCCAGGGAGCCAGTTATGCCAACAGATTTTGAATGAAACAACAGTGATTTCCATACTCTAGCATTTGTTTTTGCCGTGTGCTAATTGTGCCGGGATTTGAATGAAATGGCAGCGTATTCCACCTGCTCTCTTGTGCCTTGAAGCCATTGTATTGACCTAAGTTTTTCAAAACCTTTTTTGAACACTGCAGTGAAAACAAAGAGGAAGGAATTCCTCGGGATTTGCAAAACTTTGATCAAATTGAGAGAAAGAGAGCTAAGCCCTTAAGAATGATGCTTGTCAGCGTGAGCTGAGAAGACCCTAGCTTTGATCCAGATTGGTCCAACACTGTCTTCAGCGCGAGCGACTTGTCGCTTTCTTAAAAACTTTCAAAAAAAATGTTTTGCGCGGTCTTGCGAAGACCTGTGTGGAATCACTCTTGAGATTGTGCAGCTTAGGATCACTCTCGGTCTCGAGACTCGACCCCTTTGCTTTCAAACCTTGAACTTGAATTCAGAAGGTTCAACGGTCAACTACAACATGAGGCCTGTGTGGCCAGATTTGAAGCAGCCCTCGAGCAAGAGGCACCAAAGTCAGATCAAGAGGATCAGATGTCGTCAAAAGAAGCTCACAAAGCTAGAACAGAAGCACCCCTCGAACTAGGGGCGACAATGTCCTATGTGCTCGAAGAGCCGAAGATGGATCCTTCTGCAAATCAACAGCCACTCTCCTGGATACGGATGACTTCAAAACCCTACAACCATTTGGCATGGACCAAGCTACACTTTTACCCTTTGAGAGGCTCGCTGGGTCGAAAACCCGGAAGGGCGACCCAGGCAAAAGTTAGAGCAAAGAAAAGAATGAAAAAGAAAAAAGAGAAAAAAATACAAAGAAAAGAAGAAGAAAGAGAAAAAATACAAAGAAGAAAAAAAAAAACAAAAAAAGAAGAAAAGAAAAAAAAAAAAAAAAAAAAAAAAAAAAAAAGAAGAAAAGAATGAAAAAGAAAAGAAAAGCAAAGCTCGCAAGGTTGAAAACCTGCAACAGGCGCCTTGGCAAAAGTTAGAGCATAAAAATGAGAGGTTAAATACCCGAGTGTACCTTAACCCGGAACTACGTAAGGCTTGATTCCCATCTTTGGGATACGTAGGCAACTTCATTCTGAAGTCCAGCCGTAAAACAATTCAAATTCAATTGTGTCCATGTAATGGTTTTGACCATCCTTGCCTTCTCTGTATCCGAGAGTACGGTTGCAATCGTCGCTCTGAGGACTGACCATAATGTGCTGCGGTGCCATCCAAACAAGGGGCAACTTTCCGTTGCCATTCAATGCGCTGCAGTGCCATTCAAACAAGGGGCAACTTTCCGTTGCCATTCAATGCGCTGCAGTGCCATTCAAACAAGGGGCAACTTTCCGTTGCCATTCAATACGCTGCAGTGCCGTTCAAACAAGGGGCAACTTTCCGTTGCCATGCAGCTCTCTTCAAGCACGGGGCACTTTTCCCTTGGATCCGAGGTTGTGCATCTCAGGAGTAGGTTTCATGCTCGTTGAGCAAGTGGCCGTGTGCAAAAATAGTTTTTGAGAATTTTTACTGAAGTTGACTATTTTCTCGAAAATCGTTCTATCTTTTCCAAAAATTGGACAATTTCTTGGACTCAAAAAAAGGAAAATTTTCAGTGCTCATAGCCTGACTTGCGTGATTTCAAATCAAAAATTGAACAAGCATGTTAATCTACCTCTCATTTTGGTCAAAATTGTTTTAGCAGAAGGCAAAAATAAAAATGGTCAAAATGATGAACTAAGGGCACAGTTGAGTCAGGTGTTCTGTCTTTTCCCCGTTATCAATGCATTTGCCAAGAAGGGCACTCTACCTGCCAGAAGAAGGCACAACTGAAGGCGGCAACAAAATGGTCGAAAAGGCTCTCTCACCCTCCAAGCAGCAAGGTATCAAGCCAAGTACGAAGCATGAACGGGAATGGATCAAGATATTCCACTCCCTCGTCTTAACATATCTGATCACGTCCAAGCTCCCCTGCAAAGCATCATCAACCGGTGTCAGCTGCAGATTCGCTACACACTCATTTGTAGCATAACCCCTCTGTGGGAGAAATTCACTAGTTATGAGCGGAAGAAAGAGAATCTAGCAGAATGCTAGGGGCACGAGCCCACAACTTGCTGTTTATCTATCAACCACCCAGGGAAGGGATGAAAAATGAGAGATTGAAGAATAGAGAGATGTGCGATGAGAGAAAAAGTGAGAAAAGGGATTTTTCGTGAAAAGCAGAGCTTGAGGGCCGAGTGATGTGAGAACCACAAATGAGAAATGGTGGGAAACACTACCCGATGAAACGGGCTCCCTGTGCACGTATGAGTGTCGTGTCTTTTTGTTTTATTTCGATCATTGTTTTGAGTCGTCTCGAGTGTTACTCGATATGTCTAGGTTGTGTGCCTTTTGTTTTCCATTGTTGAGTCGTAGTGCACTGTGTTCAGTCGTAGGCTCAATACCCAGTTGAGAATTTATGCTCACTCTCAATTTCAAAAAATCGTTTTGCGCTCCGAGTGCCGTGTCGTTCTCCACATTTGTGCAAAACAGAATTTGTTCTTTCATAAAACCGCAGGGTTCAACCCAGGTCATGTGAGAACAGTGAAACCAGGACCTATCTAAAGCTATGAGTTTCGGGCTGCAAAGCAAAAGCAAAAGAGGAAAATGTCGGGCATCTGAGTTTGCTCCAACTTCAGTAAGCTCCGAGATCGTATTTCGTGTGTACCTCTTCAGGCCTTGCCAATGCTCCGAAGTATGAGTGTGCCTCTACCTCAAGCTCAAGATCAAGTCTGCCCCAAGCCAAAATGGCGATCAGAAGTGCTCTCCTCGAGTACCGTTTCGTGCCAGGGACATCTTGGCCATGTTTGCGATAAGTTCCTAGGAGACCAACTGCGACGGTGGAAACTAGAGTTCGAATGGCTGATGCCTAGAACGTAAAGGTTCGGGATTTCCGGGACTAAAGTCTGGTTTAAATACCCAGGGGCGTGTCCTCGGCTTGAAATCTGTATGGAAGCCCCATCGGTTGAGACAGCGTGTATGCACCTCAATTCTGGATACTGAACCAACCTAGTCTGTCACCCCGTTGGAGAATAGGGAAAGTTGTGAATATGATCAAGAAGAAAGGCAGCATCCAAAGTATTCTACGTGTAGAACCCTTGTCAGCATTCCAGAGCCTTTGTACTGTGAGTTGAAGGTAAAGTGTTCGAAGAGCACAAGGGGAGATCCCCGTCGGAGAAGAGCGGTTCACCGCCACTCACCTCATGAGGTGCTTTCTAAAGCGCCACTTTGTCCATTTATTGCTTTCCTTAAGCATCATGCATTGTAATGCATTGTACCTATCAAGTTTCTTTCTCAATCATGCACGATATTGTATGTACGGTTCATTCAAAGAAGTTCCGTTTGAGATCATTTATTAGTGTATCAATCACACTTCATTCATTTTGTGTAGCTATCACACACATCCTCATTTCGTGTATCTATCATGCACATATTCACATCATCACCTTTAGTGTATCCATCACACTCTGTTCACTAAGTGCATCTATCACACTTCGTGTTCACATTCAGTATATCAATCATACTTTGTTCACTAAGTGCATCTATCACACTTTGTGTTCACATTCAGTATATCAATCATACTTTGTTCACTAAGTGCATCTATCACACTTTGTGTTCACATTCAGTATATCAATCATACTTTGTTCACTAAGTGCATCTATCACACTTTGTGTTCACATTTGGTATATCAATCATACTTTGTTCACTTAGTGCATCTATCACACTTCGTGTTCACATTTGGTATATCAATCATACTTTGTTCACTTAGTGCATCTATCACACTTCGTGTTCACATTTGGTATATCAATCATACTTTGTTCACTTAGTGCATCTATCACACTTTGTGTTCACATTTAGTATATCAATCATACTTTGTTCACTTAGTGCATCTATCACACTTCGTGTTCACATTTGGTATATCAATCATACTTTGTTCACTAAGTGCATCTATCACACTTCGTGTTCACATTTAGTATATCAATCATACTTGTTCACTAAGTGCATCTATCACACTTTGTGTTCACATTTGGTATATCAATCATACTTTGTTCACTAAGTGCATCTATCACACTTTGTGTTCGCTTTTAGTATATCAATCATACTTTGTTCACTTAGTGCATCTATCACACTTTGTGTTCACATTTGGTATATCAATCATACTTTGTTCACTAAGTGCATCTATCACACTTTGTGTTCGCTTTTAGTATATCCATCATACTTTGTTCACTTAGTGCATCTATCACACTTCGTGTTCACATTTGGTATATCAATCACACTCTGTTCACATAGTGCATCTATCACACTTTGTGTTCGCTTTTAGTATATCCACCATACTTGTTCACTAAGTGCATCCATCACACTTTGTGTTCCCTTTTAGTGTATCAATCACACTCTGTTCACATAGTGCATCTATCACACTTTGTGTTCGCTTCTAGTATGTATTAATCACACACACTCGCTTTGTATCTATCACACTATGCCTACTTTGTGTATCAATCACACACACTCGCTTTGTGTATCAATCACACACGTTCTTTTGGTGTATCAATCACACACTCACACCTGTTCACTAAAGAGCATCCATCACACTTTGCTCACTTCATTCATCAAACCGGCTTCGCGTAGCGTGTAAGTCCAATCTTCAAACCGGCTTCGCGTAGCGTGTAAGTCCAATCTTCAAACCGGCTTCGCGTAGCGTGTAAGTCCAATCTTCAAACCGGCTTCGCGTAGCGTATAAGTCCAATTATCAAAATCTTTCTGCATATCATTTTGCATTTTGCCCCTGCCTGCGGGCACGCCTGCGGGCACACATTTCCGTTCATCTTGTATGATTGTCTAAGTCTTCGGCCTTGTCAAAAATGGGTCGTCTCTGGGCTTTGACATTCACTCCCGTCATTGTTATGACTTCCGAGTTCTGTCAAAGAGGGGCAACTGTAGACACCCCATTTTTGACCGACCTTAAGACTCAGACATCACCGATTGAGCGCTCGGTGATGTTGCATATCGTGCTCGTTCAGAAGTTTCAGGGTCGCGGCCGTGCGCCCTGCCTCCGGACTTCTGAATCCTCTTCTGTGCCTTGTCTCGGTTTGCGAACCAGACTCGGTTTTCTCTGTTTTCTTTCCTGAGGGAAGGGAGTAGTCCTGTAGGCTATTTCTCGGTGGCCGTAGGCCATTTTGCCCATTTCGGAGCCCGGTTCCCGGTTTTCGGAGCCGTCAGGCCGTGTGCCTCGGTTCGGGACCGCCCAACCGTCTCCGATTCCTCCGGTTCTTGGCAGGTACCTCTGTTTTGTCATAACAGGGCACACTGGGGTCCCAGATACCCACTTCGTGGCTGAATGCCACTTTCGGTGCTTACAGCCGGTTTTCGGGCCCCGAACCTCGCGGTTTGGCCCTCGAGCATTCATTTCGCATCGGTTTTCTCCGGTTCTTGGCAGGTACCTCTATTTTGTCATAACAGGGCACACTGGGGTCCCAGATACCCACTTCGCGGCCAGATGCCACTTTCGGTGCTCACAGCCCATTTTCGGGACCCCGCGCGGTTTTGGTCCCCGAGCTTTCGTTTTGCATCGGCTTTTGTTCAATTTTGGCAAGTGCCTCTATTTTATCATACCGAGGAACACTGGGGCCTCTGATGCCCACTTCGTGGCCGAACGCCACTTTTTATTTAGAGCAAAATATCTAGATATTTTGAAAGATATTTTGAAAGATATTTAGAGCAAAATATCTAGATATTATTTCCACCTTTTTGGCCCTCCTTTTGACCTCTCTTTTGGCCATAAAAACCAGCAACTCCCAGCTGGTTGAAGGGTTAGGAAAATCCCTTGAGAGCTCCATACATGCATCTCCTCCATTCCTCTCTTCCAAAAAGCTTCAAACATCCAAGTTTTGCTTCCATTCCTTCATCAACTCCAAGCACAACCAACACCACCTCCATTTCAGCAGCAAGGGAGTAATTTTCAGAGGTTAGGGATCAACAAATTCAAGCCAAGAAGCAAATAAAGCTTGATCTTCAAGGGTAAGTCACCAATTCCCCTTTTCTTGCATTTTTTTGCTTCAAATTTATACCCTACTTGTGATCTGTTTTGGGCTCTGACCCCCTCTGGTTTTAGGCTTATTTTGAGCCCCTCTACAACTTTGTAGAAGGGCTAAACCCTGTTTGGTGTCTCCTTCATACACTTGCTTCAATATCACTCTTTATGCCATTAAATTGCATGCTTTGTTTAGCTTTTGAGTGATCTGATTTAGAGTATGCTATATACTGTGAGTGGGCTTATTTTGAGCCCCTCTTCAACATTGAAGAAGGGCTCAACCATGTTTGACTTCTCTATCATGCACTTCCTTTGAAATGCTTCCATTTTACCGTAAAATTGCATGATTGTTTTGGCCTATTTGTGATCTGAGTTGGAGCATGCAACATACTGATATTGTGCTTATTTTGAGCCCCTCTTCAACATTGAAGAAGGGCTCAACCTGGTTTTCTTGCTCTAAATATCACTTGCTTTGAATTCTTGTCACAATCCCATTTTGCATGCTTTTTTAAGCTCACCATGCTTCGGATTTCAGCCTTAATCAGGCCTAGACAGAGCCTTATTTTTTCCTATTCTTCATGTTTTGTTAAGGGCCTTAGGCCATTTGATGATTAGTTTTGGTACCTCATGTTGTATCCTTCACATTTTCCGTAAAATTGCATGACTTGTTAGCCTTGCTTAGTCACTGATTTGAGCCTTCATCAGGCTTAGAGAGTGTCTTAAAATGACTGATTCTTCATGTTTTGTTAAGGGTCCAAAGTTGTTTGATCATTTCTCATGGTACCTCATGTTGTAGCCCCTTATTGGCTCATTTTTGCATGCTATTTTAAGCATATCTACACACTGAATTAGAGGATCTCATCTACTGTAAATATGCATGTTTTTGGCCCCTCTTCAAATTTGTAGAACTGATTTTTCTGGTTTGAGCATTGTATATACTACTTGCTTTGTAATTCCTCTCTTTTTCCCCGTCTTTGCATGCTAAATTTGCCATGCTTGTGGTTGTTATTTAGCTTTTCTTTGTACTGAAAAAATGTCATATTTGGGGCTGCCTTGCTACTGTTTTTTCTTTCATGTATTAATTTTGCATGTTTAGCATAGCCGTAGGCCATTTCGGGTACTTAGAATCACATTTCGGGATGATTTCATGCGTTGATTGTCATTTCGTATCATTTCGGGGCTGTTTTCCCCTTTATGTAGCTGCTGAAATTTGGTTTGCATGCTTGCATATCATTTTCATGTCATTTCGTGCTTTAGTGCATTACCTCGGTTTGCGTGCCCGCGGGCGCGCACTTCGAGGCACTCCGTTTTCATTCATTGGCTTCCTATGTGAGTAGGCTGAGGCTCTCTCATGTTGGTATAAGCCCATCATTGCATTTCTGTACCATTTTCATGCCTTCGGGCCATGCCTCGGTTTGCGTGCCCGTGGGCACGCACTTCGAGGCACCTCTGTTTTATCCGACGGCATCTGATGTGAGTGCGGCTGAGGCCCTCTCATGTTAGTGTAAGCCCAATTTGCGTTTTCATGTCATTTGCATTGCGTATGCCACCGCCTCGGTTTGCGTGCCCGTGGGCACGCATTTCGAGGCAGCTCATTTTCATCTTACGGCCTCTTGTGTGAGTGCGGCTGAGGCCCTCTCATGTTAGTATAAGCCCATATCGCATTCCGTATGCCATTTTAGATCTGTTGCATTCCGTATGCCATTTTTCTCGGTTTGCGTGCCCGCGGGCACGCACTTCGAGACATCTCATTTTAGCATCGTTACCTATCATTTCTATGTCATTTGCATTGCGTATGCCACCGCCTCGGTTTGCGTGCCCGTGGACACGCATTTCGAGGCAGCTCATTTTTATCCGACGGCCTCTTATGTGAGTGCGGCCGAGGTCCGCTCATGTTAGTGTAAGTCCATTTGCATTGTGTATGCCATTTCATGCCTTGGGATCATCGCCTCGGTTTGCGTGCACGCGTGCGCGCTTTTCGAGGCGTCTCATTTTCATCTCACTTTCACAGCATTGTGCATACTAGGCTGTATCTTAGTTGCATTTCATGCATATCATGCATATTGCACGGGAAACGAGGCGCGTTTTGTACTCCGAGTAACGGAACGGGTCTCAATTCCCAAGTCACCGACACTCCGGATTACCCATGATGGAGTTAGGTTTTAGTTATAGCATTCATCCGCATTGTACCCTATATTGAGTTGTGCAATCCGATTCCTCGGCCATCATGCATCGATATGCGTGATTGGTGGCACGAGAATCAAGGCATGCATATATTTGTGAAATACATTGCTATGCCCTTTTCCTACTCTCTGTTGCAGCAAAATTAAGGAATCAGCAACTTTTCAAAGTCGGGCACGCATTTCAAGAAACACTGCGAACAGAGGCTAAATCGGGCATTCCAGTGGATTTCTGCGCAAGGCAGCCCAAATGCAGTATTCATCAGAAGCGAGGCAGCCCCCGGCTTGCAAACCGATTTACAGCTTTCTTAGTTTAAATTGTTAATTACTTAGAAATCTGTATTATTCTTTCAATTCGGACTGTATATTTATTCGGACCCTCTGCGCGAGGGCATAACTGTAATAAGTGTGCGTGAGTGTGATGTATGTCTTCCAACCCCCATTTCTTTCTCCCTTTTATTTATCCGCTTACGATGGTTAGATATAGGGCATATTTCAATTAGCATACAGTATGATAGCATGTTGCATCATTCATCTGTTTTGCACGCACCGGGCTCGGCGCATCATACAAACTGCATTTGTATTTCAATTCCGAATTGAATACGTGATAGTTGTAGCATTTCACATGCCATCTTTAGAATAGCCGAGCCTGCTATAGTTGCATTTTGCATGTGTTGCATTAGGCATTCTGTATACTTAGGATCCATGCATGATTTCTAATCGGTTCCTGTTTTGGCTTGGAGTACTAGGTGAGTTTTATGCTTTAGCATCCTTGCATGCGTGTGAGTGTTGCCATGATAGCATGCTTACCATGAGGCTATATGCTTATGTGATATAACTGCCTTGAATGCCTGTGGGTGGAGGTTGAGTTGCTTGGATTGGATAAATCATCAAATGTTTGTTTTAAGCCCACTAGATAGTGGCAAAATCATGTTTTTCTAAGCCCACCTGAGGGTGGCAAATCCGCGTCTTAGCCTACCTGCGGGTAGCACCATCAAACCATTTTCAAACAAACAAACATGAAATGTTTTGTTCCAATTCAGGTGGCCCAGTCTATACTTATTTGCTGCGAGCATCACATAGTAACCTAGGCTAATAACCGGAATAAGAACTCACAAAGTTTTCAAAAACAGATATCTGGTTAGTAGAGGCCGGTCTTTGACCGGGCGAGCGGGGGTGCTCACGAAGTGACCTTCCCCAATCGTACCCAAGTTCCCGAGCCGAGGCAACTTTGGTGATGACGGACACGTGGCCTTTGGCACCGAGTCAGGGTTTCCTAAATTTCCCAAAAATAAAATATTTAGGTGGCGACTCTGTATCTGGCAAAGCAGTCCATGTTTGGCACTTCTTTCAAAAATCTGTTTTCCAAAACGATTTGCCGGATTTGGACTCTTTGGTTCAAGATTAAGAACCGTGACATTTGAGTCCTTCGAACTGTAGTGACCCCAATACGAACAGAACGGGACCTAACCCTCCCGGGGCGTTCGGGGACGTCTACACCATCTAATCACATAATCCAATACATAAATGAGTTTCCACATTAAATAACAAGGAAACAAGATGCAATTTCTTCATATAGCTCAGATTAGTTCCCAAGACAACCATTAGGGATGGCAATTTAAACCCGGCCCGACGAGGACCCGATCCCCCGACCCCGATTAGAGCGGTTTTTTCCCGAAAAATACCCCCGACGGGCCGGGGATGGTATTTAAAAATAAATCCCCGATAATGTTCGGGCCGGGGACGGGGATACATTTCCCAGTCCTGGCCCCGGCCCCGACCCCGACCCCTAGCCCGTTTTTTTCCCGAAATAAAATTACAATTCTACCCCTGTCTATATATATTTGTGTCTGCTGCTATGCTCCCTCACCCTCACACAATCACACTCACACACACGGCTTCATTCTCTTGAGAGAGAGAGAGAGAGAGAGAGAGTCCATCATCACCGAGAGAGGGAAGAAAGTCCATCATTGCCGAGAGAAGAGCTGCTCCACTGATCTCCGTCACCGCCGTCCTCCGCCGATCTGACAGCGCCGCTCCTCCACCGCCGATCTTACAGCGCCTCTCCTCCACCACCCTCCTCTGTCGGTCTCCTTCGCCGCCCTCCTCCACCGCCCGACTCTTTCCATCTCTCTTTCTCTGTGTTATATATACATATATATATATATATATATTAGATTATAGCTCAGATCTATCTCTCTCTACTTAGATCTATCTTTCTCTACTCAGATTTGTGTATTGTTGATGTTGTTTGATGATATTGTTGTTGATGATGTTGATGTTGAGGATGTTGTTGTAGCTCAGATCTATCTCTCTCTACTGTGTTTTTTTTTTTTTTTGATTCGGGAAATTTTCGGGGTTAGGGAAACCCGATCCCTGTTGGAGGACGGGGATGGGGATGGGGATGGTAATAGGTTCCCCGTCGGGGATCGGGGCCGGGGACGGGGACATTCTTACCATCGGGGATCGAGGACGGGGAGGGTGATCCCCGGCTCCGCCCCGCCCGCCCCGTTGCCATTCCTAACAACCATATGGTAAGTACAACTTTTCGATTAAACACTAACCACATACAACACTTCAAACATAGACCCTAGCTCACCCAAATGAAAGGGCATGCTTACTTAAATCCAAGGAAGAGTTTATTTAAGGTGAAGTTTACATACCTTGAGCTTAAATTTCCATGAACCCTCTCAAATCCCCCAATTTTCCTCCATGTTTAACTTCATCTTCCTCTAAAACTCTCCTCCTCCAATTCTCTCTCAGGAGATATTTTATATAATGGCTCTAAACCAAATAAGTAAGGAACATAGATATATATCTAAAATGTGAATAAGGACGAAAATTAATCAGTTTAATTGTTCCAAATCAAAATTTCACAAAAAATCATATTATGACCTAAAAATCATGCTGATCTCAAATATAAAATCAATTTCAGATGATTAAGCTTCTAAGGCTTCCAATTTCTGATCTAAACATTATAATTGCAACAGATATTTCTCCTACTAAACAGATATGAATCTATATTCATAAGATTCACTCAATTAAACTTCACTTCACACGAAATTTCACAATAAGCATATAAATGCACAGAATAGGGGGCTGAAAGTATACCAGAAGACATGTACGAGGGTCGGGTTATTACATAATAGGTCACCAATTATATGACTCTTATGTGGGCCACAGATGATTGCAGGTCATAGTCTCTTAAGATTTAAAGCAATGCTATGAAAAGCACACTTAGGCGAGTGCCTAAGCAAGAAACCACTCAAGGCAACCATATCGCACTTCTAATGGCCTGAAGTGAAGCGAAATGGTGAGTCGACACCTAGGTGACAAAAAATGAGCACTTTAAGCTTTAGCGTGAGGCACCTGATGTCAGTGCGCTTCTTTTCCCATAGTCATTTTTTTCTTTTATCAACAGACACACCATTCATTTTGTTTGACTTTTGAGATTGTACCAAATATTTAACACACTTTATGATAACACTAGCTATAAAAATTTGTGACCCCTAGTAGACCACCATGGTCTATGAAGAAAAAAAAGAGAAAAACGGATTCACAAACCTCCAAAGCTGATCTCCAACACGAGACAGTGAGTTCTTCATTGGCCAGAAACTTCTTGTTTTTTCTCTATTTTTTTCCAGCACTCATTTTTGGGGCATTCTGTGACATGGAAAGATCGCAACAGTAAAAACACATTGAGTTCTAATTTTTTAATTTTTGAAACTTTGCCTTCTTTCTACAGGCAAAAAGTTCTTCTGATTTTTTTCTTAATTTTGCTAAACTTATGTTGCTTATGAATGAGAAAAGTGAATGATTTTTTAGGAGAAGAAAAAATTCTTTGATAAGATAGGTATGTTTGGTGTGTTGATGTTTACAATTTTGAATCATATGCTACTTTGGAACCTTGTCCTTCCTACCACTTACAGTTTTTTTTTTGGTTTGGATCCACATCATTTACAACTTTGATAAGGTGTATTTTTGTTGATTGTATGGTTACTTTGTTGTAGTTTTTGATGAATTACATGGCTGCTTTGCTGTTTTAATTTTGCCGAATTGTTGTAATTTTGCTAGATTGATTAATTTTTCTGAATTATTTTTTAAAATGCTCTTGATTTGAAGTATCTTTCAATTGAATTGGTTTGTTGATATTTGATGATTGATTAGATGTTGTAGTCAAGCGAAAGCAACAGAAAATATCCAACATGGCAACATGCATGAATGGTAAATCCCAATATGCACAAATGGAAAATCCCCAAAAATTGTCTAAGGTTGCCTATGGTTTAATTTTAGAAGGTGTTTTGAGAAGTTAGTTAAAATTTATTTTTTTTGGCTTTTCTTGACTTTTTGTGGGTGAAAAATGTGAGAGGTAATGTAACTCAAAATGAGTTAAAATCCGAAAGCTAGCTTTTAACCAGCTTGCCAAATGATGGAGTTGTGATTTGAGTGTAGAATTGTGAGTTGAGTTTTGAAAAGAGAAAATTTGTTTGGTTATGAGTTTTGAAAAGAGTTTTAAAAAGTGTTTTGAAAGGAGTTTTAAAGAGTTTTTGAATTTTAAATTTTGAAAAAAGTTTTGAGTTGTATTTTAAGTTTTGAGTTTGTGAATTTTGAGTTATATTTTGAATTTTTTGGATTTATTTTTTTAAAATATTAAAAAATGTTTAAGAAAATTTTATTTTTTTATTTTAAATATTTTATGTTATTTTATAAATATTTTAATTTTTAATTTTAAGATTTTAAACTCAAAACATAACTCTACACTGAAATCGAAACCAAAAACATAACTCAAAACTCAATTCAAAAATTATTTTCAAAAATCAAACACATAACTCGAAATTCTACACTACTTTCAAAACTTTACACTTAAATCATAGCGTTAAGATCCTCTAAAGTAATGCCCCTGTAGTGATCTCCTCCAGTGCAAGACAAGCAACCGACACATGGCCCACTCACCAAACCAAGGGCTAAGATTTAAACTCACCAAAACGATGTCGTTTTGGTGAGTAAATTGAAAAAAAAAATTTCAAAATTCAAAATTTTGAGTTTTACTTCCCTCACCCCTTCATCTTCTCTCTCCTCTCCTTTTCTTCAAAATTTTGAGTGTTCTTCAATCATATGCTTTTTTACACTTCCAATTTTTGTAGCTTTTGTTTTGTTTTTTTTTTTCCCGATTATTTTCGATTGTGTAAATGTGTGCTTTGATTTTTACCCTAAAAAAGCAAAAAATTTTGATATAGATTCTGTTGAACTTGTATGTGATGGTGTTATTCTTTCTTGTTGTTGCGAAAGTTTGATCTCTCGGGATACATCTGTTAATGATCAATTCTTTCATTCAAGAGCTTCTATGATATATATACATGCGTGAATATATATATATATATATATATATCCTATTTAAGAGTTGATTTTGGGGTTGTGAATATTTCCTTTAATAAAAAAAAAACACAGAAACGTGGAAGGGAAGAGGGAAAAAGGAAGAGGAGAAACAAAGAGATGGATAGAGAGAACGAGAGTTCCAAACACAACCATTGCCACCTACGTTCTTCACCGGCGAGCACTGCCTCCCTCTTCCACCGTCATTTGATTTAAACCCACTTCTGTGAATTTAATTTTTTTTTTGGTAAAATCGTTTGTATATTTGTTTGTTTTGATTTATAAATATATATATATATATATATATATATCATCTCTATTTTTGTCTAGATCTATAGGAAGAGGAAAAGGAAGGATGGGGAGTTGCGGCGGGAGAGGACCGCAGGAATAGGAGAACGACGGGGGAGGGTTGTCGAAGGGATTGAGAGTCGCCGGAGCTGGTGGGAAAGGTGGCCAACGATGGGGGCTTTTGTTTTGGTTATGTTCAATTTCTTGAATCTGAAAACCCAGCCATGGCAGAGATTGGCTAAAGATTTGGGCATCTTCTTCTCTCTCTCTTCTTGTCTCTCTCTCTTACTCTGTTTTTGTTTTTTTTATTCAATTTACTCACCAAAACGACGTCGTTTTGGTGAGTTTAAATCTCAGCCCTTGGTTTGGGGAGTGAGCCACGTGTTGGCTGCTTGTCTTGCACTGTAGGAGATCACTGTAGAGGCATTACTCTAGAGGATCTTAATGCCAAATCATAACCAACACATAACAAAAAAATTAAAATATTTAAAAATATATTTTAAAAAGAAAATAAAATATTTAAAATAAAAAAGATATTTAAAATAAAAAATAAAAAATATTTAAAATAAAATTATATATTTAAAATAAAAAAAAATTAAATTTTTTTTAATATTAAAAAAATAGAATACATAAATGTATAAGATATAGTGCACATTAAAATAAATAAATAAATATTTAAGATATAAAATATTTACCCTAAAAAAAATTAAGAAAATTTTTAAATATTTTAAAAAATAAATCTAAAAAATTTCAAAATACAACTCAAAACTCTTTTCAAAACTCATAACCAAACAAATTTTCTCTTTTCAAAACTCAATTCAAAACTCATAACTCAAAACACGACTGCACACTCAAATCCTAATTCTAAAAATAGTTTATAGCGATTCCGGTTTTGACCCGACCTTTATTGTATTCTGGACTCGGGTCTTGTGGTTTAATATTGTTATTAATGTCTTTTCCTCTTGAAATTTGAGTTTTGAAATGTCTTGGGCGTGTTTAGAACAGGTTGGTTGCTAGTTGGTCTTGAATGTTGTTTCCTAGAATTTTGGTCTTTTGCTCGAGCGGGCGTTTTCTTGCGCTCGAGTGGAGTTTGCAAACACTCAGTACTTTGCACGTTTGTAAAGTACTAGAGGGGTGTTTTCCACGCTCAAGTGGCGTTTTCTACGCTCGAGCGGGTGGACACTCAAGCGGCATTCCTTGCGCTCGAGCGGGTTGTTTGTTGTCTGCATAAATACTGGATGTATATATTCTACACTTGAGCAGGCCACTTTTGCACTTGAGCTAAACAAAACCTTGTATCTGACGCTCAAGAGTCAACTTCTCCGCTCGAGCAGACTGTTCGTATATCAGATCGCGAAAGTGATGTTTTATATCACTTTTTCATTTCTTTCTCTCTCTAACACTTTTCAAAAACCTAGATTTGGACCCTCGCTCTCTAAAATACACACTCTCTCTACATTTTGGCCTAGATCTAGTGATTTCTTCATCCTACTCCCTTTGATAAAAGTTAGAGCATCTCGTGGGCTTCTATTTGATCCGAATAAAGTCAAGTTTGGGCGTCTTTGAAGTTTCTCTACTCCTCCTTTGAGCTTCTACACTTGAGGTAGGAATATTCTACACTTTGTTATGAGTTTTGACCTAGTTATTTGTTATTATGTATATATGGTGAGATTTGGGGTGTTTGGAGAACACCTAGGGTTTGGGTTCCTAATTTAGAAAGAGGGGTTTCCATGTTGTGGCCTATGAACGAATATGGGGTTTGAATATGGGGTTACCTTGGGTTAGAATGGTAGATTTTAACCTTTGGATTGATATTTGGAAAAGAGGAGAGGGGGAATTTGCCCTAATATATGTTAAATAATTATTTTGTATAAATAATGAAATTGATGTGAGAAATGTGAAATTGGGAAAAAGTACAAATGGATGGTGTAGTTGGATTTGTTTAAATCACTCACCTATGGAAATTTGATAGATTATCTGTTAATAAGATTGTATATCTATTTAGAAATATCTGTATTGGGCTATCGGTGGAGAATAGCTATGATTGTTGTAAAAGTTGCATAAGGATTAGGTGAATTGAAACTAATAACTTAATTATGTCATTGAATATGACGATATGATAAGGCATTGAATGTGTATAGTTGAATGTCATTGAATATGATGATACTTGTAAATACATTGTATATGTATAACGTTTCGGGAGGAAAAAGAGGATGTACTCCATGCTTTGTAAGAAAATAGGGGGTGGACTCCATTGAAAATTAAGCTAGCCGGAGTGTCCAGGGTGAAAGTCCCGAAATCTTATGTATACATGGGTGTCAATCCGCGGACAAAATTTCCGTGAAATGGCAAGATTGAAGTGTTTATGTGATAGTTATGTTGATTCAAAACCACTGGACTGTGGTCTCAATTGGGTTATTCGGAAATGTATAAATGTGGTCTATGAGTTGAAATGAAATGAACTAATCTGAAATGAATAAATGGGAATGGATCTAGATGTGAATGTTGGTATCCTATGATCATGTGAAGAATGTGCATCTGTCATAAACATGGAATATATTTGACACTTAGATCTTAGTTACATCTCATATATTGTGTTAGATTATTTTTACTGGGTTTTGACTCACCCTACTTGGGAAACCATTTTCAGGTACCGGTGACATGCTTCCTCCATGGACATAGCTTGGGAGGACTGAGGAGCTGAAGGCTCTATTTTGTTATTTTGTGTTAAATGTTTATTCAAGCCAAGGGCTTTATATATGTACAAAATTTATGACTCTCTTTTGTTGTAACCAAGCAATGTCTTGGAAAGATGTAAGCCCATAGGGCATTTATTTTGTTGTGATTAACTGACATTACATGCTATAGATTCAGGATGAACATTTATGATTGTATGAAACATGTAATATCCTTTTGTAATACGAATTCTGATGAATGAAAATACACCAATTCTATTATACTTATGTCTCTTATGAGTTGGATTCATTTGTGTTATTTTGAGGGCATTACATAATTTTAAAAAACAAAATAAAAAAATATTTTTTTGAATTTTTTCTTTTAAAATAGAGTTTTGAAAAGTGTTTGGTTTTGAGTTTTGAAAAAAGTTTTGAATTGAGTTTTGAGTTGTATGTTTGGTTATGAGTTTTGAAATTAATTTTTGAATTGAGTTTTGAGTAATTTTGAGTTATGTGTTTGGTTATAAATTTTGAAAAATGATTTGAAAATTTTGCTTTTAGAATCATGATTCCAAAGGCAAACCAAACACAGCCTAAGTTTGTTTGCAACTTTTGCAACAAAGAAATAAATGGGTTGTTTATGGGGTCAAGCAACATCTTGCCGATAGTAATAAAGGGGTCTTTTGGGAAAAAAAAGAAAAGAAAAAAGAAGTCAGCTTTTAACTTTTTACCCATTTTGGATCATATCACCTCTTACATTTTTTACCCACAAAAAGACAAAATAGACTAAAAAAGCCAAAAAGTCAATTTTTTACCAACTTTCCAAAACACCATAAAATGTGGTTGCTTGTAAAAGGTGTTCCATCTCATGCAAGAGATGAGATTAGAGACTTTATATCCAAGAAAAGTAAAGCACAGGAATACCCAATTTTGATGAGATAGATGACAATGAGGAAGATCATAATATTGATGAGATTAATCAACATGTCCCTAGTCAAGGTTCTACTGCTCGAAGAAGTAAATAGCAGCATCAACATTAAGTAAAGAAGTTGATTTTCTTAATGTTGTCAACGATATTTGAAGTCTTAGATTTGGTGAAAGTTGTGGAGATGCCATCACCTCGCACTTAGGCCTTAGGAGGCCGTCGAGCCTCGGCTTGCTTATCTCCTTCAAAAACACTGAATTTTGAACTAAATGGAAGTCTACACTAATCTTATTGAAAATAATCGTGGTGAGCATTTGGTATTAACTTCTTTCACTTCTATTTAAGCTTGACATAATGATGCAATTTACCAAATGAGTCACTCCAATCTGAGTATTTTCTTAGCTAAAAAATTAATATTTTGTTGAGCTTGGAAAAAATTGGTTGTAGTGTATAAAAATCAAAGCACAAACCCAACTAAGATAAATATTTTGTTGTTTGAGCCTGCAAAATGGCACTGGTATATAAATAATTATAGACACAGGAATAAATAAATAAATAAACAATAACATAATGAAATGAAGAGGTGCATAAATTTAAGTAGATGCTTACACCACCAAGCCACTGAGGAAAAACTTTAACCCAGGAACTAAGTAAGATTGGCATGACAGGATAGAGACCTCCAAGGGAAAAATTTTACTATCTAGGTCAAGGTTTCTAGTGGTAATTTGAAGCTTCATGCAGTGAAGGTGAGAAATACAGTCATCGATAGACACTGGAATCTTCATAGGCCTCTGCGGCAACACGGAAACCCTAACAAGCAGAACTTATCGCCACCTATATGTGCCAAGCGCAAAGGAGTGTCATCCTCTAGCACTCCGAAATCCTCTCCACAGTCATGGATAGGTATATTACCCTCAAACCATATATTTGTGATTAAATCATATCTAACTAAGCACAGACCATGAACTGAATACCAATACAACTTACTGTCAACAGCCAAAGCTGGCCCTGTAAACATATATGGGCTAAACTTGGGGCATATTTCAAACTCTTCTCTTTCCCACTTTTGGGTATTTACATGGTAGATTAGAAAGACACGATCCTTAGGTGAACCTACCACAATAAATGGAATGGGGACCTCCCCAGCTACTGAAAATATACTGTCAACAATATCTGAAATTCGTGGAGGGTCAGGTAGAGATTCCCATTCATTTATGCTCGGATCATAAGCCATTGCCCACGGTGACGGCCTCTCCAAATCAGTGGGGGTAGTGAAAGGGCTGGGCTTGGAGGCTAAAAATAACTTGTCAATGTCGAGGCATGGAGGTGGAGGTAACTCGTCGTGCTCTCCATTTAAGCTTAAGAAAAGCTTATCATACTCCATGTTCGACAGTGAATCCTACTCCAAAAAACCACCAAGGCAATAAAACATGCCGCCGAGAACTAAAATGTGGGCCGATAAAGCAATCTGATTAGGCATTCGAGGAAGACGCTCCCATTCCGCCATGGGAGTAGTAAGGTCAATGCAATTCACTCGATTGGATTCTTTCCAAGCCGATTGTCCTCTCTGATAACCAATCCAGTCATCAATAGTGTATAACATTTTGGATCCTAAAATCGACCAACCAAGTATCCAATCCATGTTTGCAGTGATTTTGGGGAAGAGATTTACAACTCTGGAGTCATCGTCGTCGTGAAATCGAGAAATGCGGTTCATGTATTTGGGAGGAGGAGGAGGTTGGTTATGTTGGATGTCGTCGGAGACATCAAACACGTACCATTCGTACTTGAAATCCACGTCTCGTACACAAATACAGACGAATTTACCTGGTGAAGATGACGACGACGATGATGATGCAATTCCGATACTTGGATTTTCAGGACCGACTTCTTCCACGTTGATTTCCATCAAACCCTAAGGTAATACAATTCCTAACTTCGCAACGAAAAGATTGTAGATTTGAGATTGAGGGCTTGTTTTAAAAATGTTTTTTTCGTTTTTCCTTTACTCAATCCAAAATAACAATAATAAAAAATATAAAAAAATACAAATTAAAATTTTTCATAAATTTAAAGATTATTTATACAGAAATTCTTAAACTATAGAGAAATATTAATTTGACTCCTTAAATTATAAAAATATACAAATAGACTCCTTAAATTATTGAAAAGTATCACTTTACCCTTAAATTATAAAAATGTACAAATAGACCTCTAAACTATTAGTTTATTTCACTTTGACCCATTTTGTTAACAGTCAAATTTGTACATTTTTATAATTTAAGAACATTTGTATGTTTTTATAATTTGGAGGGCAAAGTGATGCTTATCAATAGTTTAGGGGTTCATTTGTACGTTTTTATAATGTAAAGGGCAAAGTGATACTTATCAATAGTTTAAAGGGTTCATTTGTATGCTTTTATCGTTTAGGAAATTATCCAACATACAATTGACATTTAATGCCAAAAGCATAGGTATAAGATAAAATTAAATATTATTATATTAAATAACTTATAAACCATAACTTAATTTTAAAACCATACTAAGCACAAAACTAAAAATGAAAAAGAAGTTTAGTAATAGGAATTTTATCTTTGTAATAGAAGAAAAATATTATTTTCGACTGAAGTACGACACAGCTTGGATATATATTAGATATATCTGGGTAGGCCACAAATTAAGAAAGAAAAATTTCGAGTACATATTTTGTGTACCTGGTACGTATGCAGAAATATCATACGTCGATAAGTACCCGGTACGGGTATGACATGTTTGTTGAATTATCCATGTTTCATAGTCTCAAAATAATTCAAAATGAGAATTTTCGTATTTTTTATTATTTTTTTTGCAAAGTATATATTATTTAAAATTTAATTTTTTCATTATTGAGATAAAAAATTATTTATTAAATATTTAAATTTAATTTTTTTATATTTAGGGAGCAAATTGATTTTTAAGATATAAGTTGGGAGGTAAAATGAAATTCCAAATGAATTTTGGTGCCACGTCAGCACATTTCGTCTAATTGTAGACAAAATGTGACGACAATGGTTAAATTAATTAATTTGTTGAAAGTTTAGGTATTAAATTGAAATAAATCAAAATATGAAGGTCAAATTAAAAAACGTGTGATAGATTGAGGGACAAAATGATATTTCCTTTAAAGACATTGATATTGATTTGTTGAACGACTCATTTGAATGATATTTTTGACTACGCTACTAGAGGATGTAACCAATATGATGCCCGTGTGATATAAAATACTCTCACACACATGTAGGGGCGGAGGCAGCGGTCCTGGCACCTCCAATTTCCTGCAAAATCTCTATTTTATACATATGTTTTTGCCATTTTTTTTTGTATATTATACAATGGCCCCCCAATTTCAATCTAACACTCAAAAAAAATTGTAAAAACCCTAATATAGTAGAGTTATCTTTCAAAGAAATATTTACAATAATGTTATGGTAATCATATTTTCTTATTATGTATTGTTTATTCTCTTATGTGTTAGTGTTATATTAGTATCAAATAGAGTGGTTAAGCTAATATCATTATTGTAGTTCAAAAAAAAAAAAAAAAAAAATTTTCTAACGTTATTGAAAAAATTTAATCCGGTTCCTGTTAAAAACAATATAGTTTACTTGTGAGTTTCTATAATTTATTTAATAGAATAAATTGTAAAACTTTATGTACCTAAGGATGTTTTATAATAGATTAATTATATTAACATTACCTTAACCTTTATCTATAAATTCTTACATTTTCATCTCCTTAACCATAAAATTCATACAAATAATATTTAATTAATACTAATCTCTTATAATTTTATAGGTCCATTTGGCATCTATAGAGTAATATTTAATAATAATTTAATCAAATAAAACTCCAATGGATCCATTTACGGTTTGGTAGATTTATCCTGTCTTCTCTTTGGCGAAATGGTATCTCCATCGGATAAATCCTGGCTCCGCCCTTACACACATGGATAGAGCTACCAAAGTGGTTGATCCATACTTCAAGGCCCTGTTTATTTTTAGAGATAGAATGAAGGGGATTCATAGTGAGGAGATTAAGTAAAATTGTGTTTGTTTTGATGATAGTTGTTGGTGTAGAGATTGTTAAATTATTTTTATATAAAATAAATATAAAATAATAAAAAAAATAAAAAAATACAAAAACATTAAACATTAATGTTAAAAAAAAAAAAATGCCCAACATGTAAAAATTAAAAAATTTCAGAAAAAAATAAAACAATGATTTTTACTTAACAAAAAGGGTAAATTATACAAATAGTCCTTATAATTTACACGATATGTCAATTTGGTCCCTGTTGTTTTAATTTGCTCGATTTTGCCCCTTAATTTAATAGATTGTGTCATTTTAGTCCAATAAATAACGGTTGTTAAGTTTGGTGGACGGAAAGTCAAACTATGTGTCAATTTGGTCTCTGTAGTTTACACAATGTGCCAATTTGGTTCCTCTCAAAATCGAGCAAATTAAAACAATAGGGACCAAATTGACACATTCTCTAAACTATAAGGACCAAATTGATACATTGTGTAGACTTTCCATCCACCAAACTTAACAACCGTTATTTATTAGATTAAAATGACACAATTTATTAAATTAAGAGGGCAAAATCGAGCAAATTGAAATAACAAGGATCAAATTGACGCATCATGTAAATTATATGAACCATTTGCATAATTTACTCTAACAAAAAATACAAAAAAAATTAAACATTAATGTTCAAAAAAAAATGCCCAACATATAAAAATAAAAATAAAAATAAAAAAGTAGTCCGGCGGACTATTTTTCTAATATCAAGTGCTGGAGGCCAATCCGAATCCGTTCCCCAAGGGGATTCATAATCCGATGGGGATTACGAATCCCCTCTCCATCTCCCAAAACAAACACAAAGATAATGGGTCCCACCTTATTATCAATCACAATCCTCTTTCTATAATCTCAAACAAACGGGCCCAAGACTTGAAGTACATGGTTCAAATGAAGAGGTTCTTCCAATATGTATATGTTGTGATGATTATATACACTTTCACAATTCATCAATCCCCTTACCAAAAATAAAAATAAAAATCCAAGGTTTTAATATGTACAAGATGATTGTGTTGGTAAATTCACTTTTTTCGAACTGACAAGTTGTAGGACGTTACAAATGATATCAAAATTGACCCGTGCAAATGACTGTGTGAGTCATTGTTCCGCATAGTGTATGGCAGTGGTCACCAGCAAGGGCAATGACGGTGTGTGGTTGATGGGGTTCCAACCCCCATCAACCAAACAAAAATTCTTTAAAAAAAAAAAATTATTTGTATTACTAATAGTTTATTGGGCAAATTACAGCGGTAGTCCCTGTAGTTTACCCGTTTTGTCATTTTGGTCCCTGTTGTTCTAATTTGATCAATTTTGCCCCTGAATTTTACGAATTGTGTCAATTTAGTCCAATAAATAACGGTAGTTAAGTTTGATGGACGAAAAATCAAATGATGTGTCAATTTAATCCCTGTAGTTTACAAGATGTGTCAATTTAGTCTCTGTTGTTTAGACTTTCCTATAAACTGCAGGGACCAAATTGACAAATCATGTAAACTACAAGGACCAAATTGATACATCATTTGATTTTTTGTCCATCAAACTTAACCGCCGTTATTTATTAGACTAATATGACATGATCCATAAAATTCATGAGCAAAATTGATCAAATTGAAACAACAGGGACCAAAATAATAAAACGGGTAAATTATAGGGACCATTTGCATAATTTGCCCTATTTTATTTTATATAGTTTAGTTCATTTAAAAATAAAGGGACCCCATTAAATAAGAAAAAAAAAGTTCAATACAATGGTGAAATCATGTCATTAGTATTACCATTAAATAATATTTTGCCATCATCTCTTATGTATGTGTGACAAGGTAATTATATTTTGAAAGTGAAATCTACTCTCCACGTGTACATATATTGTTCAATGGTGATATGGTATCATCGTAAAACTAAATTTTTACTCATCAAATAAAGGTGTACACCCGTTAGAGATCTATTGTTTGAGAAGATAAAATCTATTTGGTAAATAGTTTTTGTTTTTTTGTTTTGTGTTGCTTGTCTTTGGTAAAATTTTTAAATTTTTAATCAATTTTTTATTTATTTTTAAATTCATTTAATCTACATAAAAGTAAAATATTTCTGATTTTTTTTTTAAAATTTACTAAATACAAAATATACAAAAAGTCACTGCATTTTTCATAAATATTTTATTTTTTAAGTACATCTAAAAAAATGACTAAAATATAAAAAAAAAATTACTAAAAACAACAAAACACAAAAAAGAAAAAATAAAAATAAAAATAAAATCAAAAGCTGTTTTTAAAAATTCAAAGCCAAACAAAATAATGTTGTTTAGCTTTAGGAAAATATTATTTTTAAAATTTATAAAACTTAAACTTATGAGATGATCTCATCTATAAAAATTCTAGAGTCGTCACTGGTGATTGATATTATAAGTTCATATTAAAATAAAAATTTTCTAATTATTATTTTGTAACTTCACAACATTAAAGAGTATTTAATAATATAATTATCAATATGACTTTTTCATCTGTTTCACAATCGATATTCAAAATGTTTCTATTGCACAAGCTTTATTTATATTTATGCAATTTGATGGGTGGTGTAGCCCATTCATCCGTTTCACAATCGATAATCAATTGTTATTATTGCACAAGCTTTATTTATATTTATGCAATTTGATGGGTGGTGTAACCCATTCATCCGTTTCACAATCAATAATCAATTGTTTCTAGGAAAATTTACCCATAAGTCCTAGTTTTTGAAACGTTGAATCATTTAGTCCTAAAAGTTTTTTTATGCTCCATTTAGTCCTATTTTTACATCAGCATGATGTAAATGATGTAAATGATCTGATGTTTCATTCTATAATTTCAAAATTTATTGAAATCTGATGAACATTAGATGTTTTTCATCCTATATTTTCAAACATTATTGAAATTTGATGAACATTAGATGTTTGAAATCTAATGTTTGTAACATGACTCTGATGTTATTAACATTGTATCTGATGTTATTAACATTGTAATGGGACCTTTCAGTCTATAAGAAAATTTTTAGGATTAAACAGTGCATAAGTTATTAATTTGGGATTTATTGGTGCATCCCCCTTGTTTCTATTGCACACGCTTTATTTGTATTTATGCAATTTGATGGGTGGTCTAACCCATGCCTACATCTATACACTATAGCGGGGGCGTTTAGGAGGAGGGTTGGATTAAAATATAATTTACTAAAAAATAAAATAAATTAAAATAACTAAAAAGATAAAATGTCATATCTAATTTATAATCATTTTATTTTTTTCTCATAACTATCAAATCAATTAAAAAAAAAGGTCAACTAAATTACCAAACATAACTATTTTAACCAAATTAAAATAGTAAAAAATCTAAATAGGTAATTAAAATAGTCCATTTTCCAAGGGCTATAAGAGGGAGTTACTACTGCTACAGTAGCATGGTTCTTTTTTTTTTGTTCGTCACTTTTGCCCTTCTCCAGCCTTCTCGGGGGGGGGGGGGGGCGTTTTGGAAACATTCTAAAAAAACTAATTTTTTGACTTTTTTACACAAAAAAATACATATAAACAAGATTTTTTAAAACAAGATTTTTTAACACAGAAAAGTCAAAAAATTAAGTTTTTACCAATTTCTCAAAACACCATTCAATAAGTTAACCATTTAGGGTTTGCTCCATAATTTTGAATGTGCATGTGCATTTGCATTTTTTGTTGTTTTGTTTTGTTTTGTAGAGCTTCGACGTTGTGCAGTTGCGTTTGAGCTTCCACGTTGTGCTTTTTTTTTTTTTTTTTACACTTGCCAACTCATTAGTAGTACTTTTAGAGCTTCCAATTTAGGCCAAGTTTGGCATCTTCAAAAAAATTCAAAAAGTCAAAAAGTCACTATCTTATTTAAGTCACATCATCTTATTTAAGTCACATCACCTCTCTAAAACATCACTTCAAACCCAACCCAAATCCAACCCATATTTCATAAAAAGTCAAAAAGTGCACTTATTTAGTCTTCCCAAACTTGGCCTTAGTTCTTTAAATCGGGATTGTATCACAAAGAAAAATGCTTCATACCACTAATTCAACACCACTAATGGACCACCCCACTATTGATGTGATAGTTTGACCTTTGTTTTTTTTTTTTTTTTTTTTTCCTTGCACTTGCCCCCTCATTAGTGGTGCTTTTAGAGCTTCCAATTTAGTACTCTAAGGCCTAGTTGGGCATCTTCAAAAAAAGACAAAAAGTTACTAAAAAAGTTAAAAAGTTATCATTATTTATCAAAAAAAAATTATAAAAAAATTATTTTTATAGAAAAAGGTACAACTCTCTGTCACGTGAGTTGCCTTTACCTGACTTTGGTGAGAACAAATTACACAGGCGGAGGCAAGCTTAAGGACGGTGCTGTTCGGCCTGTGGGGGCTCATCACGGGTCTCGTTTTGATAATCTGAACCATTCAATGTGTAGAACTCGTCGAGTACTATATGGCTATAAAAAATCACGTTGATCGGATATCACTAATTATATGATCAAATCAGTTTTGTATAAAAAAAATGGATGGTGTTATAGTTAACGGTTGAAAAAAAGCTAATCCGATTAGATAGCTATCGATATCCGATCAACGTGATTTTTACAAGCATATAGTACTCAACAAGTTCTACACATTGAACGGTTCTGATTACCAAAATGAGACTCGTGGTGGGCCCTCACGGGCTGAACATCACCATCCAATTCAATGCCCGAGAATGAGGCAAGCATAACATTTTCACTAGTCTGACCATTACTCTGCTTTAAGGCCTACCTATTATTCTCTCTCTTCTCCCATACACTAAATTATACAATTTTTTAATACACATTTTTTCGTAAAAAGTCAAAAAGTTATCCCAAACAACCATATAAAAAGTAAGAAAGTGCACTTATTTAGGACATCCCAAACAACCCCTCAGGACTGTATCTCAAAGAAAAAAGTTTCATACCACTAATTCAACACTATTAATACATCACTAATGACATGACATCATGTAAACCCTACTATTAATGTGATAGTTTGACTTTTATTTTATTTTATTTTTTCTTGCACTTGCCAACTTATGTTTTAAAGGTTCTAATTTAGTGCTCTGAATCGGGACTGTATCTCAAATCAACCCGTTCTTCTTTCTACTCCCTTGTGAGAGAACCACCACTGCTGACCGCAAGACTACGTGTTGGCGAATTCTTCCTCTTCTACAGCGTCGGCGAGAATAAAGGCAAAGTTGAATCGTCCCATGGGAGGACTCTTTTCTTCTCGGAAACATCAATGGCGAAGACCGACAAGGCGATGACGATGAGGAATAAGAAAGATAGGGTCTTAATCTCATCTTCTCATTAGTACTTGGACTTTCTCTTTTCTCTCTTATTCTTCTCTCCTCTTTGCCTCTATTTTGTTCTCCACTTCTTTTCTTGCGTTTTGATCTTCCTTTTTTGTCCCTTTGCAGCTAAGGCCGATTTGGTGGTTCAACTTTGAGTAGTGTTCTACTCGCAGGTTGCCATCTATTATTTGTTACGGGTTGATTTTCGAAGGTATTTGTTGCACCTTTAACTACTATTTTTGTGCTATATTTTTTTTCCAAAATTGTAACCCTGTTGGTCTTGGGTCTGTTTGATTGAGTGTGTTGGGGAATCTATTTTTGGTCTTTATTTAGTATTGTGTGTATAATCTGGCTTTATATGAAAATTTGTTACCTAAATTGGCCATTTAGATATTTCTAGAAGGCCAAAATCACAAACCCTGTAATAGCTAGGGAAGAAGAGACAGAAACATAGAGAAAGGAAATAACAAATCTATGTATTATTCTCAGAAAATTATATATCCCTCATATGGGAGTTCCCCAATTATTTATAACTACTTCTTTACCTCACACCTCTAACTAACTAACTAATTCACAACTGACTTCCTCTAACTGACTAACTAATCTCTCAACCAACTACCTAACTGACTTCTTCTCAATTGACCCTCAACTGACCCACAATTCATAACATTCTTGACATAACATTCCCTGCTGCTTGAGAAATAGCCTTGGCCTCAAGGCTGAAATTGGGGATACTTTGCTTCTATCACAGAATGGTCAACCCAGGTAGCATCCTCTGGAAAAGAATTCGCCCATTGGACTAACCACTGAACCACAGCCTTATTACCGCGCTTAACCATCCTCTTATCCAAGATAGCCATAGGTTCCAGTTGCAAAGTTCCCTCAAGACCTACTGGGAGAAGAATAGTGTGAGCTAACACATTAGTCCCAATTTTCTTTTTAAGCAGTGAGACATGAAAAACAGGGTGAGTTTTAGCAGTTGTTGGTAACTGCAGCTTATAAGCTACTGAACCAACTCTTTCCAAGACCTGATATGGCCCATAAAACCTTGGAGATAGCTTCATATTCCTCTGCAAAACCACTATAGTCTGTTTATAAGGTTGTAACCTGAGGAACACCCAGTCTCCAATTTCAAATTCCCTTTCAGACCTTCCCTTATCAGCATAATGTTTCATCCTTTGCTGTGCCTGAGTCAAATGCTCCCTTAAGGTCTTGATAATAGCAGCCCTCTCTTTTACCCAATTATCCACAATTGCTACTGAAGAAGGTGTGGAAAGGCAAAAAGTATGGTCAGGAGGTTCTTGTCCATAGACTGCAAAGTAGGGAGTAGTTTTGGTGGCAGCATGATAGGTGGTATTATACCACCACTCAGCTAAAGAGAGCCACTTAGCCCACTGCCTAGGACAGTCTCCAGACATACACCTGAGGTAGTTCTCCAAGCATTTGTTCAAAATTTCAGTTTGACCATCTGTTTAAGGGTGATAAGCTAAGGCACAACTTATAGCCCTGTAAAGTGAAAAGTTCATGCCAAAAATGGCTAGTAACACAACATCTCTATTTGAAACAATGGTAGAAGGAAGACCATGCAACTTAAACACTTGATCAAATAATATTTTGGCCACATCTGTAGCCGTATAGGGATGTGATAAAGCCATGAAATGTCCATATTTTGACAATTTATCTACTACTACAAAGATCACAATCTTGTCTTGAGAATTTGGTAAACCTTCAATGAAATCCATGGAAATGTCAGACCATACCCTATTAGGAATGGGAAGGGGCTGCAATAGGCCTGGATACTTGACATTTTCACTTTTGTACCTCTGACATGTATCACATTCAGAAATGAAATGAGCCACATCCTGCTGCAAGCCCTTTCAATAAAAATTTCTATGCAATCTTTTTGTGGTCTTGATTATCCCTGAGTGTCCTCCCAAAGGTGAAGAATGGAAGTCCTGAATACGTTACATCCTAAGGGCTGAGTTCCCAACTACCAACCTGCCATGGTAGGTTACAATATCATGGTCCCAAGCATAACCAGCATGAGCTTGACCTTGTAGTAGGTCCAGTATCAACTGTTGAATGTCAGCATCTTCACTCAAACTAAGCTTTACTTCAGCCAACCAACTGGTAGAGACACAAGATAAAGCATGAATCATAGCTATTGAATCAGCAGTATTGGTCAACTCTTCTTTCCTGGACAAAGCATTAGCAGCTTGGTTATCTTTCCCACATTTGTATGTGATAGTGTAGTCAAAACCCAACAGCTTGGTCATCCATTTTTGCTGGGAAGGAGTTCCCACTCTTTGCTCCAAAAGGTATTTTAGACTTTGGTGGTCAGTCCTAATAAGGAAGTGCCTACCTAGAAGGTAATGCCTCAATTTGAGGACTGCTAGCACTACTGCCATTAATTCCTTTTCATAAGTAGATAGAGCTTGGTCTCTTGCTGAAATACCCTTACTCCAATAGGCAATGGAATGCCTATCTTGCATAAACACAGCCCCAAGGCCTGTGCCCATCTGATTCTAAAACAAAGGCCTTACTATAATCGGGTAAGGCAAGGACTGGTGTTGAAAGCAATGCAGCTTTGAGTTGAAGAAAAGCTATTGTAGCTGCAGGGGACCATATAAAGGAATCTTTCTTGAGCAAACAATGAAGTGGAGAGCAAATTCAACCATAATGCTGGATAAATCTTCTATAATAACCAGTGAGACCCAAAAAACCCCTCAATTCTTTGATAGTAGAAGGGATTGGCCAAGATTTGATAGCTTGTAACTTTGTTGGTTCTGCAGAAACACCTTTAGCTGAAACTAAATGTCCCAAATACTCCACCTCAGCCTTCCCAAAAACACATTTGGTCATTTTTGCAAACAAGTGATGTTACCTAAGCAACTGTAAAGTGAGCTACAAATGCTACAAATGGTCTCCCCAAGACCCACTATATACTAGGATATCATCAAAAAATACCAAAATAAATTTCCTTAAGAAAGGTCTAAAACCTTCATTCATGAGACTCTGAAAGGTAGAAGGGGCATTAGTGAGTCCAAAGGGCATCACTAAAAATTCATAGTGCCCATCATGAGTTCTAAAAGCTGTTTTGTCAATGTCAGAGGAATGAACCCTGATTTGGTGATAGCCCGACCTGAAATCCAATTTAGAAAAATATTATGCCCCACATAATTCATCTAGAAGTTCATCAATTACTGGGATAGGAAACTTATCCTTGACAATAGCATTATTAAGAGCTCTATAATTCACACACATTCTCCAAGTGCCATCTTTTTTCTTAACCAACAGTACTGGTGAAGAATATGGATTGACACTAGGCCTTATTATACCAGAGGTAAGCATGTCTTTTACTTGTTTCTCAATCTCAGTTTTTTTAAAGTAAGGATACCTGTAAGGTCTCACATTTGTAGGTTCAGTCCCTGGTTTGAGAGGGATGCAATGGTCATGAGATCTAGGAGGTGGTAAGTCCTTTGGTTCTTGAAATACACCTGCAAAGTCAGAAAGCAAAGCCGCCAAATCTGGTGGAGTCTCCTCTTTCCTCACATGACAATCAACTTGTAACAAATAGAGTTGGGCTATGGCTCCTTGTGGCTGTTTGTGCAACAACTTCTGCATCTTTTCTGGGCTCAAAACCTTCAATTCATCACTCTTTTCCCCTCTTAAAACATGTTTTCTGCCATTGAGATGAAACTCCATGCTAAGATGCTTAAAATCCCACTTAACTGGACCTAGAGTTGCCAACCATTGGATACCCAAAACCATATCACACCCCTTTAGTTGCAGGACCCTCATGTCAGTATGAAAAGTTGTGCTTGCATTTCCCACTGAAAATTTTTGCACATGGTTGTACTCAACATTCTTGTCCCATCAGCAACTGATACTGGTAAGGAATCAGTATTTTCAGTCTCGATAATAGCTCTTTTGGCCACTGCTGGACTTAGAAAATTATGTGTACTCCCCGAATCAATCAAGATGATGATGAGGTGTTTTTTAACATTACCTCTAACCCTCATTGTTCTATAAGAGATTGTACCAGTTAAAGCATTCAAAGAAATTTGCAGTTCCTCTCCAGATACTTGTTCCTCATCTTCCCTTTTATCTTCCTCAAGAACTAGTAGTTGATCATCTTCCTCTCCATCTTTTTCTCCTTCCATAATATACAATTGCTTCTTTTTACACACATGCCCTTTAGTATACCTCTCATTGCACTTAAAACATAACCCTTTAGCCTTCTTTTCCTCCAATTCCTTAGATAACTCTTTTCGAACATATCTCCCATTACCCACTTGTGACCTGTTTAAAGAAAAATGAGGGATGCCTTCTGATTTGGTTCCCAACCTAGTCTTTTTGGTAATGGCTTCAATACTTGTTTCTTGAAGTTTTGCCAACCCAATAGCCTGAGTGATAGAAGTTGGTTTAAACATTAACACCCTGGTTGAATTTCATCCTTAAGACCAAATATGAAACAACTAATAAAGAAAGTTTCAGGGAGGTTTTGAGTTTTATTCGCCAAAATCTCAAACTGTTCGTGGTAAGCTCTCACAGTCGTGGTCTGTTTCAATTTGTTTAGGTTACCCATTGCATCTTCATATGAATTTGGGCCAAATCTTGATAGAAGTCCTTGTGTAAACAAATCCCAAGTAATATGATGATGGCTTCTTTCAAACCATTGAAACCACTATAGGGACGAGTCCTCCAAATGAAGAGACGCCAATTTCACTTTGTTAAGATTGTCAACAGCATTATACTCAAAAAATCTTTCACATTTATAAAGCCAACCATTTGGATTATCACCATAGAAGCGAGGAAATTCAATCTTCGCAAATTGTTGATGAGATTGGTAGTCTGACCTGAATGGCAAATCCCCGCAAGCTTGAAAATCCCCACGACCCTGAACCCTTACTGGAGAAACCCTTGACTGTTCTTGGTGGAGCATTCTAGAATTGTCACTCCGATCTACATGCTGTTTCCCATAGATGTGTCCTGCCATTTGATCATACTTCATACTCATGGCAGCAATCAATTCCTTGATATCCCCCAAATCTTTGAGAGAACTCCTGATTTCCCCGATTTCCTTCGCATTTCTCTCATTACCCTCCTTTAATGAGCGCAATGTCTCCTCAATTTTTTTAGCTTCCTGGGCTGCTCCAGTTCCGTCGGCCATAGTGGTTGCAAAGGATGAACAGGCCAAGAACCTGAAAACTCTGATACCAATGTAATAGCTAGGGAAGAAGAGACAGAAACATAGACAAAGGAAGTAACAAATCTGTGTATTATTCTGAGAAAATTACATATCCCTCATATGGGAGTTCCCCAATTATTTATAACTACTTCTTTACCTCACACCTCTAACTAACTAACTAATTCACAATTGACTTCCTCTAACTGACTAACTAATCTCTCAACCAACTACCAAACTGACTTCTTCTCAACTGACCCTCAATTGACCCACAATTCATAACATTCTTGACATAACAAACCCTAAGCAAGATTTTGTATTATGTTGCATTGGTTTTCGTCATTTAGTATTTTTTTAAAAAAATATTTCTGAGTGTTTTTCCATTGCAGTGTTTATTCCATGTATTACCAGAGGACTGCAGACTTGATGTCTCTTCATTCTGGTTTGTATTTCTACTTTATTAAAAAGACTACTGAAATTCAATTAAATCACATGACCTTTTTGGTTGCTTTGACTATCTAAAGAAAGTAAAGGTAAAACCTTGGGTTTATATACATAAATTTGTTCTGCTTCTTGACAGCTTTTAGGAAACAATTGAAGCAATGCTAGAAAATTCAGAAAATTATTCCTCTTCTAGAGTCTCTAGAATTGATTACAGCATATATATGGTTTTCATAGATGTGGTTTTTAAGGAAGTGGTTGTTTGGAAGAAAAAGTTTGTCTACCAAGAGAAGAACGAAGAAATAGAAAAGGCTGTAAGGGAATTTAGGAAAGCTGTAAAAGAATTGGCAAACAGTGATGGTTTTATTTCTTGTTCTACTTTTGTGATGCAGATAATCAAAATGAATAGAAAAGTTGTGGTCTTCATGATAAACAACTCTGTTAGATGGGCCAGGTTATTGTGACATTGCAGTTCTTAAATTCGCCTTGATTTTTTTACTATTATTGACAAAGATAATTCTTGTACAAATTATGTATTTCGCAAATTTGCATCAAGTAATTGTTTTGGTTATGTACATTGTCTTAATTAGAGCATATTGGAGAAAATAATTCATGTAGCCCACTTGATTGAGACACAAGGATATGCTTGGTTTGGTTTGGTATATGTATTATCTTATTTATACTTGAGTCTTTTGTCAACACAAAGCTTAACTTTGTGTTTCTTTGTTTGAACAGGCATTCATAGATTTAGTGCAGAAATACAACCATAACGAGATGATTTACCACAAGTATTTTATACGAATTATATATATATGCTTCTCTCCCAGCATTGGTTTCGCTATGTTGAGCATTTAGCAATGTACTTGCATGGTAATTAGTATCATTTATTTATTTGGATATGATAATTGTTGGTTTGCTTTATTTCAATTTGATTCTAAAAGGTGGATTTCCATTATTAAATTCAATAACAATGCTGATGTTGTAATTCAAATAGTTTTCTCTGTTTGCTTAATTTTCTGTAAATGTACTTGTTGAAGTTTTTAGATAACTGGATTCAGTTGTGGATACTAAACTAGGAAGCACGGATACAGATACGGGTACAATACAATACGGATACGGCAATACAACAAAATTTGAAAAAGTAGAATACGGATACAGCGGGGATATGTTCATAAAAAATATTATTTTTACGATTTTTAATAATGTAGCATACATAAAAATAAAACTTCAACAATTTTTAGTGGATCCGGGGGTATTGCTGTGAGTGACTCACAGCAGTAACTGCTACAAGTCAAAATGACGCCGTTTTGACTCTTAGATGCATATTCAAGTTTAAAATAAAAAATAAAAAAACCAACTAGCCTTTGAAAGGGCTCGAACCCAGAACACCCGAAGAAAAGAAACGTTTTCCACCACCGCACTACTTAGTCTACCACTGAACATTTTGGAGATATATTTTATTTATTACTTTAATATTTCGGACATATATTTTATTTATTACTTTATGAAAATATCTTTCAAACCAACATAATTGTTTTTTATGAAAATAATTATTTATATCTATGTTTATGTATCTAAATTAAAAATAAATATTAGGTATACCAATTATTTTAAATGGTGTCATTAATAAAAAAAAATTATATGTACATAAATCAATCTGGGTGGATGTTATTTAATATCATTTTACCATGTAATTCTTAATTTTATAATGAGAAAAAAAAATAGTGTTCACCTAATTAAAATTATTTATATATATATGTTTATGTACCTAAGTTAAGAATAAATATTATGTATACCAATCCACCTAGTTTGATTTATGTACATATAATTTTTTTTTATTAATGACACCATTTAAAATAATTGGTATACATAATATTTATTCTTAACTTAGGTACATAACAATATATATAAATAATTTTTTGCATAAAAAACAATTAGGTTGGTTTGAAAGATATTTTCATAAGGTAATAAAAAAAATATATGTCCGAAATATTAAAGTAATAAATAAAATACATCTCCAACCTATTCGGCGCTAGACAAAGTAGTGCAGTGGTGGAAGACGTTTCTTTTCTTCAGGTGTTTTTTTTAAAACTTGAATATGCATCTAAGAGTCAAAATGGCGCCGTTTTGACTCGCAGTAGTTACTGTTATGAGTCACTCACAGCTAGTGGCGGAACTAGGAAACTAAATCAGGAGGGGCACTTATTAATTACAACTTCAAATTTTTTTTTTTCATAACAAACAATAAGAAGATAATAAAAATTTACAAAAGTATTTCACATAAAATTTTACAATTAATTTCGAGTAAAATCAGAAAAAAAGTATTGCGTGTAACTAGTATATCATGGACAATGTCATATATTTAAGTCGTAAAATAAATTATATAATGGTAAGATAAATCAAATTTTTACAAAATTTGAGTAAAAATTTCATATAATAGTGATATCACGTCATTATTAACATACGATATTACCAATCAATAGTAAAGCAACATATGAAGGATGAACTCCACATACAAATATAACTAACACTCTAATAATTTTTATATGTATATAGTGAGATTAATTATATTTGCATATCAATAATGATGGATATTACCTTTTTATTGAGATTTTTTCACAAAACTTTCATACATAAAAATATAATTTGTTGTAATCATTTCATTTTCAATAAAACAATTACTATTGTTTTCATAAATTAAAAAATGCTTTTGACATTTTATTCTAAATATTATTTTTGTTTAAAATTTTATTTATATACATATGTAAAAAAAAAAATTTAAAAAAGAAGAAGAAAAATCCAGGGGGCACGTGACCCCCCTCGTCCTCATGTGGCTCTGCCGCTGCTCACAGCAGTACCCCTGATCCATTTTTAGTAATGTAGCATATCCTAAAGTATGACCCCTTGTACTAATTTTGACAGTAATTGCATTTAAACCTGGTATTACCACCTTCTTCTCCCATTTTTTTTCTAGTTTTGTAACAAAACATCAAAGAGGAGCATGATCATCTTCTTCCATTGGTGTACCACTTATTGAACCTAAACTTCCCGTACACGAACTCATTTCCTAAAATTTATAAATTTGGTAAACAAATAAAACAAAACATCAATATAGCATCACCCATAACAACCATAATGCATCATCCATAACAAAAAATTCATCAATTCAATTAAATTTCAGCAATTTCAACAATATAATATCACCCATAACAACCGTAATGCAATTCAGATTAAGGGGAAAAAAATTTACAAAATTCGTTTATTTATCAATAAGTTTATTTATTTATTTATCCAGACCAAACAAAGTTTATAAATTTACAAAGTTCATTAATAAGTTTATTTATTTATTTATTAATAAATTTTTTACCTTATTTGATTTATTTCATTTTATTTTACAGGTAATACCGTAATACATACAAAGTTTATTTTCTTATTTATCTTATTGGGTTTATTTTATTTTACAGAGTAAATAAATAAATAAATAAATGTGTAAAATAAAATAAAGGAAAATTTACCCATAAGTCCTAGTTTTTGAAACGTTGAACCATTTAGTCCTAAAAGTTTTTTTATGCTCCATTTAGTCCCATTTTTACATCAGCATGATGTAAATGATGTAAATGATCTGATGTTTCATTCTATAATTTCAAAATTTATTGAAATCTGATGAACATTAGATGTTTTTCATCCTATATTTTCAAATATTATTGAAATTTGATGAACATTAGATGTTTGAAATCTAATGTTTGTAACATGACTCTGATGTTATTAACATTGTATCTGATGTTATTAACATTGTAATGGGACCTTTTAGTCTATAAGAAAATTTTTAGGACTAAATAGTGCATAAGTTATTAATTTGGGATTTATTGGTGCATCCCCTAAAATAAATAAGATAAGTAAATAAAAAAAGAAAAAAAAGAAAAGTGACTGGAAAGAGAGAGCGAGAGACGATAGATAAAGCGAGAGGGAGAGATCGACCGAGGGGGGGGGGGGGGGATGAGATCAAGCGATCTGTCCATCTCCAGACCAGACAGATCGAGCGAGAGGGAGAGAGGGAGAGAGAGAGTGAGATCGAGCGAGAGGGAGACAGAGGGAGCGAGAGGGAGGGAGAGAGAGGGACGAACCTGATCGACGAGCGTCGAGCTGCTGTTCGCGAACCTGATCGACGAACCTGAGCGAGAGAGAGAGGACGACGAACTCCTCTCCTCCTTTGCCGCTGCTGTTCGACCTAGGTAGGTTTGGTTGATTGATTTTTTCTTTGTTTTATTTTACCTTATTTTGATATTTTATACTTTGACCCCCATTTTAAGTTTTTGAAATTATTTTTTTTGTCCCGCCGTATCCGAAAGGATCCCGACCGTATTGTTGCCTATTCCAAACGTATCCGAAATTCAAAAATTAAAAAAAAAAAAATTTTTTTTTGTCGTATCTGATATGTATCCCGCCGTATCAGGTGCGTATCCATATCCGATACGTATGGGGGCGATTTTGGAGTATCCGTGCTTCATAGATACTAAAAAAAAATACTGACTTCACCAAGGTTATAATGACATATCCTCAATGATAGAAGGAAAAGAAATAAAAATTAATGATTGTTCTATGTCACATTTAGTATAACTTGACTTTTATTTTTCCTGTATTTTTAAATTTTGAAAGGTACAATGAATTATATAACTTCAACATAATATATGCTTGCTTTTTGTGTTTTTTATTTTTTTGTTTTTCATATATGAACGTTTGTAGGGTTTGAGTATTGTCTAGAACTTCAGATTTTGCTAATTCTTTTGATTACCGTGTTCTGTTAGATTTGCCCCTGCCACTTTTGGGAGGTGGAAAATTCTTTTGTTGTCTCATTGGACCTATATGTAAGTGTATGTATCTCCAAATTCTAAGAATCATGATGATCTATATTATTAAGGCTTGGTTTGGTTTATGATGATCTATATTATTTGATTGTGAAATCATGCTTCTCATTACTATTAATGTTTACCATTGCAAGCTATTTGTCATGTTGCTGGTCAACTCCTGTGTAATTTTGGAATATATCTTTGATTTTGAGTTCAACTAGTTTGGAAAAGAAGCCTCTTGAATTTGTTGCTGGTTTTTTTATGGAAATGCCTTGTTTAGATTTATCTAAATAGTGAGTCATTGTGGACGTTTGGCCAGGCCTCCTCTTGAAATATAAGCCATTAGTATTGTTTTGTAAGAAAATTCCAATAAATAAATAAATCCTTTCTATGCAATTATTATCCCTTTGAGAATTAAATTGTCAAACATTTGTTTGGATTTAGATCTAGCTAGAACTACAGATTCTTGTGTCATGTAGTTGCAAATTAACTTTCTAGAACAATGCTTTAATGGAGCTACAGTTTTTTGAGAATTTTTTTAGTAAAGTATTGTAACAGGGTAAAACATGCCATATTGTCTTTGGGATAAACAAATTGGGGTATTTTTTGCAGGCGCCTTTGAAAGCTTGGTAATATGCTGGCTGAGTGCAAAGCTGATCGCTACTGCCATATAGCATTCTTAGAAGGTATTATCCAGGGAATCCGTATACTTTGTCTTTCTATTTGATTTTCAGTCCTATCTGCTTTCATTTTATTTGAGGAGTGATTTTGTGTCTTCTCTTTTTTGAGGGTGGAGTTGAATTACAATAGTATGAAGAACTATCAATGACAAAAGGAAAAAGACTCTTAGAGCTTTTTATTTTCATTTTACTAAAAGAGGAGAGTATTTGAGTTAAGAACCTAGACAAGGCTGCTTTCCACATGTTTTCCACTCTATAGATTTTTAATCTACTTTTCTTGACAAAATAGATAACTCTTGGGTTTTGGTTGTGTGTGCGCACACACACATGTTTTGCTTGTTTGTGTGATGTGATGTCAATGATCCTCCAACTATAAAGAGGTCCATTTATTTTTTCTAAATCTGACTTGATATATACTTGCATAGGGTTTCAATTAGAAAAAATCAAATTTTATAACCTCCTCCAAGTTTTGCAAAATAGGCACCATGGATTTTTTTATTGTTTGCTTATATATTTTCATTCTATTTGTTCTTTAGGACCCTTAAGTTCCAGTAGTGAGCTGGTCCAATGTTTTCAAATATGAGATGTTTTCATCCATAGCACTCACACAGCAGTAAGCAGTTGTTGAACGTTTAAAACAGCAAGCTACAGGTAGTATGCAACAGGGTAACATTAATAATTAGTGATAAAAAATTAAGAGCTTGTTTGGGGTGTAGTAAAATAGTACACTTTTTATCTTTTTAGGGTCACATCACCTCTATTTTTCTACACATCTTTTGGTAAAAATTTAACAAGTGCACTTATTTAAATCATCCCAAACCCCCAAGTATCTGATGGATGTAAATTTCAAATCAAAGAATTTGAGGTTATTTGAACCATGGGCATGGGCCATCGTGCGAAGCATGACCCCTCGCAATTAGTCTACATATATGTGTGTGTTTTGTGGGAAGGAATACCATTGCTCAGAAAACACAATTTGAAGCTTGTGAAAGCAGTTTTATTTTCTCATAAAATATGAGTTTACACTATATTGATTTGGTATTTGGGATGATCAAATGAACTGTTACTGACACCTTTCTATTACGAGTGCACACTTGTAGGGAAAATGACGATTGCATCCTATTAACTTGCCACACCAAGTACTCAAAAGCGTGAGAATTTACTCTTAAGAACAGTAAATACATGCATGTCTATAAATTTTATGTGTATCTTTTTATATCTTTTATAATTGTAATAAATTCTCATCTATTTTATATTTTGAATTTATGATTTAAATAAATTATATTTTATCCCCTCAATTTCCAACATGGCCGGCGATTGGAGTTGTAGGGGAAGAAGGAAAGAGGAGGGATAATTTGATAATTCAAAGGGTCTGATTCCTTGTTTTTTCATTATTTTAGATGGTTTCATGTCTTTAATTTGCAATTCTTTTCTATGCTTTCATATTTTTGCAATATTGTTTTTGGGTCTGACCATATATACATATATATTGCAATTTCCCCTAGTTAATAGGTCGGTACTATGTTTGATGCTTAATTTTTCACCAGTTAAAGAGTAGTACTTCCCACTCTTTTGTCTTTAATCAATTTTTTGTTTCAATTTTATCGGATGTTTCAATTTTTTCTGTACCATGTTTGATGCTTGATTTTGTTGTTTAAAAAATAAAATCATTTTCTTGTTATGACTGGAAAGAATCTTCTGCATGATTACCTTAGAAATTTTATTTTTTATTGCTGAATTGAGCACATATTCTACACCTGTGGCTAAAATAATATTCAACTCATCTTTTGTTTATCAAAATAATGAGTGAAGATCAAAACTCACATGAAATGTGATAATAAAAAGGTTCTATAACATGCCTGAATATATAATTCTTAAATAGAAAAGAATAACAAAAAAATGATTATAAAAGAATAAAGTTCAAATGTTAATTACTGACTACTGTTAATATATATTTTTGATAACTCGATATCTAACTCGAGGTATCAATCCCATCATTTTTTTTTTTGATAACTCGATATCTGATCTATTGGACTGGCCCCAAGAAATTAGTTGGGGCTAGGAGATTTTGAACCTAAGACCTTGATGGATTACAACCCCATGCCCCAAACCTCGATCACTAGGTCAACCCCTATTGTCAATATAATAGCAATATTTTTATTTGATTACATGATGAGACAAGAATGAAAATACATTTCATTCAACATGAATTGCATTAAAATATTAAAGTAATAGATTGTCTTAGCAAAGAAACAAAATATTAATCTCCACACTCAAATAAAGAAACAAACAATCCCACAAACAACTAAATATCCAGTATTCATACTTAAAAACAGAGAAATAATAAATATAAGCCTCCTAGTAATTTCCAACCAGTGCTTGTGTCCTTCCTAGTCTCCATCTTCAACACCACCCTGTGTTTAAGAATTCAAACATCAGTGAAAGTCAAGTACTCATCAATGAAGGTGCAGGATTATTCTTACATGTCCACGTCAAAGTTCCAAACCATTCCTGAGAAAAGCTAACTATACTTTATCAGAAATAATACATCCTTCTAATTTGGGAACTCTAAAAGAGCACTAATGATGTGAAAAATCAAAAAAAAGAACAAAAAAAAAACCGAGGCCAAAACATCACATCACATGGTACCCACACACCAATTAAAGTTATTAGAGCTCTTAATTTAGAGCTCCCTATCTTTTTTCATACTTTATAGATAGATTCATCTACTAGGCATGCCAAACCCAAAAATAGTGCAGTACACCCTAGTAACTAAAAAGGTGAAGGCATTCGGCAAATCAGTAATACTTTGTGATGACCAAAAATTGATTAAGACTCTAAACCTACAAGAAAAATATAAGATAATGAAGCAACAATGCAATCCTACAACCAGGAGTGTAATTAGTTCGGATATGGGAAAAATTTCCCAATTAACACTGAAAACAGACCACAACAATTAAACAACCAAACCAAACAGATATGCATAGGGCCGGTTCAAAACTGTTTGATTTAGTCGGTTTGGGAAGTAAGAAAAAAATAATAAAACAACGCCTAATTAGTATATATTAATGTGTGTTTTGGAGGGAAAATATTGAGTACACATCTAACCCTTGGCATAATGCACAAAGTGATTGTCCCAAAACTTGAATCCATAACCTCGAGGTTATTAAACCAAGTCTTAACTATTGAACCGATGGTTACCTCTAAGAAAAAAATAATAAAGAAGGGGGAAAATTCATTCGAAAGCTATCACATATACTGTCTTTATGTCTCGCCTAGTTAGTGATAAACCCGTTTATGATTATATGCTCACTTGCACCATTTCATATCCCATATCTAAGTTCAACACATTTCTTGCACAGGCAATATATCAAACTTTTCAACCCCTTGCATATATGCAAGGTCTAGACTATTTCTTATGTGAATCCAACCCTTATCCATAAGAGTTATCCTCGAGAGCACTTGAAGTTCTATATGTAAATACTCCTTACCAATCACAAGAAGAACAATTTTTTAGAGCACAGAAATTAGAAAAGTATAAGTTTGCCTATAAACATAGCAAAAGAAGCCTCAGCTGGTTGGAAAGAAATGTCTGATACATAGAGACACAGACAAAGACAGAGAATCATGAAGTTAAATTTATTTTAAATGAGTTTATCAAACAGATTAATAATTTACTCAATCAGGGAGCCTGCACATCAAACATATTTCCAATGATCTTTCACAATCAAGATGTTGCTATTAATTGTAGTTTGGTACACGCATATGACAAAGCATGTGACATATTATCCCCCCCCCCCCCCCCCCCCCCCCAAAAAAAAAAAAAAAAAAAAAAACATGAAAAGCAGACACACCATCATACTAATGTCCCTCGTACAGGTTTAAAAAGTATATCAACAGTGCAAGACATAATAGCCACCTTAAAACAACGCCCAAATAGTACACATTGATGTGTATTTGGGAGAGAAAAGATTGAGCATACACCTAACATTTGGCATAGTCTACAAAGTGGTTGCTTCGAGACTCGAACCCACAACCTCGAGGTTATTAGGCCAAGATTTTACCATTGAACCAATGGTCACCCACATAATAGCCATCTTATCAAACACATAATAGGAGTCACTCTAATTAACTGATTGAACATGCAAAGGCTTAGTGCCAACGCCAAGCTTCAATAATTAATAATATGAGTTTAGTATTATGAATATGTAATCATCCAATCAATTGTTAGAAAAAGAACCTAGAAAGGAAAATGACATAAGAAAAAGAGAATGACTTATTCACAGCTTACTGCTGAAGCTCAAGTTTACGGACAACCTATCAATGAGTGACACCACACCGAAGTTACAGATCTCACACAAAAAAAAAAAAAGTTTCTCACACACCTGATTCTACCTCCCACCCATCTTCATCCATTTCTTCCTGTTTAGTTGTGCACAACCTCTCCCCTTGTTTCCATTGCTTGGTGCATGTCCGTCATGACTGCCAACGTCTTCCCTCCCACTGCCCAAAGCAAGTCTCAACCTCTACCCCTCCACCCTTACTAACTGCTGTTCTCCACTCATCCCAAATCCTTATCTAGATGTATCTACCATGGTTTTTAGAATTTAATTTATGCAACAAGTGACTTGTGTATTACTAACAGATTTCATAGATTTTATACAAAGTGGTCTTAACCAAACCAAACAAAGTCTTAAGTCCTATCAAATGGGATTGGCTATATGAATCCTTCTTCTCTACTCGGTTCTATCAAAGGCCATTTCGTTAATTAAATTAAGTAGATTCATGTTTCTATTTACTACGCTAACCAATGTCAATCTAGGCCTGCCCCGTCCTCTAACACTTTCATCTACTGTTACTGCATCGTATCTCTTCACTACTACCTTTGTTGGTCTCCGTTGAATATGACCAAACCATCTCAATCTATTCTCTCTTAACTTATTTTCTCTCAGTACTTCTACCAATTTCCGACTATATTCATTCATAATTCTGCCTTTTCTAGTCTTGCCACACATCCACCTTAACATCCTCATCTCAGCAATACTCATTTTATCAACATGTTGTTTCTTGATTGCCCAACACTCCATCCCATACAACATCGTTAGTCTAATAGCCTTTCTATAGAACTTTCTTTTTAGTTTAGTGGGTACTCGTTTATCGCACAATACCCTAGATGTACTTCTCTACTTAAGCCACCCCGCCTTAATTGTATGGACCACATCCGCTTCAGTCTACCCTGTCGTTGTGATAATCGATATTAAATAACGAAAATGTTCACTCTTAGGTAGTTCTTGGTTCTCAATCTTTACTTCTCCTTTGCTTTCATTGTTATTATTACTAAATTTACACTCTATGTACTCTGTCTTAGTTTTGCTTATCCAAAATCTTTTAGATTCAAGTGTTTCTCTCTAAATCTCCAACTTTGTGTTAACTTTTTCTCCAGTCTCATCCACTAACATGATATCATCTACAAAAAGCATACACCACGGCATATCATCCTGAATATTTCTCGTCAACTCATCTATAACTAAAGCAAAAAGATAAGGACTTAAGGTTGATCCTTGGTGTAACCCTACAGTAATTGGAAATTCATTTGTCTCTCTAGCAGGTGATCTAATAGTGGTCACCACCCCTTCATACATGTCCCTAATTACATCAATGTAACCTTTTGTGATCCCTTTCTTCTCTAACACCCACCAAATTATATCCCGAGGCACTATCATATGCTTCCTCAAGATCAATAAAAACCATATGAATGTCTCTTTTCTTCTCTGTACTTTTCTATTACTCTCCTCAAAAGATAGATCCTATTGTTGACCTACCAGGCATAAACCCAAATTGATTCTCTGGCACCTTTGTTATATCTCGCAATTGACGTTTCATCACTCTCTCCTACACTTTCATTAAATGACACATTAGTTTAATTCCTTTATAGTTGTTGCAATTCTGAACATCTCCTTTATTCTTATAGATTGACACTAAAATACTCTTCCTCCACTCATTTGGCATGTTTTTAGTTAACAAAATCTTGCTAAATAACCTAGTCAACCAAGCAACCTTTTTTTTACCCAAACACTTTCAAGCTTCAATAGGGATATCATCGGGTCCTAAAGCCTTATTCGATTTCATATTCTTAAGTGTAATTTCTACTTCAAAATTCCTAATCCTGCGATAGAACCTATAGTCTTGGTTTTTCTTATTACTGGCTACTTCCTTCTCTATTGACCTACCTCCATGTTCCTCATCTAATAGCTTCTCAAAATAGTTCTTTCACCTCTCCTGAATCTCTTCATCCTTCACCAATACCTTAAAATCCTCACTTTTGATGCACTTAACCTGATTAAAATCTCTTATTTTCCTCTCTTATCTTGACAAGTTTGTATACTCTCTTCTCTTACTCTCTTTTCTCCCTCTTTATTATCTAGTTTAGTGTATAAGTCATCATATTACTTTTTTGACCTCCTTATTAGCCAATCTTTAACTCTTTAAGGTTTCCTCAGTTCTATCCTTCTACCACTTTTTAAAGCACTATTTTTTCGCCTTAACTACCGCTTGAACCTCCTCCCTCTACCACCAAGTTTCCCTAGTGTTGGATCCCTTTTCTTTCGACTCTCCAAGAACTTCCCTTGAAATTCTCCTCATACAATTGGCCATCGAGTTTTACATAGTGTTAGCATCATCTTTAAAGTCCTAAGGCCCCGTTTGTTTTCAGAGATAGAATGGAGGGGATTGATAGTGAGAGGATTGATAGTGAGGGGATTAATAGTGAGGAATTGTTAAATTATTTTTATATAAAATAATAAAACAAATAAAAAAATATAAAAATTAAACATTAATATTTTTAAAAAAATTCCCAATATATAAAAAATAAAAAAAAAAAGAAAATTTCTAATCTCCTTACTATTTTTCTAATACCATCTCTACCTCCTCACTGTGAATCCCCTTTCCAAGGGTATTACTAATACCAAGGTATTAGTAGTCTCAAGGCCATCTCTCAAAACAAACAAGGGACTAGTAATACCAAGGTATTAGTAGTCCTAATCCCCTGCCTATAACCCCAAACAAACGGGGCCTAAGTTCCTTCTTTATTCATTCTATTCATAAATATTTTTAATTTATCCACTTTTAGGTTTCACCATCTTGTCTATGACGCCCATTATCCTTCCTAGCTTAGTATTGCCTTTTAAAGCATAAATCTAGTACCAAAATCCTATGTTAAGATGTCAGGTTCTCTTCAGGAATCACCTTACAGTCGCTGTATTTTAGAAGGTCCGCTTTTCTCACTAAAAAGTAATCTATTTGGCTCTTAATTGACCGGCTCTTAAAGGTTATCAAATGTTCCTCCCTCTTCTTATACATAGTATTGGCTACCACCAGGTCAGCAGCCAATGCAAAATCTAAAATACTCTCTCTAGCCTAATTTCTCACACCAAAACTATATTCACCATGCACTCTCTCATAACCTAGTTTATCTATTCCTACATGGCGATTGAAATCTCCACCTATAACTAGGTTCTCTCCTACGGATATTTCCTGTAATATCTCGTCTATTTGCTCCCAAAATTCTCTCTTAGTTTGATCATCTAATCCTACTTGAGGGACGTATGCACTAATAACGTTCACTATATTCCCTCCAATAACTAGTTTAACTAACATAATTTTATCACCTTTCCTAATGACCTCAACTACATTTTTCACAAAACCCTTGGCAGCTATTATTTCTACCCCCTTCATGTGTCTATCCTTGCCACTATAATATAGTTTAATATATGTTTTCGGTCCTCTATAACCCATTAGAAGTTCTTGATTTGATTTTTGTGAAGAGGGGTTTGGAATTGAGGGAAGCGGAGAGAGAGGTTAAAGGATAAAGGGGCACAGTTAGGTAGGTTGAGGGGGAGCAACGGTGCCATCATGTGCAACTGGATGCGTTGATTGAGGTCGGCAAAGGGGCTAAGATGCTAGACGAAAGACCAATAAAAACCATCATCAATAAAAGCTGAAAATAAAAGATCCATGACAAAACAAGTACCAAATCTCTTCCTCTGCTATTAGCCAGTGAGAGTTTTGTGCAAAAACTCCTAATTTGGAAATTGTGTGGTTTACATTACTGGACCGGATTTGATAACAAAGGTGATTTTTGCTTGTGGGCAATGTATGTGAATTTGATAACAAAGGTGACTTCTGCTTGTGGGCAATGTATGTAAAGCTAAATGCAATCATAGCTTTGATTTCTTCTTTGTCGTGGCTCAGAGCAATTCATGTTTTAATGGGATTGCTAATGATAGTGTTGAATTTGCTTAGGGAATATTAGGTGATCACAGAGAGAACTGCAAAACTTATACTAGTGGTGTTTATCCGGTAAATTTTGGTGGTACTCATTTCAAAGATAGCACGGCAGTAGTAGGTGTTATTGTGAGAAACTCCCTAGGTAGTGTGATGACTTAGTGCTGAGAATATGGAACATATAAGACGTCAATCATATAGAAGTTTTTAGTGCAATGAAGGTTGTCAATCAGGACTTTGGGCTTCTCAAGTATTCACGTTGAATGGGATTCCTTAACAGTGATTAATGGTATCAAGGATGTGGGATATAATTTTCTGTAATTAGAAACATCAGTAAGATTATTCAAAACTGACTAAGATGTTTTCAAGAAATTTAGGTATTTAATGTCAACTGGCGAGGTAATAAAGTTGCTCCGCTACTTGCTTGGTTCACAGAGTGAAGAAGGGATGAGATTGTGGATCGAAGAAGTTCCAATCCAGTGGAAGTCAATGCTTGTGTACTTTTTGAATCTATTTATTTGATGCAATTCTTTTTTTCCCAATAATAAATAATAAATAACTAAATAAATATATAAAAAGATTTTTTTTTGGCAAGTGAGATTTTATTACCAACAAGAAAATATATGCAAGGCTCAATACACACCTAAAAGGCACAGGATTGTCACAAGGCAAGACCTGGAAAAGCTAAACCCCTAAAAGAAAAACTTTAATAAGATATTATATACTATTATATTAAATATTTACTTGAAGAAAATAACTTCTAAGATGATTGACGATGAAAACCACAATGCAATATAGTCTCACTATTGATTCAATAGGCTCAATAATGAATTAAAAAAATGCAATCATCCATTGTATTCTAATAAAACTTGGAATGTTTTGTTTGTTTCAATGAAAAATGCATAACAGACTTTGAATGGTCTAAATAAGTAATAGAGTACAACAAAAAAAAACAAAAAGCCCCAGTTTATTATAGAAATAGGCAAACCAAATAAAATCATAACAGATTGACATGGGTTACATCATTTATCAAAACCCACGAAATGTAAATTATGTTTTATCAACACCAAAAATTTTGAGTTTGAGGGCCACATTCCGTTCTTTATCTACTTGATCTTGTCAACTACTCTTAAATAACTATAAAAATTTAAGTTACACTATCACTAGCAAAGCGATAAATAAACTTACCTGAGTTTGAGCCCCTTGTAGCCAAAAGGACCTTGCTTCATTAGTTTGACAATGTCGTTAGCATTCAAATTCATTAGATGAATGTTATCAAAATATGTAGTAAATAAGACGAAATGTATCTTGGACAAGGCACCAGGGAGAACTTGGTGCAGCACCTTGACAATTTTTCCAAAGGAAATATTTCGATTGATGTCCCTTCCATGTTTGCAAACAGTCCTTAAGTAATTTACCACTTCACATGGCACCTTAAAGTAGCTTCGAAAAACAGATTGTCCTTGTTCATTGACGAAATATAGAACTTGCCGTAGTGGCGACTGATCATTATCCCAATATCATTCATTATTACTTATTTGGATTCTATACAGCCAATCATTCATTTTCGCGAGAGGGGTGCTTCTATCTAAACAGACAAGACGGTTGAATTCACTTGGATTTCTCTTTCGGATTTTGTACACTTTATAAATAAAGTGAACTCTATCCACTTTGTTGAAAAAAAGTGGGTGAGAATAATTAAAAAATGCTATTTTCTGAACTTCATAAAGAGTAAGATAACTTGAAAAGAAGATTGAAAAATATTGTCCTTCATCAAAACCATAATGTTGTAAAAAGCTGTGATAAGCATGAGGAAGGGGAACATTAAGAGGAAATCTATCCATAGTTAAATATACCATGTGTCTAAACTGTTGAACGTCAAGAATAATCCCACCTATTAGGCTAAGGTGTGGAGGAGGGTTCACAACCAAATCTACCCCCCATATCCAGATGCAGTTGTACGCCTAATCTGCTTAATATTTAAATTATTCCACAGATCACCATTGAAACCATCATGTTCGTGAATATCTATCGATAGCTTAATTATTTTATTAAGTAGTTCAATAAATGAACTACCAAGTCCAATAATGTTGTACTCATGAGTCTCTCAAATTTCGTCGAAATTTCTCTCAGTGATCCATTCGTGAAAGTTCTGTTAAAAATTAAACAAAACCAAATAGATGAAGATTAAAATCAAACATATGAAGATGAAAATCAAACATATGCAGACAAAAGAAAATAGAGGGCAACAGTGGTTCGAAAAACATGAATCTATTAACCAAGTACAAAATCATACAATAATCTTTCACAAGACTTGAGTCAAACACCTACGTGACAAATTTTGCAAAACCCTTCGACCTCAACTATAATCTAGCTACAACCGTGATTCAAACTTGACATTATGCAAGAAGAGCCTCAACTATAATCTAGCTACAACCCTGATTCAAACTTGACATTATGCAAGAAGAGATCGTCAGGGTTATGGTAAGAATTAGGTGTTTGACTAAAGTCTTGTGAAAGATTATTTTATGATTTTGTACTTGGTTAATAGATTTATGTTTTTCGAACCACTGTTGCCCTCTATTTTCTTTTGTCTACATATGTTTGATTTTCATCTTCATATGTTTGATTTTAATCTTCATCTATTTGGTTTTGTTTAATTTTTAACAGAACTTTCACGAATGGATCACTGAGAGAAATTTCGACGAAATTTGAGAGACTCATGAGTACAACATTATTGGACTTGGTAGTTTATTTATTGAACTACTTAATAAAATAATTAAGCTGTTGATAGATATTCACGAACATGATGGTTTCAATGGTGATCTGTGGAATAATTTAAATATTAGGCAGATTAGGCGTACAACTGCATCTGGATCTTGGGACGTATGAGGGGTAGATTTGGTTGCGAACCCTCCTCCAAACCTTAGCCTAATAGGCAGGATTATTCTTGACGTTCAACAGTTTAGACACATTTTATATTTAGCTATGGATAGATTTCCTCTTAATGTTCCCCTTCCTCATGCTTATGACAGCTTTTTACAACATTATGGTTTTGATGAAGGCCAATATTTTTCAATCTTCTTTTCAAGTTATCTTACTCTTTATAAAGTTAAGAAAATAGCATTTTTTAATTATTCTCACCCACTTTTTTTCAACAAAGTGGATAGAGTTCACTTTATTTATGAAGTGTATGAAATCCGAAAGAGAAATCCAAGTGAAATCAACCGTCTTGTCTATTTAGATAGAAGCACCCCTCTCGCGAAAATGGATGATTGGCTGTATAGAATCCAAATAAGTAATAATGAATGATATTGGGATAATGATCAGTCGCCACTACGGCAAGTTCTATATTTTGTCAATGAACAAGGACAATCTGTTTTTCGAAGCTACTTTAAGGTGCCATGTGAAGTGGTAAATTACTTAAGGACTGTTTGCGAACATGGAAGGGACATCAATCGAAATATTTCCTTTGGAAAAATTGTCAAGGTGCTGCACCAAGTTCTCCCTGATGCCTTGTCCAAGATACATTTCGTCTTATTTACTACATATTTTGATAACATTCATCTAATGAATTTGAATGCTAACGACATTGTCAAACTAATGAAGCAAGGTCCTTTTGGCTACAAGGGGCTCAAACTCAGGTAAGTTTATTTATCGCTTTGCTAATGATAGTGTAACTTAAATTTTTATAGTTATTTAAGAGTAGTTGACAAGATCAAGTAGATAAAGATCAAGTAGATAAAGAACGGGATGTGGCCCTCAAACTCAAAATTTTTAGTGTTGATAAAACATAATTTACATTTCTTGGGTTTTGATAAATGATGTAACCCATGTTAATCCGTTATGATTTTATTTGGTTTGCCTATTTCTATAATAAACTGGGGCTTTTTGTTTTTTTTGTTGTATGACCTCTATTACTTATTTAGACCATTCAAAGTCTGTTATGCGTTTTTCATTGAGACAGATAAAACATTCCAAGTTTTATTAGAATGCAATGGATGATTGCATTATGTTAATTCATTATTGAGCCTATTGAATCAATAGTGAGACTGTATTGCATTGTGGTTTCATCGTCAATCATAGTTATTTTCTTCATGTAAGGCCTTGTTTGTCATAACCTAAAAAAGTTAAAAAGTCACTATCCTATTTAAGTCAGATCATTTTATTTAAGTCACATCACCTCTCTATCACATCACTTCAAACCCAACTCATACTTAACCCATATTTCATAAAAAGTCAAAAAGTGCACTTATTTAGATCATCCCAAACCAATATAATAGTATATAGTATCTTATTAAAGTTTTTCTTTTAGGGGTTTAGCTTTTTCGGGTCTTGCCTTGTGACATTCCTATGCCTTTTAGGTGTGTATTGAGTCTTGTATATATTTTCTAGTTGGTAATAAAATCTCACTTGCCAAAAAAAAATCTTTTTATATATTTATTTAGTTATTTATTATTTATTATTGGGAGAAAGAGAATTGCATCAAATAAATAGATTCAAAAAGTACACAACAATTGACTTCCATTGGATTGGAACTTCTTCGATCCACAATCTCATCCCTTCTTCACCCTGTGCGAACCGAGCAAGTAGCGGAGCAACTTTATTACCTCGTCAGTTGACATTAAATACTTGAATTTCTTGAAAACATCTTAGTCTGTTTTGAATAATCTTACTGATGTTTCTAATTACAGAAAATTATCTCCCACAACCTCGATACACTAAGTCATCACACTACCTGAGGGAGTTTCTCACAATAACACCTACTACTGCCGTACTATCTTTGAAATGAGTACCACCAAAATTTACTTGATAAACACTAGTATAAGTTTTGCAGTTCTCTATGTGATCACCTAATATTTCCTAAGCAAATTCAACACTATCATTAGCAGATTTCTGCCTCCCACTAAAACATGAATTGCTCCGAGCCACGACAAAGAAGAAATCAAAGCTATGATTGCATTTAGCTTTACATACATTGCCTACAAGCAGAAATCACCTTTGTTATCAAATTCACATACATTGCCCACAAACAGAAATCACCTTTGTTATCAAATCCGGTCCTGTAATGTAAACCACACAATTTCCAAATGTGCTTAGCAAGTAGACCGTGGACAGTTAGCATCATTCACCATTTTCTTGTGTTTTTGAAGTTCCCAAACTGGCGCAATAACAGCACAGGCCTTCCAAGCAAAAACCTTGACTTTGTTAGGGATAATTAAGACTCCATATTGCCTTTCAAAAAAATTTCATGCATCCTGAGTTTGAAGTTGATGGATATGAATTTCCAGCATTCAAGTCTGAATAATATGCAAAATGAACAGTGAACTCTGTTCTTTGTGAGGTGCAAACTGATTTATTTGTCGTTGGCTAGGTGAACCCAATACATAAACAGTCAGACACGAACTTTAAAAAGAGCTCACTAAAGTCTTGCTTCCATAAACCAAAATCCTAGTCAATAAGATCAGTAACGTTCATATTCTCCATCCCAGAAATTTTCAGACTAATGACTTTGAAATAAGGGGATGGTCCCCCCAAACTGTCTCCTTGTTATAAAACAATATATTTTGGTAATGAAATCTCACTTTCTGAAAAATGGCTTGTGTGCATGGATGTCTTGCTTAACTTGAAACCACAAAAAAATTGAAAATGTAGAGTTTTTCCATGTTGAACCCCCTTGGAAATGGCTTTTTTATGTAACTCAATTGGATACTAGAAGTCTGCCCTTCTGGACTTACTCAGCACAAAAACATTGACAAGGTGATTACCAGCTCCATCCTTGTGCAAGGGATGGGGCCTTAACGCAGGAAACTACTCATTGATTGTGCCTAATATGTTAAAACTATTGAAGTTTCAACTTACATGATTTACTTGTTATTTGCACAGGGTATTTTACGATTTTGACTTGGTTAGATCTGATAATTTTTAGAACCGATAAAATAAATAAAAAGACCAGGTAACTTTTAGTGCACAGTAACATCATGTCCTGATTCTTCTTCTTCTTCTTTTTTTTTTTACTAACAAATAGTAAATGGTTTTGCTGATTATGGCATGGAATGCAGTGATTTCATGAGGTAATATGTTTCCTCAATTTTTGTAGCTGGCCAATGTCTGAATTCAATGTTCAGAGTGGTTTGGAGATGCTCTGTTATTGTCCCAAAAAATAAATATGATACTTTGAATAATCTATTGAAATGTCAATTGTCCCATAAAAAAATGACATCTAATTAAAACCCAAAATTTGGCATGTTGATGCACCATCCTCCCACAAGATTGAGGGTTCAATTTCACAGGGTGCATGTGTTACCTACCAATTGTGTTGGATGATTAAACTATTCAAAATTATTTATATTGTTCATGTTGTTGAAATCGAAGTGCTTTTGTTGGAGAGTGGAAAGGCATTGGATATAGGAGAATTAAAGATTTTGTACTTTTATTATTTATAAGTTTTAATTTACGAGTGTACTAACTAGTGTACCAACACTAATTATGACATTATTATTGACCTCACTCATTAATCACATTACAAATACTCAAAACTTCTTAAATTATGTCACATTATTAATTGGTACATTAATTAGTACATCAATTAGTGTATATAACATTATTCTTTAATTTAATTTGCAACCTGTGAGAACACTCCCATCCCGCTACTAACATTAACTACCCCGCTACTGGTTACCACATCCGTCCTCCCGCTATTATCAGCTACAATTTCCATCTACTCCTTACACATGTTTTTTTATTTTTGTTTGAGAAATTTTATGTATTCCCCAATTACAATTGATGTATTATTTAGTTATAATTTATTGTAGTGTTGGTTATGATTTATTGTGGTATTGGTTATAAAATTATTTTGGTTATGATTTAAAATATCTTTAGCTATATCTTGTGTAATGTTTAGTTATGACTCGTTTTTTTTAATTATGACTGAAGGAGATGTAATTATGATATTTGTAATAATCAATACCACAAATGTCATAACTTACATATGGTTATATGGTTATAGTATGACCAGTGTGCAATTTCTTTTGTTTGGTTTTGGAGTTTTCGAAAATATTTTCAGCTTTCAATATGTATTTTTTTTATTTTATTTTTAGTGAATTTTTAAAACTATTTAATCATTTTTTTTTACTCTTTAGATTCATTTAATTTAGATACACTTAAAAAGTACAGAAGTTGTATGAAAAAAACTCAATACTAAAAATACAAAAATTTAATACATTTTTTTTTTTGTATTTATTGAATTATTTTAAATATTTTTTTCAAATATTTTATTTTTTAAGTAAATCTAAATTAGAAGCATAAAACAATAAAATAAAAAATTACTTAAAATATTAAAAAATTCACTCAAAACAAAGCAAGAAAAAAAAAAAGAAGAATTGAAACTTAAAAATTGTTTTTAAAAACTCAAAAAAACAAACAAAATGGCTTTTTAAAAATGTGTTCTATGCTCCTTTCATCCATTTTTGGGTTTGAATTTTCTTAAGTTGGTTGTCTTATCTGGAGAGATTATTTGGACTTGGTGGGCCCATTTTAGGGCCGATCTTGGTGATTTAAATCGTTCATTTTTTAGTATTTGTTGAGTAGAATATTCATATAAAATATTAAGATGATCAGACATCGAATTATATATTTGAATTACATTTATATTATAAAAATGGATGACTTTAAAAATAAATGTTATTAAAATATATAAGTATTGATGTTTGACTATCTTAATTTTTTATAAAAATATTTTACTAAACGTGTTCTAAAATGTGAATAGTTCGGGCCACAAACATCAACTCTAGAATGAGCTCACAATGCCAAACAATCTCTCCAATTGGATGACCAACTTAAGAGAATCCAATCCTTGTCCTCGGCCACCCTATCTGACTTCATATTTCTAGAGCAACATTTCACAAAATAAAATTGAAATGAGTTTTTTGATTTTGTAAGCATAAGTAAATGTATTTATATGAATTGGGTTCCAAAGGGGCTGCACTAGTCCCTCTGTTTTTTTTTTTTTCCCCTCTCTCTATATGCTTGCTTGGTGTCCAAACGAGCTCCCGCATGGGAGCATTCATGCTTGCCGGCAAGGTGGTTTATGTTCTTCAAGTATACCGCACAATATAGGCCCACGGGCCCAGCCACATTCACAACTCTTCAGATCTTAAAAGAGTCCAAGTCATTTCAAGTAAGGGTCAGCACCAAGTTAGGCCTACTCAGCTTGCAAAATTGGTGCCCAAACCGTCCCGCGGGCTGACTTCGTGGGCAGGCTTGGGTCGAGTAAGGGGAAAATGGTCTGAACCAACGTGTTTGGGGGGATTCTAATCACCAGGTTTGGTTTGCTTTTTAAAATTTAATTTTTTAAAAATTAAGTTTTTTATTTTTCGTATTTTTTCGCTACACTTAATATAAATACAATAAAAAAGTATAATATTTATGATTTTTTTTTTGGATTGAAGAAAAAGGAACTTTTAAAAAATCATTAAATACGAAAAATATATAAAAAAAATATGAAAATTTAATACATTTTCATATTCTTGTGTATTTATGAATTTTTAAAATATTTTTTATTAGTATTTTACTTTTTAGGTATATCTAGATTAGGTGCATTTAAAAAGTAAAAAAATTGCTTAAAATATTAAAAAAAAGTCACTAAAAACAAAAAAAAATATGAAAAATAAAAAACTTAATTTTCAGAAAATTAAATTCTGAAAATTGGAACCAAACAAGGTGATTTGCACCTAAAAATTCATTAAGTACGTTCAATTTGTCAATACTTTTTATTAAATTATTTAGGGTTGTAATTTACTCACGTATCTCTATGTTTTTTCACAAATTACTCTTCAGATAAAATCATAATTTGTAATACACCCAAATAATAAACAAAGCAATTCAAATTATTCCGTTTTCATGTTGCTGGATAAAATAACTTTGTCCAGCCATTTGTTGCCATACATTTACATATTCACTTTTTTTTAAACAATGTATTTTTTGAAAAAAAATAAAAATAAAAAAATTGATGGGCATGAAACGGCAATGGAATTTTTTTATTTAAAACAACAAAGGATAATTTTTTTTTGTTCATTTTGTTTGGTTCTAAAAGGCTGAGCCAAGTCACTTTGGCCTCTTTTGGCAAAAATGTTAAAAGTAGTTTTTTTTGGCTTTTTGACTTTTTTGAGTCACGTCACCTATCTATTTTTTTACATATTTTTTCAAAAAAGCGAAAGAAAAAAAAAAATTCAAAAAATTTAACTTGCTTCCCAAAATAAGCCATTCAGTCTTTGGGTAGTGAAAGGCCAAACAGTATTGACGTAAAACAAGCAAAATATGTGTTTTTATGTAAAAAAATATATAGAAATCAATAATTGTAATTTTATATTTATGTGAATATTTGCCTCATCTTTAATAGATTGTTTCAAAAAACACTTCTAATTATTATTTTCATTCATTGTTTGATTTTGTTCAAACTTTCTTCTATTTGCAAGTAACAATACAATAAAAAATAATGATGATGATAATGGATTGGAGTTTTGAAGTGAGGAAGAAAATGAAGAGAGAATAATTGAAACTTGGGAAAGAAGATGAAAAGATTTGAATATGAAGAATATGTATAAGTGATTAGGGTGTACCAAACTAAACCAAACCAAACCTTAAATTCCATCAAATGGGGTCGGCTACATGAATCCTTCTTCTTCACTCGACTCTATCAAAAGACATTTCATTAGTCAATTTAAGTAGATTCATATCTCTATTTACTACACTAGCCAACGTTAATTTTGGTCTATCCCGTCCCTTAACATTTCCATTTAGTGTCACTGCATCGCATCTCTTTATTATTATCTCTGTTGGTCCTTGTTGAATATGACCAAACCATCTTAATCTATTCTCTCTCAACTTTTCTTCTATCAATGTTACTTCTATCTATTCTTGAATAAATTCATTCCTAATTCCTTTTTTTCTAGTCTTGCTACACATCTACCTTATCATCCTCATCTCAGCAACATGAATCTTATCCATATATTGTTTCTTAGTTGCCCAACACTCTATCCCATACAATATCACTGGTCTAATAGTTGTTCTATAAAACTTTCCTTTTAGTCTAGTAGGTGCTCGTTTATTGCATAGTACCTCAGGCGCACTCCTTTATTTAAGCCACCCCGCCTTAATTCTATGGACCATATCTGCTCCAATCTCTTCAGCCGTTGTGATAACCGATCTTAAATAACAAAAATGTTCACTATGAGGTAGTTCTTGGTTTTCAATCTTCACTTCTCCTCGCCTTTCATTATTACTGTTACTAAATTTACACTCCATGTACTCTGTCTTAGTTCTGCTTATCCTAAATCTTTTAGATTCAAGTGTTTCTCTCCAAGTCTTCAACTTTGTGTTAACTCCTTCTCTAGTCTCATCAACTAATACGATATCATTCGCAAAAAGCATACATCACGACACATCATCCTGAATATTTCTTGTCAACTCATCCATAACTAAAGCAAAAATATAAAGACTTAAAGTTGATCCTTAGTGTAACCCTAAAATAATTGAAAATTTATTTGTCTCTCCAGCAGGCGATCTAATAGAGGTCACCACTCCTTTATATATGTCCCTGATCATATCAATGTAACATTTTGTCACCCCTTTATTCTCTAACATCCACCAAATTATATCTTGAGGCACTCTATTATATGCTTTCTCAAGATCGATAAAAACCATATCTCAAGATTGATTAGGGTGTATCATGAGAAAAAATTTATTTTACGGTTTAATGTGCATTGTTCTTATTTGTAAGGGAGTGTTTGGCATGTGCTAAAATAGCACATGCTATTGTAACATATTATCCTATTTGGGCCACATCATCTCTGCTATATCACTTCAAATTCAACTTATATTTTATGTTTTTTCATAAAAGTAAAAAAAATATATTTATTTAGATCATTCTAAACATCCTCTAAATTTATATTAAAATTTTAAAATTTTAATTAGACGTACTAAATTACTATTTGAGTATAAATAGAATCATTCTTGTCCCGCCAGGCTTCAACACCTAGTCTCATGTGCAATCATATTGGCGCTAGCCTAGCAAGCTTAGGCTTTGTAAAAGCCCACTGGGCAAGATAGGCATGGGTTGGGCTAGGACTGTCAATGGATCGGATTTAATTCGAATCCGACTTGAATTCGATCCAAAAATTCGAATCTATTTACAAAAAATCTGATCCAGTAATTCAGTAACCGTTTATTAAACGGATTGAATATGCAAAAAATCCGATTCGACCTGATAATCCGATCTGATTATTCTCAATTTCAATGAAGAAAACACAAATTGAAAAAAAAAAAATTTCAAATTATATAAAATTGTAGCTCAATAAATAAATAAATGGATCAGATTATCGGGTCAGATATCCGAAACCATCGGATTCGAGTTCGGATATCTATAATCGGATATGGGCTAAATGGATTCGGATCGGATTCGAGTTTGTCTTAATCGGATCAGATTCGGATTTTGACAGATTTGATCTAAATCTGATCCATTTATAGGCCTAGGTTGGGCAATTAGACCCTATTTGCACAGTTGATCCTATCAGCTCATGCCACGTGCCCAGGAATCACCAAGCAACCCAAAACATTTGGCAACTCCACTGGGAGTGGAGCAGCATCTACATGCCTTCAACAAATCAACAAATTGATATTCAAATAATGTGGTGCTATATCCCCGTGTAAATAGGATGGTCCAAACTGTCCAACTAATGTGGATTGTTTGTGTAGTGCTGATGTAGAATATATATATTTTATTTTATTTATTATTATTAATTTTTTTTTATAATATTATATCTAACTGTTGTTGATAATATATGATTTCTTGAATTATTTTATTAATTATTTTTTTTAGTAAATTTTATATCTTTAATAGTATCAGTATTTAGTAGATCTTATAGAAAATTATGTCGTTGTTGATAGTTTGCTATTAATATTATTACTTGATTACGATCTAACAAACAGATCTTGAATATAGAGATGGTAATAAATACTCATAAACAAACTATTTATTATTGTTACTTCTTGTATTATTAAAATGTTTTGATTTTAGGCCCACTGTACTTCCAAAATAAGAACAGTATCTAAAGACTTTAACCTTTACCTGAATGTAGTCGGTGTAGGGTTTTGGCATTGGCAAGCTTGCAGTTTATAGAGATGGTTAATCTCAACGTCTCCTTTCTTAGATTAGGGTTAGCACAGATCTGTTTCGTTTCCTAACTCAGACTGTAACTTCAGAAGCCCTTTCTTTGGTTATGTAGGAGACCTAAGATTAGGGCTGCGCATAGGGTTATCCAGCTAGCACAACCCGCCCTACCCGACCTGCACACATATGGGCAGTTTCGCAAATATAATAGGGTAGGGTGCGATTTGGAATATAGCAAGTTTTTGGGTTGCGGGCGGATTGCGGGTTTGAACCGCACCTGCCACAACCCGCCCGCACTTAGAATATTTAATATATATATATATATATATATTTAACCTGGATCGTTCATCTATGATCTATCCTAAATATTTTTGTTTTGACCAAACAAACCAAACCCTAATGCATTAGGAAACAATTTTCATAAGCTCTTATCTGAAAAATGAATCAACAAAAATGCTGAGAATCATAATTGATGAAGAGATGCAATATTTTTTTCTTCTTCTTCTTCTTCTTTCTTTCTTTTTTTTTTTTTCTCTTTTTTTTTTTTTTTTTTTTTTTTTCATTTTTTCTCTTGTATCTATATACATATATTTTTTTTAGAAAGTATATATATAAGTTATCTTGGAAAAGAATGATGCCTTAGGCTTGTCAATGAATCAGGTAACAACTTTATGAATCATGTAAATTTTGTGTAATATTAAAAAATGTAATGTGTTAGTATTTATTTATACCTAAAAATTTCTGGATTGAGTTTCTGTATTGTAGGAATTTTTAGCATCCCCTATAAAATTGTTCATTCATTCGTTTTGAATGTATCCTTGAGAGAACCATACCTGAAATCCCAATCCCGGTCTTTTTTTTGTTTGATCTGCATTATGAGTACTGCTTAGCCTAACATTTGCTTTTGTCATTGAACAGAACCATGATGCGTGGAATTGGAATTTTATAATTTTATAAGTTTGAATGATTTGTTTTTGTTAGGAATTGATTTTGTTGTGTTTTTAATTTTATAAGTTTTAATTCATTAATTATTAAGAAGGCTTGAGAATCCAAACTTTTTTCTTAGTTTCAAGTATACTCTTTGTAATCTTTGTCCCCTCTTGCTTTCCCTTAAGGCCTTTATATAGGTACTTTGTGGATTTTAAGTCTAGACTTCAACCTAATCTATAAAAATAAAATCTTTTATTGTTGTTAGAAGACAAACAAAACACAAACAAGTAGGTGGTGTGGTCATATGGTGATCACATAGTATTCATGAACAAGAGACATTTGGTGGTGTAGTCACATAGAGGTGTAGTCTTCTCAGCCCTTGATTTTGCCAAATTGTCCATGCTTTTGTGAATTGCTTTCTTTAGATTTCATACCTTCTCATCACCCATGACATCACTAAGATCATAATTCTCATCATATTCTTCAAACATTTCATCCCATCCTTCTATATCTTGCTCCATCATATATTTTTCAAAAAATTTATATCATATTTCAGATAAATATGTTCCAGAATCTACTTGTTCTAAGTAATCGTATACTGATTCATAAGGCAATCTTAGAATAATTATTTTTTCACCAAGGATGGTATTATTGCAAAGGTGGTCCTTCCGTAATGAACCAATTTAAACCCAATCCTTACTAATTTTGTAGTTTCGTGATACATTATGAAAAATCCTCTTACCTTTACTTCTGTTGGATCTTTTATAAAGGGTGCTTCTAAATCTTTGAACCAATCACATTTATAGGGGATCACGTCATTTTTGTATTTTATTTTTATCAGATAATGAGCTGCATTTAGATGTCCATTCTTTACTTTCGTTTTTGCAGTTGTAAATGTGATGGGTGCCATGTTTAGATATTCTTTATAGACTTCATAAATTCTCTTGAACACGAATTGTCGGAATCTGGTGAGCTGAGAAAATATGGTACTCTGTGGGTGAGGTGGAACATCGAATGTATTGACTATTTTTGGTAGTTGTCGTTTGTACACCAAAATATTCTATTGAAACCAAGTAATAACTACTACTTCAAAATATAGCGGTTAAGATCAGGTGTCGATCCTCAAGGACTAATTGAGTTGTATTGATTCAAAAATAATAGTTAAAGTAATTTAAAAAGATTGGTTTTTAAAATAATAAAATTAAAATTAATAAAACATAAAATAAAATAAGAAATATATCAGGATTTTGAATCCACCACTAACCTTATAACCAGGGTTTATTGTGTTAGTTTTTAGAAAATTATTAATTTGGATAATATGATGTAAATTGATCAGAAATACATTATCAAGAGGATTTGTATATTAAAACTAGAAAGTCACGAATCATCTTCGTTTAGCACGGACTGTCACCTCTAAACTACACTACACTACAGTTGATGCACGACCCGTCTTACTATGTATGACTCGTCTAACAATTTTAATACATATCAATGAAAATAATTGTATAACATGATTTAAATAAAGCGTTAGATCTAAAAGTTATACAACTGTATCCAAACCAAATCAGAACTAAACATACTGAATACAACTTACCCCAATTATTTGATCAGGGTTTCATCTCTATCCTAAGACAAGAAAACTACCACACTCTAATATTTACAAACTAAACACTCCCATTCTGGGCTAAAACCCTCGCCTGGCATGGAGCCCTCCCTCAAGCTCTCTGCTTCTGCTCTCCTTCTCCCTTCTTTCCTCTTCTTCTTCTTTTATAGAAGAAAACCTACAAATAAAACAAATAGTAATATCAATAATATCTCTAAATAAAACTTAGTAATGTAAATAATAATAGAATAAAATATTATATATCTATCTATTCTATTATTAAAAGGGAACAACAATTTTGGAGTCCTGAAGCCATTCCTGAGAAAATTTTCCCAATTTTCCCTAAAATGACCTTAACTTCTTACACTTATATCAGTTTGAATTAAGGGTAAAATGATAAATTAAAACAATCAATTCCACTTTCTCACTTTCCACTCTCCATGTCTCCTTATTATTGTGCAGTTCTAAAGCAGTTAGAACATCTTTATTGTAAAGTTCTGAACATCTTCATTGCATTTTGCATTTGTTTTGATGAAATGATGAAAAGTTCTCTTCTGAAAAGTTCTATTTGGTAAGTTCTCTTTTGTATGAATGTGTGTGCTTTTCATTTATATATTCACTGAAAAGTTCTGAACATCTTCACTGCTGTCTGTTTCTATTTGATAAGTTATCTTTTGTATAAATGTGTGTGCCTTTCATTTATATATATATATATATATTTTTCCTGTAGTGAATTTCTTAGTCTCTAGCATTTCTATATCCAAAAGCTACTGTCTTTTTTAACATAAAAAATTTCTGTTGGGTGAGGTCTCTAAGACAACAGTTAGATGATGCAGTGCAGGAAGAACACATTGATTAATCATGATTCCCAAATAAGCACTTAGCTAGATATATTTGTGAGATGGATTTCTCTGTCTGGCCGAAATTCATGAAAGTTTGGCCAAATCTTGTGAAATTTTAACACATCCATGTCTGGTCAAATTTCAAAGAAAGTTGTAGGTGTCTAAAGTGATAGTTGATTGATGTATACTTCATGTTCATAGTCCGCCACCACGACTAATGTTGAAATCATGTCAAGAAAATTTTGTAAAATTATTATTTTTTTGTTTCTCCTATGTCTATTTGGTATGTTTTGTATACAAGTGCATTTAATTGCTTTGATTTTATTTTTAATTTGTTAGTTTTCTTTATTTATATCAAATCTATTTTAATGTTATTGTTTATTTTTCTTTATGAGTGTTCTATGTCTTAGGTTTGTACTTTTAGTCTCTAGCATTTCCATATCCAAAAACTACTCTCTTTTTTATCATAAAAAATTTCTGTTGAGTGAGGTCTCTATGACAACAGTTAGATGATGCAGTGCATGAAGAACACATTGATTAATCATGATTCCCAAGTGAGCACTTAGCTAGATATGGTTGTGAGATAGATTTTTCTGTGTACAATTGAATAGTTTGGATTTTTATTTTTATTTTTTTTTATTTTCTTCTGTTTGGTATGATTCTATTTGGTATGTTTTCACTTCTTTTTTTTTTTTTGTTTCTCCTATTCAAATATATATATATATATATATTGGTTTGGCCCAGGTGTGGAGTTAATAATTATCTGTCATTATCTGAGAGGATAAGTTAATTATGTTAACCAACCTCCCTACCCATATTTTGGAAAATTGTGATTTTTATTTTTATTTTTTTTTTTTTTTTTTTTGAGTAGTAAAAATTGTGATTGTTAATTGATAGATGGTGGGTAGGCAAACATAAAACCCATAATTCGGTTTTTAAAATTTTTTGGGGCTTTCTCCTATTTCATTTTTTTTAAGCTTTTGTTTTTTTTTAGTGTACAAATTCAGCTTTTAAAAATTTGGTTGGTTGGTTTGTTTACTTAATTTTCTGTGTTGTTTAAAATAAAATTATGTGCTCTTAAAAAAAATCATATATAATGAGTGTCTTAGATGTTTATTTTTGTATTTTTTTTGTATAATACTGTTAATTATACTTTCTGTAATATTGTTAATTATTTTTGTATTTTTATTTTTATACTTTCTATTAATTAGGTTTTTGTTTATTTATTCTTTTCCATTGTTTATATCTAATCTTTTTTTTATTGAAACTATTTTTAAAAACCCTTTGTTCAATTATTTATTTTTTTATTTTTTTTAAGAAAAGAATTTAGTGGTCCCAAAATTTGTTTTGCCGTAACTGTTTAAGAGACTTGGGTTTGTGTTTCATGTTCAACCAAGTTTTAAACAAAAAATCAAAATACTCCAACTAAAATCAAGCATTATTTTACTGAGTAATAATAGTATAGATATTTTTTCGTAGGTTGTTTTACGACTGTGTTGTTCAAACAAAAAAACTTCTATGGTGATTCTTATCGACACTGATCTACTTTGACTATAAGAATTTTGTATGAGTGTTGGATTTATAATGCTTGAAACTTGAAAAATCAAAATATTCCAACTAAATCAAACATTATTTTGTGTTGTATTTTTTTGTGTAATACTATTAATTTTTTTGCAGGTTGCTTTATGACTTTGTGTTGTTAAGAATAAACAACTTCTCGGGTGATTCTTTATCGACACTTATCTACTTTGACTGTAAGTGTTCTCTATGAATCTTAGATTTATAATCACATCAATTATTTTGTGTTGTATTTTTTTTTTTTTTGGTAATCTGTTAATAATACTTTCTACAAAAAATTTATAGAAAATGAAATGTTTCATTGTGTTATCAGGTTAAAAAAAAATAATTATTATTTTTCTTTGTTTGTATCAACATTTGTGTTTGTGTGTTTATAATTGCTATGATTTTATTTTTAAATTGTTAGTTTTCTTTAGGTACATCAAATCTGTTTCAATGTCATTGTTTATTTTCCTTTATGAGTGTTCAAAGTGTCTTGGGTTTGTACTTTTCTATTTTGTGTGCTTCTGTATATTTATAGCGATATCCATTTTGTATTCTGGACTCGGGTTTCATAGTTTCGTATGGTTATTCTTGTCTTATTCTTTTTCCCCTCATTGAGTTTGACTTTTGGGTTGTTTTGGTTGCGTTTGGAGTAGGTTGGTAGCTTGGTTTTTAAACTTGTTGCCCAAAATTTTTACATCTCCGCTCAAGTAGCACTTTTTGCGCTCGAGCGGGCTTTGTGAACTCTCAGTACTTTTGCAGGTCTGCAAAACTACTGGGAGGGTATATTCTATGCTTGAGCAGCCCTTCTTGCGCTCGAGTATTGGCTTGCTGTCTGCAAAACTACTGGGAGTATGTATTCTGCGCTCGAGCGTCATTTCATGCGCTTGAGCAGTGTCGCCCTTTTTCATTGTGTCTTGGTGCTCGTGCGTCACTTCTTGCACTCGAGCGGAACAATTTATTGTGTTTGGATGCTCGAGCGTCACTTCTTACGCTCGAGCGGACTGTGCGTACATCAGTTCGTAAAAGTCACTTTTTACATCACTTTTTCATATCTTTCTCTCTCTAAAACTTTTCGAAACCCTAGATCTAGATTTTCTCTTTCTACAACTTTCTCTCTCTCTCTCTCTCTCTCTCTCTCTCTACTTTTTCACCTAGATTTAGTGGTTTCTCTACCGGTGTGCCTTTGTTAAAAAGGTAGAGCATCTCAAGGGTTACATTTTCATCTGATTAAAGTTAGATTTCAGCTTCATCCGAGTTCTTCCCTTGCTTTGGTTGTTTTCTAGCTTTGAGGTAGGGATTTTCTATACTCCAGTATGACTCTTAACATAGTTATTTGTTTTGTATAAACACTATTATGAATTTGGAGGATATTGAGCAAATCTAGGAATTTGATTTAAAATCAAAATAGGGGTTTTCAAGTGGATGTATTGAAAATGGGTATGAGAGTAAATATGAGGTTGTGTTGTTGAAAAATGGTTAAGTTTGATGCTTGGGTTGGATCTTGGAAGAGAGAAGAGTTTTCCTTAAAATGTCTCAAACATTTGTTTTGTACAAATAAATGGAATTGGTTTTGAAAATGTGAAATTGGATAGATGTCTATATAAATGGTGGAATTAGATATGTGTTATCTCTCACCTATAGAAATTTGGATAGTTTATCTGTCTTGAAAATTGTATATCTGTTTAGAAATATTTGTTTTGGGCAATCGGTGGAGGATAGCTATGATTGTTGTAGAATTCGCATGAGGACTAGGCGAATTGAAACTAATCTCTCATCCGTTGTCATTGAATATGACTATGTCTTAAATACATAGTAAATGTATGATATTTGAGAGAAGAAATGGGATGTACTCCATGTTTGGGAGAAGAAAGGGGATGTACTCCATTGAATTAATTTGGCCTATGTGTCCAGGGTGAAAGTCCCGAAAACCATGCATATACATGGCTGCCGATTCGCGCGGATGAAATAATCGTAAAATGGAAAATAGTAGTGATTGTATGATGGTTGTAATGATTAGCGTTGTAGGCTTAGAAGGCATGAGGTACCTTTTCCGGATGATATTCCGGCATAGGAGGAAGGAGTCGGCCAGGCCAATGTGGCCGAACTAGTTGGTCAGTAGGCTATGGGTGCCTTAGCCCGCGAAATGGCCGGAGCATTGTGGGAATCCATGGACATTCTTAGGACTGAGAATCAAGTCCAGGCCCAAGTAGTTGAGGCAGGGCTATTATTCTTGAATCAAAAGTTTTTCCAGTTGACTTCGGACGAGTTTTTGGGTGATCCCAAGGAGCCATTGAAGGGGGATGAGTGGCTAGAACAGATGGTGAAGACATTTGAGATGCTTGGCATCAAAGATGGAGGTTTGAGGGTGACCTTGGCATCCTTCCAGTTGAAAGGAGATGCATGTCAATGATGGAAGTATGCGCGAGGGCGCATTAGAGTGACTTGAGAGGCTTTCGTCGATGTCTTCCAAGATAAATTTTTGCCTCCCACTATTAGGAAGAAGTTGAGAGACCAATTCTCCAAGCTTATGTAGCTGAACAGTCTGATGGCCGAGTTTGAGGCCACATTTACTAGCTTGTCGAGGTTTGCACCAGAACTCGTGGCGATTGAGAAGCGCTGTTGTTTAGAGTTCAAGAAGAGGCTGGGGACCGGGCTTATGTTCGAAGTGGTCTGGTCCATAATTAGAGACTATGGACGCCTTGTGGAGGCGGCGGCGGCTTATCTTGAGACTGTGATGCAGATGGAGGAGAAACGGATGAGAGGTTCTAGGAGGAGTCAGGATGTTCATGGGGACAGTAAGAGGCAGAGGGGTTCGATCCCATAGTAGTCCTATGGAGCTCAGTTGAGGTCCACTTTTCCAGTACCAAGTTCGGGTTCTGGAAGAGGTGGTCAGGGAGAAGTCACTTGTTTCAAGTGTGGCCAGTTTGGCCAAAAGTCTCCAGCATGCTCGCAAATGGGAGGGCAACGATTTGTATCGTCTTGAACTCGTTCTTAGAGCCAGAGTCAGGGGGGAGGGTAGCCACTTGCTTGTTACCAGTGTGGGCAGGCAGGGTACATGAAGAGGTTTTGCTCATAGTTGGGTGGTACACCTGGTGCGTTTGGTTCGAGGTAGACACAAAGTCACCAGCCTGCACAGTCAGCACAGACCTCGAGGGCCAATTAGGGTGCCTCTTCAACTCAATCAGTGCCTCAGGGGTGAGCAGGTAAACCAGAGGCCTACAGGGCATGTGTATGCTGTTACCGCGCTAGACCTAGTACCAGTGCCTTCGGTAGTAAGAGGAACTTTCTTGTTATGTAATTCCATTGCTAATGTGTTGATTGATACGGGTGCATCTCATTCATTTATCTCGTCTGCATTTGCATCGGCTTTGGGGTTAGAGTTGGCTTAGTTAGCATCTCCTCTCAGTGTAGAGTCACCTATTGGTGGTGAGATTATGTTGGAGCAGGAGTGTCGGGGTTGTGACATAGAGGCTGCTAGTCGCCGACTTCCTTATGCATTTGTGTTGATTGACATGTCTAGTTTTGATGCTATTTTGGGTATGGACTGGTTGTCATCTTATCGGGCTATCATAGATTGTTATCGTTAAAGGGTTACTATATGTACCTTAAGCGGTGATTGCTTATTTCTTGGGGGACCGGGTTGATAGAGTCTTATCACCGGTGTATGATCTGTGTGGGCAGAGTGAGCTTAGTTGCCTTCTTGCCAACTTCTTGGGTAGTTAGTGCGATGAAGTCCGCGTTGATTTGCCGAGGGTAGTTTGGGAATACCTTAATGTTTTTCTTGAGGATCTCACTAGTTTGCCACCACGGCGTGAGATTGAGTTCTCAATTGATTTAGTGCTTAGTATGGTAGTGATTTTTATGGCACCGTATAGATTTGTATATGTCGAGTTGAGTGAGTTGAAGATTCAACTCCAAGAGTTGCTAGATAAGGGTTTTATCCGCTCTAGTATTTCGCCTTGGGGAGCACCGTCTCTCTTTGCCAAGAAGAAGGATGGCAGTTTGCAATTGTGTATTGATTACCAAAAGTTGAACCGGGTTAGAGTTAAAAATAAGTATCCAATACCTCGTATAGACGATTTGTTTGATCAGTTAAAGGGGTCTTGTTTCTTTTCTAAGATAGACTTGAGATCGGGTTATCACTAGTTGAGAGTGAAGTAGGAGGATATCTAGAAAACGGCATTTCGTATGCGGTATGGCCATTATGAGTTCTTAGTGATGCCTTTTGGGCTAACCAACGCACCAGCCATGTTTATGGATTTGATGAACTAGATCTTCCGTGAGTTCCTAGACCGTTTTGTAGTTGTCTTTGTTGATGACATCTTGATTTACTTACCATCTGAGGAGGAATACGAAGGACACTTGCGGGTAGTACCTGAGTTACTTAGAGCCCACAAGTTGTATACTAAGTTCGAGAAGTGGGAATTTTGGTTGAGAGAAGTGAAGTTGTTAGGCCATGTGGTATTCGGGTAAGGGGTGACTGTAGATTCATCCAAGATAGAGGCAGTGCAAGATTGGGAACAACTTAAGAATGCTTTTGAAATCTGTAGTTTCTTGGGGTTGGCCGGGTATTACCATCGGTTCATGAAGGATTTCTCTAGATTAGCCTCACCATTGGCTAGATTGACTAGGAAACGAGCTAAGTTTATGTGGAGTAAGACTTGTGAGAAGTCGTTCCAAGAGTTTAAGGTTAGACTTACCATTGCTCCAGTATTGATTATTCTGGAGAGGGGTTTGGGCTATTCGGTGTATTGTGATGTCTCAAGAGAAGGTTTGGGTTGTGTGTTGATGCAAGAGGGGAAGGTAGTAGCTTATGGCTTGTGACAGTTGAAAACACATGAGAGGACTACCCTACTCATGACCTAGAGTTAGCAGCGGTGGTATTTGCCTTGAAGATCTGGAGGCATTATTTGTATAGTGAGAAGTTTGAGGTATTTTCTGATCACAAAAGTCTGAAGTATCTGTTTACACCGAAGGACTTGATTCTGAGGCAGAGGAGGTGGATGGAATTTATAGAAGATTATGATTTTGAGTTACATTATCATCTGAGGAAGACCAATGTTGTGGCCGATGCCTTGAGTAGGAAATCTATTAGTAGTATAGCTTGTATTGCTATCCGAGAATGGGAGATGTTGGGTGCTATTGGTGAGTTTGACTTACATCTTGACGAGTCCATTGAGTTTGCGACCTTGTTTTCGGTAGTTACATAACCTACACTTGTGAACCGAGTGAGAGAAGCGTAGAAGAATGACCTTGAGGTAGAAATCCTCTGGCAAAGGATCTCTAGTGGGAAGATAGAAAAGGGCTTGAATGTGTATCCTGATTTGAGTGTTAGATACCGTGATTATCTCTTCATGCCGCAGCCTTGTCAAGAGGAAGTACTCCAAGAGTTCCACCATTCACGCCTTGCGGTGCATCTGGGAGGCACAAAGATGTATCATGACCTTAGTTATCAGTTTTGGTGAAGGGAAATGAAGAAGGATGTGACCGTGTTTGTATCAATGTGCCTTACCTGTCAACAAGTGAAGGCTGAACATCAGAGGCCAGCGGGTTTGTTGCAACCTTGCCTATAGCCTAGTGGAAGTGAGGGCATGTCACGATGGATTTTGTTGTAGGCCTTCTGAGGACTCCACGAGGTAGTGATGCGATTTGGGTGGTAGTTGACCGGTTGACTAAGTCGGCCCACTTTATTCCTATGCGCGTGAGTGACTTAGTAGACTATCTTGCCAATCTTTATATTAGGGACATAGTGAGGTTGCACGGGATCCCTGTGACAATCGTTTTGGATAGAGATTCGTGTTTCACGGCTTGGTTGTGGCAGAGCCTAAAGAGTGCCTTGGGCACGAGGTTAACCTTTAGCATTGCGTATCATCCTCAGACTGACCGGCAGTCAGCGCACTATTCAGATTTTAGAGGATATGCTTCGGGGTTATGTTCTTGACTTTAAGGGGTCGTGGGAGAGGCACTTGCCATTAGTGGAGTTTGCCTATAATAATAGCTTCCAGTTGAGTATTGGCATGGCACCGTTTGAGGCCTTGTATGGCCGACCATGTAGATCCCTTGTGTGTTGGGCCGAGATGGGTGATGCACCAATGTTGGGTCTAGAGTTAGTCTGGGAAACGATGGAGAAAGTTGCACCTATCCGTAAGAGGTTGGTTACGGCCCAGAGTCGCTAGAAAAGTTATGCCGACTGTAGGAGGAGACATTTTTCTTTTGAGGTGGGAGATCATGTCTTCTTGAAGATATCACCTAGGCGGGGTTTGATGAGGTTTGAGAAGAGTGGGAAGTTATCCCCTAGATTTATTAGACCTTTTGAGATCCTTGAGCGGATTGGAGAGGTAGCCTATCGCTTGGCCTTGCTGTCACAACTTTTCGGGGTTTACGATGTGTTTTATATTAGTATGCTTCGGAAGTATGAGCCGGATCTATTGCACGTGTTGGATTAGACCGACTTAGAGATAGAAGAGGATGCCTCGTATAAGGAGAGACCGGTGAAAGTCTTGGATACTCGAGACCAAGTCTTGTGAGGCAAGACAATTCCTTAGTTAAGGTATTGTGGCGACACCACGGAGTTGAGGAAGTAACTTGGGAACGTGAGTTGGAAGTCCGTGAGAAGTATCTAGACTTATTTGTTGATGTTTGAGTATGTATTGAAATTATATTATGTAAATGAAATATGAAAACATTGTATATGTTTTGAAGATATGGAAACATTGTATATGTTGTTTTTGTTTTGGAAACACAGGGTTTAATATAAACATTGTATATGTTTTGGAAAATGTAAATTGCATTTTCAATGTTGGAACTTGTGTATCGAGTTGATGGGAATGAATGGCCGGAGAATGGATCGTGGTAATGGAATTGATTAATTATCATTATTGTAACTGGTTTAAACATAGTTTTAAAGCTTGATTTGAAATTTCAAGGACGAAATACTTTAAGGGGGAGATTATAGCGATTCTGGTTTAGACCCGACCTATTTTGTATTCTGGACTCAGGTTTCATGGTTTCGTACGGTTATTCTTGTCTTATTCTTTTTCCCCTCATTGAGCTTGTCTTTTGGGTTGTTTTGGTTGCTTTTGGAACAGGTTGGTAGCTTGATTTTCAAACTCTTGTTGCCCAGAATTTTTACTTCTCCCCTCGAGTAGCACTTCTTTCGCTCGAGTGGGCTTTGTGAACTCTCAGTACTTTTGCAGGTCTGCAAAACTATTGGGAGAGTGTATTTTACGCTCCAGTGGTATTTTCTGCGCTCGAGCGATCTCAGCTCGGGCGGCCCTTCATGTGTTCGAGCGTCACTTCATGCGTTCGAGCGGTGCCGTCCTTTTTTATTGTGTCTTGGCGCTAGAGCGTAACTTCTTGTGCTCGAGCGGACTGTGCGTATATCAGTTCGTGAAAGTCACTTTTTACATCACTTTTTCATATCTCTCTTTCTCTAAAACTTTTCCAAACCCTAGATCTAGAGTTTCTCTCTCTACAACTCTCTCTCTCTCTCTCTCTCTCTCTCTCTCTCTCTCTACTTTTTCACCTAGATTTAGTGGTTTCTCTACTTGTGTGCCTTTGTTAAAAAAGTAGAGCATCTCAAGGGCTACATTTTCATCCGATTAGAGTTGGATTTTGGCTTCATTCGAGTTCTTCCCTTGCTTTGCTTGTCTTCTAGCTTTGAGGTAGGGATTTTCTATACTCCTATATGACTCTTAACATAGTTATTTGTTTTGTATAAACATTATTATGAATTTGGAGGATATTGAGCAAATCTAGGAATTTGGTTTAAAATGAAAAGAGGGGCTTTCAAATGGATGTATTGAAAATGGGTATATGAGTGAATATGAGGTTGTGTTGTAGTAAAATGGTTAATTTTGATACTTGGGTTGGATCTTGGAAGAGAGAGGAGTTTGCCCTAAAATGTCTCAAACATTTGTTTTATACAAATAAATGGAATTGGTTTTGAAAATGTGAAGTTGGATAGATGTCTATATAAATGGTGGAGTTGGATATGTATTATCTCTCACCTATCGAAATTTAGATAGTTTATCTGTCTTGGAAATTGTATATCTGTTTAGAAATATCTATTTTGGGCTATCGATGGAGGATAGCTATGATTGTTGTAGAATTAGCATGAGGAGTAGGCGAATTGAAACTAATCTCTCATCCGTTGTCATTAAATATGACTATATCTTAAATACATTGTAAATGTATGATATTTGGGAGAAGAAATGGGATGTACTCGATGTTTGGGAGAAGAAAAGGGATGTACTCCATTGAATTAAGTTGGCCTGTGTGTCCAGGGTGAAAGTCTCGAAAATCACGCGTATACATGGGTGGCGATTCTCGCGGACAAAATATCTATAAAATGGCAATAGCAGTGATTGTATGATGGTGGTAATGATTAAAGACCTATTGAGTTGTACACTCAGCTTGGTTGTCTGAATGAAATGGAATTGAATTCATGAATTGAAATATACAGTTGGTACTGCATGGTTTACAAAAGAATTATGAATCGGTTTATCAATGGTATTGTATCTGCATATTACCTTTATATCTCTGTTAAGTTTCATATGTTGTATTGGATTATTTCTACTGGGCTTTGGCTCACCCTATATGGGAAAATCATTTTTAGGTGTTGGTGATATGCTTCTGCCAGGGCTTAGCTTGGGAGGACCGTAGAGCTGAAGGCTCATTTTGTTTATTTTGCTTTTCATCATTTTGTACAATCCTCGGGCTTTATCTGTATTGAGCTTAAGACTCATTTTTGTTGTACCCAAGTAGTGACTTGGAAAGATGTAAGCCATCAAGGCATATGACTATCTGTGTAGTTTTCATTTCTTATTACCATCATGTGAATGTATATCAAACTCTAATAAATGAAAATATGCTGTTTCAATTATACTCCCGCTATTGAGTTGGATTTATCGCATTTTTTTTGGGGCCTTACAATATTTATATTCATTTTTTTTTTGTCAAAATTGCAAATCATAAAATGTGTGCAATTGTCTAAACTTACACTTAAATAGTTTGGGGTTTTTTCTATTTGGTATGTTTTTCACTTTTTTTTTTTTCTCCAATTCAATTTTTTTTTTTTTGTTTGGTCCAGGTGTGGAGTTAATAATTATCTGTCATGATCTGAGAGGATAGGTTAATTAAGTAAACCAACCTCCTTGCCTATGTTTGGAAAAATTTTGATTTTTTTTTGTTTTGTTTTGTTTGAGTAGTGAAAATTGTGATTGTTAATTGATAGATGGTGGGTAGGCTTTGCAACTATAAAATTCATAATTCAGTTTTTAAAATTTTTTGGGGCTTTTTCCTATTTCATTTTTTTAAGTTTTTTTTTTTGGTGTGCAAATTCAGCTTTTAAAAATTTGGTTGGTTTATTTGTTTACTTAATTTTCTGTGTTATTTAAAATAATATTAAGTACTCTTTAAAAAAATCATATAAAATGAGTGTCTTAAATTTTTATTTTTGCATTTTTTTGTGTAATACTGTTAATTATACTTTTTGTAATACTAAATATTCCAACTAAATCAAACATTATTTTGTGTTGTATTTTTTGGTGTAATACTGTTAATTTTACGAATTTGTGTTGTTCAGAATAAACAACTTCTCGGGTGATTCTTTATCGACACTTACTTTGACTGTAAGTATTCTATATGAGTGTTGGATTTATGCTTGAAACTTGAAAAATCAAAATATGAACAACTAAATCATACATTATTTTGTGTTGTATTTTTTTTTCCTGTAATACTGTTAATTATACTTTCTATAAAAAATTTATAGAAAATGAAAGGTTTCGTTGTGTTATTAGGTTTTTTTTAAAAGTTTTTTGTTTTTTGGTTTTTATAATTATTTTCCATCATTTATATCTAATCTTTTTTATTGTAACTATTCTAAAAAACCCTTTGTTTATTCATTTATTTATTTTGAAGTGTGTTTTTTTTTATGAAAGAATTTAGTGGTCCGAAAATTTCATATGATTTTTTTTAATGTTTACGTACTGAGTTTGTGATAATAAGAACAAATAACTTCTATAGTCGTGTTTTATTAGTATTTATCATTTACTTCTCTTTTGACTGTTAGTATTTTTAATTATTTGTTTATATTTAATCGAATGGTTGAAAAATTTATATTCAGTTTGTTTTAAAATTATATCTCAAGTTGCACACGCTTTGGCTCATCATTACCAAGTAATCTCTTTCACTTGCAATTTTATTTAATTCTCCACAAATGAGATTAGTACTTAAACTAATATGCATTATAATACATATTACTAAAAACAAACATATAAAAACACTTACATAAAAATACTATTGTGAGTATACGAGTGACGTTGTGGTTAACAATCCCATAATATATTATTACTGCCTTTTACATAATTTCATTTAAATAACTATAAAATATGTAATTTGTATCTAATATATAATGTAGGCACATTTTAAAAATAGCCATATTTCAACTACGTAACACATATTACTAAAAATAAACATATGAAAACACTTACATAAAAATACAAAGCTTATTATATTGTGAGTATACGAGTGACGTTGTGGTGTTAACAATCCCATAATATATTATTATTGCCTTTTACATAATTTCATATAAATAACTATAAAATATGTAATTAGTATCTAATATAATGTAGGCACATTTTAATTATAGCCGGATTTCATCTACGTAAGTGTTAATTTACCAACAATTTTAGGAAAAATGAATTATGATTACCCTGACACATCAAATCTGAGACATGTACAACAACAAAATCGTGAACGATGTCGTTTATACCTATAACAGAGGAGGCAACGCTTAGCTTCGGAACCAAATGCTCAAACTGAACAACCACAAAGAGAATTCGAACAGTTTACACCTTCAAAACTTGAGCACTGAACAACGCTCAGCAAGATTGGAACAACGTCGTCTTGTTTAGCGTAGGCGAAGATCGTTTGTTCGCGAACAAAGCGTGGGTTCTAATCTGCAACAAAGAGAAATTCAACAGGAAAGTTGGCGTAATTACGCTAGACAAAGGAGGGTTGCATTGACTACTGAACAGCACGAACAACAACTAGCAAGGCGACGAACAAATTATCGACAAAGAAGACAAATGTCTGAAAATCTTGAACAAACTTCTCATCCAGATCAAGTACATAATATGACAAATGCACAAACAAGTAGTAAGAATTCAAATTTTATAAACGTTACTATTTTCTTAAGCGTTTACACTTCTAAATTTGACATTAATATTCATTTAATTTATTATTTATAATTTTAACTGTTAGTATGCACATTAAACTTTTTCGATGCAATCCCAAGAAGAAATCAAATAGGATGGCACAGGCCGTGAGCAACAATTTTGCCAACCATTCACGAAGAAGGAAATTTAGTTGCGACCAATGTTTTTAGTCGGGAAAGTAGAATGACTCTACTCTCACGTATCGACTTATCCCGATATGCACCTACTCATTTGACTTATGAGCATGGAAGTACAAGTGGTAGCAAACAAGATGATCCTCGCGAAGTTCAGACGGAAGGTAAAAATATATTATTTAGTTCAAGTACTTTTACAAAACAAACAACCTTTACAATAAATGTCAAAAAGATGACCATGCAAATATGATATGCAGTACAATTACATTTAATATTGAACATGCAACACAAACACTTTCAAATAAATACTATAGTGTTAATAATAAACCAATGCATCATACATGTTTTATCATAGCAAATATCCCTCATGTCGACCACAATCAGGATGCTATGAGTGATGAAGATATTCTAGATAATCGATCATTTATCCATAGGAGATATCACAATTGTGCAAGAAATCTTCATGAAAGTGAAAGGTTCTAAAGAATGCAGTTTCCTGCTCTAACTACACGTAGACACTGCAACGCAAGATTGTTCCATCATGAAACATCTACCATGTGTTGTAATAATGGAACAATTGTTTTGTAACAGCTTCAAATGAGATGATTGATATTTTCTCTAACCAAATAGTGGAGCGTCGTCATTTCAGACAAAATATTCGAGTCTACAATCATATTTTCTCATTCACTTCAATGGGTGTTCATGTTGATGACTTAGCAACAAGAACTCAAGGTGTGTACACGTTTTGTGCACAAGGAGCCATATATCATAAGATTGGGAGTCTCTTACCAAATTCTAGCGACAGACCAAGATATTTGCAATTGTATGTTTATGACATTGACCACGAGAATGAGAATCAAATGTCTAAAAATGAAGAATTGCACTTGGATTTGCTTGACAAGATAAAGAATATTTTAAATGCTCATAATCCATTTGTATACATGTTTCGCTAGTTGGCTCCGTGTCCAGATATACATGAATGTAGACTTCAGATCAAAGAGCAACCACGTAAGAGGCCCCAATACAACCTTCCGACTGCTCCTAAAGTTGCTACAGTTTTAGTAGATGGAGAAGAAGCTGTAAATTTAAGACTAAGAGATATCATTGTCCAATCAACCAGTGGTCACCTTCTAAATATTTCTGATATTGTCGGATACTATGATTCATTACAGTATCTTCTGTTGTTACCCTATGGTTCATATGGATGGGATGCAAATAGCAGAAGTAATGATGGTAGAAAAGTAACACGTCGTGACTTCTATTCTTATATGCTATACGTAACAACGTACACATAATATCAAAAAATTACTTCGTCGAAGTTATTTAATCTATAATTATTTTGTATAAAAACTTTACTTTTAATTATTTATAAGTATTCAAATATTATCAATTTAGATTCGCCCTGGTGATCAATCTCTTTTTCTTTGAGGAGGTCGCCTCTTACAACAGTCTGTCGTAGATAATTACGTGAAGATTGAGTCTAACAAATTAAGATGGATACGTACTCATTAGAATCACATTTGATGAGATTTTTATCAAGGTTTTCTAGATGCAGTACGTGTTGGTGAAAATAATGGAGGTACAAATTGTCATGTATGGTATTACAACTATATGTAGGCATGTTTGTTTACATTCATACAAATAATTTTTTTTGTGAAATCCAAATTTGTTTAGGTAATGTTGGTCGTAGAACAATGTTGCCATCATCATTTGTTGATAACCCACAAGACATGTATCAGTTATATTAAGATGCAATGGCTTTGGTCCAAAAGTATGAAAAACCTAATCTTTTCCTTACAATGACTTGCAATCCAAATTGGCCTGAAATTAAAGCTGAGTTGCTACCTGGACAGTCACCATATGATCGTCCTGATTTGTTGACAAGAATATTTCATTCAAAATTTGATGAAATGAAGACTGACATTCTGACAAAACATGTACTTGAGAAGGTTCTAGCATATGCATATGTTATTGAGTACCAAAAAAGAGGCTTACCATATGCCCACATGGTCATTATTTTGGATGAAAATGATAAGTTACACACTCTTGATGATTATGATAACATTGTTAGAGCTGAAATTCCAGACAAGAGATTAGAGCCTAGATTATACAGTGTAATTCTAAAACACATGATACATGGCCCATGTGGAATGTACAATGAACAGTCACCATGTATGACAAATGGTCAGTGCAAAAGACATTTTCCAAAGCCATTTTCTCTAATTACTACACTTGGAAACGATTCATGTCTTGTTTATTAAAGATGAGACGGGGGGTCAGTTCCATTAGAGAGTAATCAAAGCGTCTTGGTGGATAATAGTTAGGTCATTCTGTACAACCCATGGTTGCTCTTGAAATATGATTGTCATATCAATCTTGAAATTTGTAATAGTGTTACAAGTGTGAAGCATTATACAAATATGTTTATAAAGGGCCGGACCGTGTTGCACCAGAAGTTCGTCAAGATCCTAATTATGATGAAGTACAACAGTTCATAGATGGAAGATGGGTTTGTGCTCCAGAAGCATTGTGGAAAGTATTCAAATTCCTAATGACCAGAATGACCCCTAGCGTAGAATGCCTTCAAATACACTTACCAAATAAACAACAAGCACTACAAAAAAAATAGTTTTTTGCGAAGGCAAAACGCCGTCGCAAATACCTTTTGCGACGGTAAATTGATTTTTTGCGACGGCAGGTGGGGGTCGCGACAAAGGGGGTTGCAAAAGGTCTTTAGCGACGGTACGTGCCGTCGCCAATGGTTTTTGCGACGGGAGGTTCCCTTTTTTGCGACGGTAGTTTCCTGTCGCCAATAAGTGAAAATAATCTAAGTTTTTGCGACGGTAAACTTTTTCCGTCGCTAAAATTGGGTTTTTGAGACGGCAGAGCACCGTCGCTAAAAGTGTTCTCCGGCAAATAACTATTAGCGACGGCATGATGAGCCGTCGCTAACGGTATGTTTTACAGGTGTTTCGAAAGCTTTTGCGACAGTACGGTGCCGTCGCAAAAGCCTCTAACATGTGTTTTTGCGACGGCTGTTATGCCGTCTCAAAAAAAAAAAAAAAAAAAAAAACCTGTTTCGAAATTATTAAAAAATTTTAAAAAACCTGTATTAAATGAAAAATAATTACAAAAAAATCCAAAAATTACATAATAATATAAATACATACATAAACAAAAGTTGACAAATAATGAAAATTCATAATGTTGTTCCATTCATAATATTACATAAATAAAAATTTAAAACAATAAAAATTATGCCATTACATAATGTCGCATAATACGTCATAACGTTGTTCACAAATTTAAATAACATCAATCAAAATCAAAATAAAAATCAAAACCAAAAGTTTTCGTCTTGATTCTTGCGTGGGTTACAAAAACAAAAGTTGGACATAATCTTTATACGCCCGCATTCCACAAGAAGCAAACTACTACTCAGGAAATATCTGAAAAAAACAAGATAAAAATAATTAATAACCATATAATGGTGTTAATATTTTAATTACAGAAAAATATAAAAAAAATTGACTAGTATATAATTAGAAAGATAGTTAGTAAATAATTTTGACTAGACCGAAATCCGACTCTAACTCCCAAACTAGGAACCCGATTCGAGCCCCGTCTTCTCCCACAAGTCTCTCGTGCCTAGGAGGTCGTGTGTGCCAAGTTTTGTGCTCAACCGACGCGGTTTGGTGAATTTGGGGCCTTAACTCCTCCAATTCAAGTTCCTCAAGGAACTAATTTGCCTAAAGTTAAATCCGGCTCTAACTCCCAAACCGAGAACCCGATTCGAGCCCCGTCTTCTCCCACAAGTCTCTCGTGCCTAGGAGGTCGTGTGTGCCAAGTTTCGTGCTCAACCGACGTCGTTTGGTGAATTTGGGACCTTAACTCTCCGAATTCAAGTTCCTTAAGGAACTAATTTGCCTAAAGTGAAATCCGGCTCTAACTCCCAAACCGGGAACCCGATTCGAGCCCCGTCTTCTCCCACAAGTCTCTCGTGCCTAGGAGGTCGTGTGTGCCAAGTTTCGTGCTCAACCGACGCGGTTTGGTGAATTTGGGGCCTTAACTCCTCCAATTCAAGTTCCTTAAGGAACTAGTTTGCCTAAAGTGAAATCCGGCTCTAACTCCCAAACCGGGAACCCGATTCGAGCCCCGTCTTCTCCCATAAGTCTCTTAACTTAGAATGTAAAAAATGTAAAGATACATTTTAGCTTAGTATACAAAGATACATTTTATACCTGATCTTCTGGTGGTGGTGTATATGGATTCTCATCTTCTGCCGATTCCCTAAATGCCCGGTGGCCACTCGATGCATCAGGAACCTATGTTAGTCAATGCATAATGTGTTAATCATATTTGAATTTTATACATAATCTTGAGTGAAAATTGAACTATCAAACGATTTAATTTATATGGAACCTGTCTGTTGGGATCCACACTCGCCCCCTGTGACACAAGGGCCATCATCTCAGCTCTCATCTGCTCTAAATGTGTAGAGAACTCTGCTCGCAGCTCCTCCCTCAACTCATCCCTTAGCTCTGCACGAACCTTCTGCGTGATCTGATCAATAGTCGATGGCTGGGGTGTTGACTGTGATGGCCCAGCACCATCTTTATACACCGCTCTCCGAGGCACAATTCTCCCGTATGTCCGACAATATCCATGTCCGTCATGACCTATCAACTCATGGAAAATGGCATTCCTAGCCTCCAAAGTCTGACCATCCTCAGGTAGCATAGAGAGTTGACGATTAAACTCATCTTGTATTGAATAAGACAGACAAGTATATGCCAAATTAAGATGGTTGACACACAAAAAATAAACTTTAAATACAATCAAAGGTGTTTGGAAACTACCAGGGTCTGGATAACCTCTGGGTCATCTACTCTACGTGTCATAAGCCAAACATTCATCTTATCAGTAGACTCCCCCTTACTGGTCATCTACATTTTTTTTAGAAATATGAAAATTAGAATCCAAATAATTTGCAAATATACAATGTTTGTTTATATACAAAAATAAAACAATAAAATGTAAACCTCATGCCGTATCTGAGAGAAAGTAGTACGTCCTGTGGTATGAGCTATGCCGTGAGCTCGCCGATTTTTAGCGTTCCTACTTGCAATTTTCTATAACAGGTTCAACAAATGTAAGTATGTAAATATGATTTGTATGTTTAAATATCATAAATATAACGTAATTGTATACCTCAACATCGGAAGTACGCCAATACTCCACAAGTCGTTCCCACTGGCTTGGCACAACGTTCATAGGAACATCATCCTTCAGATTAGGATCAGAACTTCTAGGCTTGAAATACTTAGCCTGAAGCTTGTTCTTGTGATCCTTCCATATACTGTTGCAGTTTTTCATGCAGATTGGCTTGTACTCCTCTGGACATATATTCAAATTGTCCTATAAAACAAAATTTCTAAGTTTAAGGCTAAGTATAACACAAATTTGGAATTCGAATTTGTGGACATAAATATACTTTTACCTTCACATCCTTCCAGATAGCATCAACAATATCATCAGGCACATTGTTCCAGTCAAGAAAAGTAAGAGGAACAATGTTACCATTCCGCACAATAATGCCAAGTTGAGTAGTTAACTTGGCCACGTTATCCCCTATTGGGCAGTAATTTCCATCAAATTGTATGTCCAGCTTTTTATCAGTATCCCACTCTTTAATGCCCTTGGCACATCCTCTACCACGCCTAGTCGAGGTTGATGAAGAACTAACATGACCTGCGATATACAATAATAATAAACAATATGCAATGGTAATAAACAAATGCAAATTTAAATAATGTGAATACAAATCATATCAAATAAACCTGAGGTGGGCTGTGAAGAAGTCGAAGGGTCTGCAAAATACAATGAGAATAAACAAGTTATATATAATGAACATAAATAAATGTATGTGTAAATAATTTTCATACAAATCAAAGCAAAATTATATACCTGTGGATGGCTCATAAGCTGATGATGATAGCTGCAGTGGTGCCACTGATGGTGGACGCACCGATGGTAGTCGTGGAGGCTGAGTACATGGTAGCTGCTGTGGTGCCACTGATGGTGGTCGATACGGTGGTACTAATGGCCCCTCAGATGGTGGTGGCACTAATGGCCCCTCCGATGCTGGCCGATGTGATGCCTCCTCTGATGGTGGTGCTACTGATGTCCTGTTATGTAGCACATCGGACATCATGCGCCGGGGATTATCAGGCTTCCTCTTCCTTCCCATAATAATTTGCAAGCAATATAACATTAATTGACATTAGAAACATAGACAATGGTTTGTCATCAACTATAATATGACATTAATTGAACTAACACAATTACAAAGACAAAGTAACTTAAGAAATTGATGATTAACTACAACCTTGGCCTTAATTGAATTACTAATGTTGATTAAATATCAGCCTATTTGAACATCAACTGTTTCCCCCTCTGCGGCTTCCCTCACCCAACCAACTTCTTCATCACGAAGCATTATATTTTCTTCCAATTGTTGGCTCATGTATGGCTCGATTTGTGGATCAGTCGAACTCATATCAAATAAACCTCTTTGAGACATCTTCACCACGACTTGCCAGTCTGGTTGTAACGGGTCTGCAACATACCAAACTTGCTCTGCTTGGGACGCCAAGATGAAAGGTTCATTGGTAATTCGATCATCTCGGTACAACAAATGATTGAAGTTCACCAACGTGAAATTGAAGACATCTTCTTTCTTTCCGTGAATGTTGTCAATCCAGTCACACTTAAACAACACATGTTTCTTCTCATTGGAATATCGAATCTCAACAATATCTATCAATTGTCCATAATAGTACACAGACCCCAGACGAGGATTCTTGTCTTTTCGACTAGCATAACTTATGGTATCTGCCTTCAAAGCTACACCACAATTTTGTGTGGCTCGACGATCATCCATGGCCTTTACTCGATACCGAAACCCATTCAGTATATACCCGTTGAACCTCCTTGCCAGGTTATGAGGACCATTTGCCAATAGAATAATCTCTTCAGAAAATATGACATCAGTAGTCCTTCGCAAAGTTTGGGCCTATTTAACACGAAAATGTAAAATTTAAAATGTAGATCGACTTAAGTAACTAGAATCTATAGAGTTAAATACATACATGTTCCTTGAACCAAATGTTCAAAGTTTCAAAATGTTCACGCCGAAGTTGATGATCGTCGACACGAGGCATTTTGAGCTTAAGTACTTCAAGGTGTTTGCTGTGTAGATTGAAATTTTAGCAATACAAAAAATTTAGTTGAAAATTCAAGAAAACATAATAAAATATTGAGTGAGTGACTTAACCTACTTTATGAATGGTTGAACCGCGCTTGTATTGAATAAGATGTACCGATGAGCTTGTACCCAAGAAGTATTATCAAGATAAAAGCTTGTGTTTTCACCAATAGCATGACCCAAATTATCATCACCACTGTAGTTCCTCACGGGTCGACTAGATTTGGTTTCCACATCATTGAGATATTGTGCAAAAAAATTCATGCATTCTTCCATAAGATATCCTTTAGCAATTGATCCTTCAGGACGAGCTCTATTACGCACGTATTGCTTCAAAGTAAGAAGATACCTCTCAATTGGATACATCCATCGAAACTGAATCGCTCCACCAAATAAGGCTTCATCAGCTAGATGTATAGGCAAGTGCTCCATTATATCAAAAAAACTCGGAGGAAATATTTTCTCTAGATGACAAAGTGTTACAGCGATACGATCTTTAATATATTGCAAATCCGTCACACGATTCACTTTCGAACACAATTGTCTAAAGAAATTGCTCAATTCAATCAAGGGTTCAATTACATTCTTCGGTAACGATCTGCGAATAGCCAATGGAATAAGTTGTTGCATCAGAATATGACTATCGTGGCTCTTAAGACCCCCAATGCTTCTATCATGTAAGCGCACACGACGTGATATATTGGATGAATACCCGTCGGGAACTCTTACTTCCTTCAACACTTTCAAGAACAAATCTTTCTCATCCTTGGTCATCGTGAATTGTGCTGGTGGTAAATAGGCTTTATTCGACCCTCTTAACTGCAAATGTAGGGGTTTTCTAATATTCATATCTTGTAAATCACGCCGAGCATTAACACCATCCTTCGATTTTCCTGCAACCCCTAATATTGTCCACAACACATTGTCACAAACATTCTTCTCTATATGCATCACATCGAGGTTGTGTCTTATTAGATTGTGCTCCCAATATGGCAATTCATAAAAGATACTCTTTTTCTTCCAACTATGGGTGCGATGTCCAGCTTTCTCCTTCTCTACCTGTCTCCTATGCCTCTCCTTAAGGTCATCCCTCTTGTATTGGGTTAAAATACCCTCAGATTGTAATTGTAGCAACATCTCAGTTCCAGACAACAATTTTGGTTTGAGTCTGACTTCCCAACTATCATCAAATGATACTTTATCCTTCCGGAATTTATGGCCAGTAGGTAAAAATCTGCGATGACCCAAGTATGATTGTTTCCTACTATGCTTCAACCAACACGATGTAGTTTCCTTATTGCAACAAGGACATGCATATTCGCCTTTAGTGCTCTATCCTGACAAGTTTGCGTATGCAGGAAAATCACTAATTGTCCACAGTAAAGCTGCATGCATTTGAAACATTTGATTTGTTGATGCATCAAATGTTGACACACCCTCATTCCATAGTTCTTTCAACTCCTCAATCAACGGTTGCATATACACATCAATCTTGTCACCAGGTCCTTTCGGGCCGTCAATAAGCACGGCTAAAATTAGAAATGGTTGCTTCATGCACATCCATGGTGGCAAGTTGTATGGAACGAGCACAACAGGCCAAGTGCTATGAACTATGTTCATCGTCCTGAATGGGTTAAAACCATCAGATGCTAAGCCAAGCCTTACACTTCGGCAATCATTACTAAAGTCAATATTCCGACGGTCAAAATCTTTCCATGCAAGGGAGTCAGCAGGATGCCTGAAGACACCATCATCAGTTCGTTCCTCTGCATGCCATCTCATTAACTTGGCCGTCTTGGATGACATAAACAACCTCTGCAACCTTGAATTTAAAGGAAAATACCTCATCTGTTTTGCAGCTATTTGTTTGCCACCTATGTTAGGACCATTTGAACCACCATCACCATTTGATTTGCATCTAGAACTGTTGCATATGATACATTTATCAAGATTGGCGTCCTCGTTTCGAAACAATATGCAACTGTTGGGACATGTATCCCACGTCTCATACGTGAAGCCCAAATCTGTTGTGACCTTTTGAGCTTTATAATATGAGTCCGGGAGTTTCACACCCAACGGGAACGCCTCATTCAATAACTCAAGCAACATGTCAACAGACTTGTCTGTCCATTGATTAAGAACCTTCAAATGTAGAAGTCGAACAATGAATGACAAAGATGTGAACTTCTGACAACCCAGATACAATTCACTTTGTGCATCTTGAAGAAGTTTGAAATACTTTGCAGTCTCTGCATTTGGACCGAGCTGGGGTTCAGATGCATGGGGATCAGGCCCCTGTGGTTCATCACCCTCAACACTTGTACCGGCATGTGGATTTCCCATAGCCCCTTGTATCATTCCAATCATATCATCTCCAATGTCTAAATTAGCTAATGTTTCATTCTCTCGATTACCATGCAGAGATATGTAAGATTCCCCATGATTAATCCAATGTTTGTATTTTTTAAAAAAACCATTCAAAATCAGATGCTCCCGTACACCATCTCATACAAAATAGTATCGATTCTCACACTTCCTACACGGACAACTGATCATCGAACCTTCAACCCTATTGGTGTAGGCAAACACAAGGAATTCATCAATCCCATTAATGTATTCACTCGACATCCTATTTGGCAAATCAATCCAACTCTTATCCATCATCTGTACACATCCACAAAAATATCTCACCAAAGTAACTCTAAATATAATACCTACGCAAACCAAGTAAATGATAGCATTCCTCTCCGCAAATAAATAAATTGTCATATTAAACGTCAAAAAATACAAAAAAAAAAAAAAAAACTTAATAAACAGAATAAATAAGTGAAAATAAAAATAAACCCTAATATTTTGATTGGTTTTCAATTTATACCATTTACCTATTTTCGTCAACTAAACCCGACAAAAAAAATAAAAATAAAAACTAGTTATTAAACTAAACGAAATGTCTAAAATTCCTATTTAGGATTAACTCCTGTTTTTTTTAGATTGAAAAAAAGTAATAAAAAATTAATTAAATCCTATTTAAGGTTTAAAAAATTAACGAAATGTCTAAAATTCCTATTTAAGGTTTAAATTAATTAAATTAAAAATTTAAGATTTATTTTATTATAAGGGTTAAAATCCTTTTTTTTTTTTTTTTTGTTTTTTTTTTCTCTTAAATATTTTTATGACTTATTTAAACATTTGCAATTTAAATTTGTAATTGAACCATTGTATGTGTATGATATCAAAAACACAAAAAAAGAAAAGAAATTCTATCCCCCTTTTTTACGAATCACTCATAAAATTATGATTTTAAATACAATATAAGTGATTGATGCATTAAGATTAAGTTATTTAAGATTATTTTAAATACAATAAACAGATTTATAAAAAAAAATTAAGATTTAAATACAATAAACAGATTTCAGATTAAGATTAACTGATTTATATATATATATAGACAGATTTATATATATATAGACCGATTTATATATATATATATAGACAGATTTCAGATAAACAGATTTTTATATATATGGACAGATTTATACAGATTTTTATATATATGGACAGATTTATACAGATTTTTATATATATGGACAAATTTATACAAATTGCATATATATACAGATTTATATATATATATATATATATAGACATTCATCTATATATATATATATACAGAGACCGAGAGAGATAGAGAGAGAGAGAGAGAGAGCATACGCACAGAGAGAGAGAGTCGTCGCCGGAGCACCACTACCTGTCGCCGTCGCCGCCGCACCACCGCTGGCTTGCTCGCCTTCGCCGGAGCACCACTATGTAGCCCGTTTGAGAAATTTGGGGGATGAAGTTAGGGATTTGGGGATGAAGTTAGGGATTGGAATTTAGGATCGAGCGGCAACAGGAAAAAGAAGAGCGGGCCTTTTTTTTATTTTTACTTTTTGCGACGGTATGTTGTAGCCCGTCGCAAATAGTAGGCAGTAGTTCGTAAAACGGCGCCGTTTGATTAATATTTTTTTGCGACGGCAAATTTCCGTCGCAAATGAGCCACTGTTTCTCAAAAAAAGGTGCTTTTTGCGACGGTTTTTTTACCGTCGCTAATACTTCCGCATTTCCGACCCCCTACGCGTAGATTTATTACCGACGGGAAAGTGCCGTCGCTAAATGCTATTATTTGCGACGGGTAAAGTTACCGTCGCAAAAAAAACCATTTTTTGCGACGGGAGGCGCGCCGTCGCTAATTCTTCCGTCTTTTTTGCTCTGTTTTCCTGTAGTGAAGTGAGATTTTATACATTTCAAGACATCACAAATGTTTTAAGAGATGAGTATTATTCCAGAACAATGCTTGCCCTTTCGATTAAATGTTGATGATGAAACTGCAAATCGGTACTTATATCAAGAGATCCTTCAACACTATAGATGGTGCATTCGTGAAAAGATTTGGTAGTTGAGATTGAACCATCAAAGAGTAATTGGTAGAATTTACATTGTTTCGCCATCAGAAGGGGAGAGATTTTACTTGAGAATTTTACTCAATTATATCAGAGGACCAAAATCATTCGACCATTTGTTAATGGTTAATGGAATTGTGTACTCAACATTTAAACAGCAGCTGAATATCATGGTTTGTTAGAGCGTGATAATAGCATACGACAATGTTTGTTAGAAGCTGCAACCATGCACATGCCATTAGCTTTAAGGAGATTGTTCGTTATAATTTTGGTCTACTACGTGCCAACAAGGGTGCGAAGTTTGTGGGATGAAATTTATCCTTGATTGAAGATTACATATCTTCAAACAGTATGAATAATATGTATATCCTTAACAAAACCTTGCAAGATATAAATCGTCTCTTGCTACAGCATAATAAGAACATATTAGAATATAATTTGCCAGAGATGACAACGAATTTGGATGATAATTCAATAGTTCCAAAGGTCATACAAGATGAGCTTTCCATTGTAACTCCTCAAGAAGACTTAAATTCTTTTGCTACATTAAATAGTGATCAACGCTTAGCATTTAACTCAATCATGGGGACTGTAAAATGCAATACTGGTGCAATCTTCTTTGTGGATGGCCCTGGAGGAACTGGAAAGATATATTTATATCGTGCACTGCTGGCCTCAATAAGAAGTCAAGGTCGAATTGCCATTGCAACATCAACTTGTGGAATTGCAGCTACACTTTTACCTGGTGGAATGACAGCCCATTCAATGTAACACCCCCAAATTATTTACATAAAAAGGACCCAAGTTTACCCATCATCAAGATCTTGATCCAAATGTAATAACTTCCATAGCATATATATTGTATAAAATATAATGTTTCATCCATTACATCATCATTAAATCTCTAAGATGTGTACTCATTACATTCCGGAGATTAAACAAAATTATTCTACATGCAACTATATATTCAACATTTTTAGAATATGAATCTATAGCATGTGGCACTACAAGTCAATTACAAATAAATTCCCTTAAGGTTGCAAGCTCCAAGACTTATGCCTGGTTATACAAAAATGGTTATCGGAACTCATACATTTAAAGCCCTTGGCTTGTCAAAATAACAACAAAAGAAAAGAGCCATATGCCCTCAAAACATTTCCACGCCTTTAACTTGGTGGAAACACCATATCTTTTCCAGCACAAAATCCACTAGGGTGAGCGCAAAGCTCAGTGGGAGCACCTAAACAAAATATATACATTTTATACAATCTCTTGAGATGAATGCATATGCCATGTCATGCTCAAAACATATTTCTTATCATTTTGGAAATCTTGTGCACAATGCCAATTTAATAACACAATAATCCAACAATTTTAATAAAATTTTCAAGGGGTTGTAAATACAACTTAGGTAATCCCTAGGTTGGTGTCTGCAAGTACGCATATCAAGCACTACCAATCCCTACTTTACCGGTCTCTCACTAGAAGACACGTGGTACCTCCTCCGTGCGTGTTTTCAGTCTTTTATCATGGACACTCAGGTCAGCTTAACTAATACCAAACTACAACCCTTATTCAGACATACCAACGTATTTACCCTAAAACAATTCAAAATGATCTTGTTTAAGAAAACAATACATTTCTCAAAGCAATAATTTTACAATGCAAGGTTTGAAATCAACTTCAATAGTGATTGAATGTAATGACAATGCAAATGTACAAGGCATTTATATAATTCCATTTTCAATTCCACCACATAATCCTCCATTGTGATCAAATTTCCATATATCTCACCAATATAATATCATAATACAATTTCAAGAGATAATACAACAATATCAACATTAATGTATTCTCCACATGTTAATCTCTATTTTTCCACTTGGTTATTTCAAGACCAATCAATGATAAACTATACAACAAGCTTTAATCTAACCATTTCTCATTTTTCCATGAAATTTCCTCTTTATATATAATCATAGGAACTTCTCAATCATATATTCATCATAATACTTGACAAGCATAGATTTCATAACACCTCATCATTTTCCCAACCCAAACTCTAGAGTTTCCACAAAATTAGGTCTTTCTCATTTTTGAAAGGATTTCTCCAAAACAATATTTCTCTTCAACAATATAATTTATACCCTCAAGAGCTTTAGAAAACATTGAGAAAACCTACTTTTAAAATATCAAGAATTCATGAGCCAAAATCAAAGTTCAATATTACAAGAGGAAGTTCCAAAATCAACATAAACTTGCAAAAATGTATATATAACTTTAAAAGAATCTGTAATGACCCTAATTTTTTTTAAGTCATTATTTATTTATTATTATTATTATTACTTTATTTTTTATTTGGATTTATTAATTGCGTGGATACATGAGAATTTAATGTGGTATTTAATTAATTTAATGTGATATTTAATTATATATATTTAATCCAAATACTTATATATATTTATTATATATATATAAAGTGTTATATATATATTGATCTTGTATAGCATATTTATATAGGTTGTATTTGTACAACAAAATATAATATAATAGCTATTAGGGTATAATCATAAGAAGAAAAGAGTGCTCTGCCGGAGAATTTTTGAGAAAGTCGAGAGAGAGAGAGAGAGAGAGAGAGAGAGAGGGAGGTAGATGAGGTAGAGAGAAAGAAAGGGTTAGGGTTTTATTTTGGTGGCTTCATTAATTCTCCAAGTATTTCCTTGATCTTCAAAAAATAATTATGAGTGCAAAACCCACTTTCCTTAATTTATGTTTATTTTGTTGTTTTTATTTATTTAGTTTTATTTATTTGATGTTGGTTTGATATTGAACTTGCATGTAAATGATGGATTGATTTCATTTATTTTGGTTAGATGTGTACGCAAGGTTTGGAGTTTATATATATATTTATTTTATGGATGTTATCACACTCATGGATATATGAAATTAAAATAAATAGGAACCCATAGATAAATTCTGAATACTCCACCATGACTCTATAAATTGTTATTTTATTTGAGTGTTATATAAAAAAAAGTGAGGATTATGAGATTTATTTGAATGCCTTAGGCTCGGCATTGTTATGTTTGTTCTCATGAGTAGATGAGGGATTGTGTATATCTATATTGTTGCCTCGTTCTCAAGAGTAGACGAGTGCTTTGATTTACGTGCGTACGTATATGCTAACCGTCCGGGGAGTGTGGGTCAAACTTGAGACAATATCCCTGTGCAAGTTTGGCTTCAGAGTAGTGTTAGGTATACGGGAGGCACATGAGATATATATATAGGTCAGAAGTGAAGGGCCGAAGTGGTGGAATTAAGGTACAAGGAATTAAATATGAACTTATTGGTATAGTTTGAATTATATTGATTTGTACATTTTGAAAAACAGTAACTGATTTTGATAAATTACGAAATTTGGACAGAGGCATGTATACGTAATTCTAGACAACTTTTGTATTTTAACTTTTTACTAAAAAGTTTGATTAGAACTTGTAATCGGATGATCTTTGTTACAATAGTTTTTATTCATTTTAGCAATGTAGATTTTAGATGCTGTTTTAACTCACAAAACAAGCTCATTTTATTGATTTCACGTAAATTGAAGTAAAACATTATTCTGAACACTTTTGAACTTTACCCAAAAAAATCATCTTAGGGCAGTTTCCTTTCGTTTTCAGCTTCAGATTTTTCGGTCAAATTCCGTCTAGGTTCTTCTATCAAGTTTTTCTCTCAACCTGTTCAATTTCTACTAAATTCATTTGCGATACCGTTTAGGAAATTTGATTCTATACTGTGGGAGCCAAATTTTAAAGGAGGCATACTTTAACAAATAGGTATTGCCCGGCTCTATCCAGAACCATCAGGATGCCGAATATAAAGGGTAGATGGGCCGAATAGGTACTGAGCTATGGAACCGAGTAAATATGAACATAATGAGCGAAAAGTGGACCTGGCCTCGAGGCCCAGGGAACGAGTATAAATAAAGGAATAGCAGACTGAGAAAGGTATGTGATAATTTGTGGTGTTTAACTTAGAATACAAGTAATCTAGAACGAGAGACTGACTTGTCCGTCGGAGTGCTAATTCCAGCACCCCCGACCGGAGTGTTTACTTCCTTTCAGGTGCCTATCAATGGATCACGAGCGTCCCCCAGGATCAGAAGAGTATTTCCAAAAACCACTTCCCTACAATTGGCGCCGTCTGTGGGAATACTCAAGCACATCCATGGCGGACGCGATGGAGGACCCTCCAATAGTCGCTGATGACACCACACAGATAGACGACTTCACTCCAACAAACACGTATGGACCGGAGCCTAACCTAGTAAGACGCGCTTTGAACTTCGGTTCACCTTCGACTCCAGAATATGAGGCAATGCAGGCGATCATGGAGCAGGCAAAGCAAAACGAGCAGCGGTTGGAGAACATGATCGCTGAGAACGAGCCCCTCCGTCAGGATTTGGCACTGGAGGTGGCAAAGCCCAAACAAGCAGTGCGCGAAGACCCGAAGCGACCTCTGAAAGCAGGTGGTCGACGACCTCGAGCCCGGCAACAAGACACTGATAGCGACTCCGACTCACTATCTCCGGAGCCCAAAAAGAAAGGACGACCTACAACTTCCAGCTCCTCTGAAGAGAGTCCACGTGTAAGGCATAAGCGCAGAAGAAACGGCTCAGCTGACGAGGACCAGCATGATCCTTTTGTGCGACGGATCGCAAGGGCAATCTTGCCCAAAAAGTTTAAAGCTCCATCATTTACTCTTTATGATGGCAAGTCAGACCCCACTGATCATATCCGCCACTACAAGCAAGCCATGACATTGCATGCAGATGACGAAGCCCTCATGTGCCGAATATTCCCCAGCAGTTTGGGACCACTGGTTGCCAGGTGGTATTACAAACTGGAGCCGGCTTCGATCAAAACCTTCCACCAATTACAGAAGTCTTTCAGGGCCAGATTCATCACAAACGAGGTCTAGCTGAAACAAGCCGACTCTCTCTGGGCAATTGTAGACACCCCATTTTGACCGGCCCTAAGACTTGGGCGCTTTCTTTTGATTACCCGATGATGACAATTAGAATGTGTTGCTCAAAAAATTCTCAGTAAGAAAGATGGAATCCCAACCTTCACCCATTTTTTGGCCAAACTATTTTAGACCTTAAAACCCTCTTTTCAAAATATGTTTTTTTTTAAAAATATTTCTACAATGTCCCGAGGCTCCCATTTCGATTAAAATATTGCACTTTTCAATAAACCGAGTAAGGACAAAGTGGAAATAAATGGAAGGGATGTGAAACTTTTTGAAAAATATTTAAAAACATCTTCTTATAGGTTTGGAGTTGAAGGAAATAGGGGGGGATGAAAGAAAACTGGTTTAGGAAAATGATGAGTATCAAATCATTAAGAAGGAAATGAGCAGCCTTCACTAAATTAGGTATTTTTCTTTGTACACTTGGAATTTAAATGTGAGGCCACCACCATTGGAAAGTATACTTCTGGGGCTTCAATTTAGACCCAAGAACCACCTCAGACCAAGTCCAAATAAGGGAGATATGCCCATTTGAAGTTGGACTTAAGAGCAGATTTTGTTGACCCAACCCGAGACAGCCTTTACTAAATTAGGCATATCTCTTTGTACGCTTGGAATTTAAATGTAAGGCCACCACCATTGGAAAGTAGACTTCTGGGGCTTCAATTTGGACGCAAGAACTGCCTAAAACCAAGTCCATATGGGGGAGATATGCCCATTTGAAGTTGGACTTAAAAGCAGATTTTGTTGACTCGGCCCAAAACAACAATAGCCCATTTTTTCTTGGTTTTGGTTTGGTTGGGACAACCCATTTACCTATTTTCTGAGCCATTCAAGTGCATCCACTCATCCTCCATTATACCTAATCATCCCCCATTGTCAAAAAGAGGTTTTGTTTGCATTCATAAAGGAGTATCCCATGCAACCACCTTGAAAATTTGCCCTCCTATCACATTCTTGTCTCCCACCTTGTCTCCCACCTTCTTTTTGACCTTTACTCTCCCTCATTGCCTATATAGAATGATCATATTGTAAGAGAGAAAGAGAGACCACGAAATTGAAGAGAAAGGAGTGAGAAAAGAGTGAAAAAAGAGAGAAAAATTGAGTTTTTGAGCAAAAAAATATTCCTATCTTCCATATACACCCCATACCTTCCATAGCTACTGAAATTCCTCATTTCCATACACCAAAACCACTCTAAAAATTCTGATATAGCCAAAGATCAATTGCCTTGATCATAAGGAAGAGTGTTTAGTGATTGACAGGTTTTGCTTGGCCTAGTTGGCCGGCCGACCTATTTGGCCGGTCGGTTAGCTTCTTCCGAACAAGATGGCGTAATCTCCAAATGTTGACCAATTTCCGCCGGCGGTTCCAAAGAACATGAAGGTTTTATTTTATTTATTTTTATTTTGAGTGTTTTGCGAGGTTTTTATTTTGATGTAATATTCTCCTCATCCCTCTCTAATTTGGTTTGTAATTATTCTTTCGAGTGTTGTAATAATTCCCCACCCCGCTTCTTTCAATCCCGTTCTTTTACTTGCTTTCTTTATCTGTGAATATGCATCATATTTTGTCTTTCATTATATCCATGCTTTGCATCTATGTTTCATGCATCTTGATTCGGCTAAGTTTGCATTTGTGGATTTAATCAAATTCCTATGTGATTATGCGCGCTACCTCATGTTCTTGAGATGATTCACATGTCATATCTTAGAAGCCGAATCTTTAGTTGCATCTCATGAGTGGATTACATTAGGATTCTGTATATAGGATCATGCATATTTTACTAACTTTGTTTTGTAGCTTGTTCGCGGGACGTCAGTCAATCTGTGAGTTTTTATGCTTTAGCATCCAATTTGTGTGTGTTTTTCTTACTATGTGCTAGCATTCGACCATGAGGCTACTTGCTTACTTGATATAACTATATGAATACCTGTGGATGAAGGCTTGTTGCTTAAATTGGAATGATTCAACGATTGTACGTTTTTAAGCCCACTTTGTCAAGTGGCAAATTCAAACTCCTTTTCAAAAGACAAAGATGAAATTGAATTGTTCCAATTTGAGCAAACTAGTCTATACTTGTATGCTTCACATAGTAAATTGTAGGATTTATTAAATAATCAGAACATGAACATATAAAGAAAATAAAATTCATGTCATGGTTTAGTAGAGGCCGATCTTTTGATCGGGTGAGCGGGGGTGCTCATTATTGACCTTCCCCTCTCATACCTAAGGTTCCGAGCCAAGCATCCTTGGTTACGACGAACAGTGGCCTTGGCACCGAGTCATGGGTTTCCTAATTTCCCAAAATATTAGGTGGCGACTCTGAAATCTGATGACGCAGTCCATTTTTGACAAAATTGCAATAAAATGGATTTTCAATAAAAGTTGCCAAATCTGGACTCTCATCTATGTTTCACATTGCACTTGTGAGGCTAGATCAAAGAGATCTCGGGAGTCCGAACTGTTTAACGCGCGCGGGTACCCCCGGGCATGTTACAGTTTCTGGCGACTCTGCTGGGGATTTTATGAAACATTGACTCGAACTTCGTGATATGACCTTTATTTTCAATTATATGTTCATTGCATTGCATTCATTGGTGCACTTCAAGTCCTTGTGTTGCCCAGATACTGGTGGGAGCACAGGTAAGCTTTTTGTGACACTACACCTATTTTTACGATACTTTAGAGGCCTTGTATTGTAACCTTTTGAGATTTGTCAAAAGGGTAGCTTTGCTATGTAGCCCTACTATCTAGCTTTGCTATCTAAGGTTCTCAGACTCCGAAGAGAGGCTATTTGACTCTTCTGATTTCCTGGGATCTTTATTGGTTATGACCCAAAGGACTCTTTGGTAACGTCACCTTGACTTCAACCTTAGAACAGAGCTAACCTTGTACATATAGTGAGCTATAGTACCTTTCAAATTAGGACAGGATGCTTTCCCATTTCTAGGATGTATGATACCGCTTGTTTGAATAGTGAAACCCTAGATCATTTCAAACTAGGACAGGATAACCCCACCCTCTTTAGGGGTGTTTGTTCTCTTTCCTGCTTTATGTGCAATGTATTGGATCTATACAGGAATTCTCAAATTCGAATGAGTGGTTCAGGTTGTTCAGTTTAGCACCATTACTTCAAAAACAAAAAAAAACAACAAATAACAAAAACATAAAATCAAAAAAAAAAAAAACATAAAAAAAGTAAAAAAAAATGCCGATATCCCACAAAGTCGACCATCTCTGTGATTGGGGAGTGACCACCTGTTGATTGCACGGGCTTTATTTTGAATGTTGTCGATGGCCCACACTTTGGCTGGCAATTTGAGAATGGTTTTATTCTGAGTTCTGAATTGAGTATTGAGTCTAAGTTTGACTCCACCAAGTTTGTAGAGTTAGAGTCAGGTTCGAGTCAGCCTAATGAGTCAGAGTCTTTGATTTCGATAGTGCTAACCTAGGCATTTCTGTCTTGTAGTATGTTGTCAAAAGTCTGTTGCCATTTCTGAGTCATAGTCTCTTTTCAATAAACAGAAAAACAAAAAAACAAAATGCCATAGAGTCTGCCTACTTCTCTGTGCCTTTAAATCATTGCATTGACCAAAGTTTTTCAAAACTTTTTCCAAAAACTCTGATAAAAACAAAGAGGAAGAATTTCCTCGGGATTTGCAAATTTTGATCAATTGAGAGGAAGAGAGGTGTGCTAAGCCTTTGATGAATAAAATCATTTTTGTTAATGTGGGTACTGAGAAGGATCCTGGCTTGGTCCAAATTGGTTCTATCTTATCTTCGTAAAAGTACGAGTGATTAGTCGCTTTGTGAAAAGATTTCAAAAACTGTTTTTGCATGGTCCTACGAAGACATGCCTGGAATTAGTTATACAGCATAGGATCCCTCTTGACTCGTGGTCTGACCTCCTTAGCTCCTTAGCTTTCAAACCTTGATTTGAAGTATTCAATGATCATTCAAAGTGTAAGGCTTGCATAACCGAATTGGAAATAGCCCTTGAACTAGAGGCCATGATGTGATTCAAATGGAGGCAGCCCTTCAACTAGGGGCAATAAGGTCGAATATGATTTAGATTGGAAATAGCCCTTGAACTAGGGGCAATGATGTGATCCAGATTGGAAACAGACCTTGAACTCAGGGTAGAGAATGTGATTTCAATTTGAAATAGCCCTTGAACTAGGGGCAAAAGTGTGAGGCTTGCATAGCTGAAATGGAGGCAACCCTTGAACTAGGGGCAATAAGGTACCACCCTTGAGAGGCTCGCTGGGTTGAAAACCCGGAAGGGCGACACAGGCAAAAGTTAGAGCACAAAAAAAAATAAAAAAATAAAAAAATAAAAAAAAAGAAAGAAAAAAAAATGAAAAGCTCGCAAGGTTGAAAACCCAAAAGGGCGGCTTTGGCAAAAGTTAGAGCGTAAAAGGAGAGTGTCAATACCCGAGTGAACCTTAGCCAAAACTATGTAGAGCCTGTGATTCAGATTGGAAACAACCCTTGAACTAAGGGCAAGAAGGTCAGATGTGATTTAGATTTGAAGGAGCCCTTGAACTAGGGGCAAAAGGTTGGATGTGATCAAAGAGTTAAAACTGAATCATCTCCCAATGAAGACCGCCCAAAAAGGCAAAACCCAGAATTTGAGAGAATGAATTTTATTATTGAAGGACAGTCGAGGTCCTATCCACTACACTAGGGGCAACACTAGAGGCAAATTCAGACCCAATTAGTCTAGTCCCTACATCATCATATCTACTGGTCAAGTGTAGCAGTCGTTCTTATAGATGGCCTAGAGATCTCACACCCAATCAACATGGACAAGCTAAACTGAAATCCTTGAGAGGGTCGCTGGGCGGAACACCCGGAAGGACGACCCAGGAAAAAGTCAGAGCAGAAAACAAAAAATAAAAAAAAAAATGAAAAAAAAAAAAAAATGATGAAAATGAAAAAAATGAAAAATGAAAAGCTCGCAAGGTTGAAAACCCGAAAGGGCGGCTTTGGCAAAAGTTAGAGCACAAAAGGAGAGTGTCAATACCTGAGTGACCCTCAGCCGGAACTACGATGGCCTGATTCCTATCTTTGGGATACGTAGGTAGCTTCATCTCGAAGTTCGGCCCTAATAATTTTTCAACTCATTTATCTCGTCCATGTTTTCTTGGTGTGTCTTTAGTCGACTTGGTTGTCCTATCCGTGTTTGATTGGTTTATCTTCGTTCTGCTCAGTTCAATTGGTTCGATTTAACTTGGTTTAGTTCGGTTCGATTCGGTTCGGCGGTTCGGTTCGGTTCGGTCCGGTCCAGTTTTGCTCGGCTTCATTTGGTTCGGATTGGCTTGGTTCGGTTGGCTTGGTTCAGTTATCACCTTTGATTATCTGGTTTGGGACTATGCACCCCAATGGTTGATTCCATGTTAGTTGAGTATTGGCCATTTGTAAAAATAGGTTTTGATTAATTTGAATGAAGCGGACTAATTTTTCTCGAAAATTGTTCCATTTTTGTAAAACTTGGACCATTCTTTGGATTTGAAAAGGGAAAATTTTCAGTGCCCATAGCTTAGCTTACGTGATTTCAAAACAGAAAATGGAATAAGTATGCTAATCTAACTCTTATGTTGGTCAAAACATTTTTACAAAAAAAAAATCAAGAGACAAAATAAGGCAAGGCAATGAATTAGGGGCATAGTTGAGTAAGTGATTCTGTCTTCTCCCTCCGCTCGAGTCAACTCATCAGTGTATATAAGTGTGTATTCATACTGATCAGTGTATTTATACCAGTTAGGGTAGTCATACTATTCAGTGTATATAAGTGTGTATTCATATCAGTCAGTGTATATAAGTGTGTATTTATACCAGTCAGTGTATTCATACCAATCAGGGTATCCATACCAGTCAAGGTATTCATACCAGTCAGTATATTTATACCAGTCGGTGTATTTGTACTAGTCAGTGTATATAAGTGTGTTTTGATCGTTTTCCTTTGTTCTTCTTTCGTTAAGTCATTTTTGATTCAGGTCAGTATGGAATCAATGTCCAATTCAGAGTTCAAATTCAATCATTATCAAATTCAAACAAAATTGTTTTCAAGCTCAAAGTGATATGCCAGTCATGCCAGTGATGAGCAAAAAAAAAAAAAAGAAACTAATTTTATTACAGTTAGGGGAGGACATCCCCGATCACAGAGACACACAAAAAAAAAAAAAAAAAAAAAAAAAAAAAAAAAAAAAGAGCAAAAAGAGAGAGTAGCATTTTCTCAGTTTTCCGGCAGTAGCTCGACCGCGAAGATTACAACGGGCTTCATTTGCACACAGCTTCATTGCTTAACTTTTCCATCAGCTGCCTCGCTTCATCTTTACTCCTTCGAAACTTTTGAAGACTCTGCCTCGGCCTTAGCAGAGCTTCCAAAGGAGATTATTCCTCGCCGGCCATGAAATTGGTTGTGCAAAGAAACTCCGAATCGAGTCACGGAGGTCGTCAGTCGTTTCAGCTCTTTGTTCTGCTTTTTCAGCGTACTAATTTCCACTCGAGCGTCTTTGTACATACGTTGAAGAAGGGAGAGTTGTGCATGCAACTGATGTACTTCACGCGTCCTGTTCTGCAGTCGACGAGACAAGTTGGAGACCGCTGTCACGGTCTCCACACATGACCTCAGTGTATACGAGTTTGCTTCGATGTCAGACTGTGCCGCCATAATTTGTTCAACTGACATCGCTGGAAAGTTGAAAATATGAGAAGGAGGAGGAGCCCGTGGTTGAGGTTCAGGGGAGTTAGAATTGGTCATCTCTATCGTGGACTCGTTCAGGTCTGGAAAAAGAGTGAGAGAACCGTGTGAAGAGGCCATGGCAGAGAAGAGTAATGCAAAAGAAAGAGGTTGCAGTGTGGTGGCAAAGAAAGTTTGCAGACTTTTGCTCTGTCTCTCTCTTTCGTAGGCCTCAACTTAAGAAGAGGATGAAGCCAAAGAAGAAGACAAAGACGGAGGAAGGCTCGAGACGACCATTGACAATCGGGGCAGGATTGGATAGCCTGTCGATCAGGCGCCGCGATTGTTGAAATCGTGCGCCAGACACGACGCTCGAAGAAGATGAAGGAAGAGAGAGTGAGGCAAAAATAGGAAGAGAGAGTAAGACAAAAACAGAAAGAGAGGCGGGAAAGTTGTATATATATATATATGTATATGTATTGTATAGATATGTAATATATATATTTGTTTGAACATTTGGGTCACAGGTGTGGCTTGGGTTCTGTGGTTTGGCCTAGTGGGTTGAGGATTCGGAGAGCCTAAGCCCAAGGTCAGGGGTTCGACCCCACAACAAATGTTTCTTTGGTTTGTTTTGATTTTGTGTGTATATGTCTCGTATATGTATATATATTTGTTTGCATATCTTGTCACAAGAGTGGCGTGGTTCAGTAGTCGAGGACTCGACGACCAGGCCGAAGGTCAGGGGTTCGAAACCCCGTATCCCCACATCCATGCATTTTGTGTTTTTCCTTTCTTTTTGCGTGTTTTACGTACGTGTGCTGACGTCAGCAAACAGAATATGCCTTCTCAGTAACGGCATCTTCCCGCTGACGGTTGCAAACGGAATATTCTCCATTTGTGTATATATCCATATATGTTTGTGTGTAGGTTCGTATATGTCTGTGTCGTATACACCTGTATATATACAGTATATGTCTGTGTATATATCTATATATATCTGTCTGTATGTTGTCTGTATATGCATATGTGTATACCATATGTACATATATGTGTGTATTGATATGTAAATATCTGTGTATTATCCTGCCTGTGTTTGTAATGAGTTCCTATGAGACCAACTGCGACGGTGGAAACTAGAGTTCGAATGGCGATGCCTAGAACGCAAAAGGTTCGGGATTTCCGAGACTAAAGTCTGGTTTAAATACCCAGGGGTGTATCCCCGGCTTGAAATCTGTATGGCAGCCCCATAGGTTGAGGTAGCATGTATGCGCCTCAATTCTGGATACTGAACCAACCTAGTCTGTCACCCCGTTGGAGAATAGGGAAAGTTGTGAATATGATCAGGAAGTAAAGCGGCATCTGTGGCCATTCAATCGGTTAAAAAACAACAAGTGTGCTTGTTGTTCTTTCAGGGTCTAGGAGACCTTAAATCCTCTAAAGGTGCAATTCCTTTGGTGTTTGTCGTGCCCGAACGACTTCAATCGGTCTGGTATAGTCACCTGACTGTGTTTGTAATGAGTTCCTAGGAGATCAACTGAGACGGTGGAAACTAGAGTTCGAATGGCGATGCCTAGAACGCAAAAGGTTCGGGATTTCGGAGACTAAAGTCTGGTTTAAATACCCAGGGGTGTATCCCCGGCTTGAAATCTGTATGGCAGCCCCATAGGTTGAGATAGCTTGTATGCGCCTCAACTCTGGAAACTGAACCAACCTAGTCAGTCACCCTGTTGGAGAATAGGGAAAGTTGCAAACATAGCCAAGTAGAAATGTGGCTTGCTTCGTGTGTTTTATACAAAGCTTGCAACCCATGTTACCATCTTCATAGCTTTATCATCACTCCATGACATTGCATTGCATTGCACAAATCATGAACCATCTAAATCGGCTTCGCGTAAGCGTATAAGTCCAATCTTCAAACCGGCTTCGCGTAAACGTATAAGTCCAATCTTCAAACCGGCTTCGTGTAGCGTATAAGTCCAATTTTCAAACCGGTTTTGCGTAAGCGTATAAGTCCAATCTTCAAACCGGCTTCGCGTAGCGTATAAGTCTAATTTTCAAACCGGCTTTGCCTAAGCGTATAAGTCCAATCTTCAAACCGGCTTCGCGTAAGCGGATAAGTCCAATCTTCAAACCGGCTTCGCGTAGCGTATAAGTCCAATTTTCAAACCGGCTTCGCGCAGCGTATAAGTCCAATTTTCAAACCGGCTTCGCGTAAGCGTATAAGTCCAATCTTCAAACCGGCTTCGCGTAGCGTATAAGTCCAATTTTCAAACCGGCTTCGCGTAGCGTATAAGTCCAATTTTCAATCCGGCTTCGCGTAAGCGTATAAGTCCAATCTTCAAACCGGCTTCGCGTAGCGTATAAGTCCAATTTTCAAACTGGCTTCGCGTAGTGTATAAGTCCAATCTTTAAACCGGCTTCATGTAGCGTATAAGTCCAATCTTCAAACCGGCTACGCGTAAGCGTATAAGTCCAATCTTTAAACCGGCTTCGCGTAGCGTATAAGTCCAATTTTCAAACCGGCTTCGCGTAGCGTATAAGTCCAATCTTCAAACCGGCTTCGCGTAAGCGTATAAGTCCAATCTTCAAACCGGCTTCGCGTAAGCGTATAAGTCCAATCTTCAAACCGGCTTCGCGTAGCATATAAGTCCAATTTTCAAACCGGCTTCGCGTAAGCGTATAAGTCCAATCTTCAAACCGGCTTCGCGTAAGCGTATAAGTCCAATCTTCAAACCAGCTTCGCGTAGCGTATAAGTCCAATTTTCAAACCGACTTCGCGTAAGCGTATAAGTCCAATCTTCAGACCGGCTTCGCGTAAGCGTATAAGTCCAATCTTCAAACCGGCTTCGCGTAAGCGTACAAGTCCAATCTTCAAACTGGCTTTGCGTAGCGTATAAGTCCAATTTTCAAACTGGCTTCGCGTAAGCGTATAAGTCCAATTTTCAAACCGGCTTCGCGTAGCGTATAAGTCCAATTACAACCGGCTTCGCGTAGCGTATAAGTCCGATTTTCAAACCGGCTTCGCGTAAGTATATAAGTCCAATCTTCAAACCGGCTTCGCGTAGCGTATAAGTCCAATTTTCAAACTGGCTTCGCGTAGCGTATAAGTCCAATTTTCAAACCGACTTCGCGTAAGCGTATAAGTCCAATTTTCAAACCGGCTTCGCGTAAGCGTATAAGTCCGATCTTCAAATCGGCTTCGCGTAGCGTATAAGCCCAATTTTCAAACCGGCTTCGCGTAGCGTATAAGTCCAATCTTCAAACTGGCTTCGCGTAGCGTATAAGTCCAATTTTCAAACTGGTTTCGCGTAGCGTATAAGTCCAATTATCAAAATCGGTTAACAACAGCAGGTGCGCCTGTCTGTTCACACTACCCAATCGGTTAAAACCAGCAGGTGCGCTTGTCTGTTTACACCACCCCTTCTCCTCTCGCGTGAGACGCGTTAGGATCGCAAATCGGTTAAAAACATCAGGTGCGCCTGATGTTTACACCATCCTTCCCCTTTCGTGTGAAACGCGTTAGGTTGTTGTTTTACTCGGTTAAAAACATCAGGTGCGCCTGATGTTTATACCACCCTTCCTCCTTTCATATGAGATGCGTTAGATTGTTGTTCCACTTGGTTAAAATTATGTTATGGCACATTTGTATGTGATCTTGTGACACATTTATATGCAATGCACCCCCTGTTATGTTTCATATCATTTGCACGAAGCTTGCCTCTCATGTTGTCATCTTCATATCTTTATCATCACTCCATGACATTGCATTGCATTGCATACATCATGAATTTTCAAACAACCGGCTTCAGGAAGCGTGTAAGTCCAACTTTCAAACTGCATCTTGAGCATGTCACTTGCATTCTGCCCCGGAATTACGCTGGTTTGATTCTTTGCAAAGGGATACGTAAGCAACCTTCGGGTTCAACCACTTGCATTACATCTTGTTTGTTTGCCCAAGTCTTACGGCCTTGTCAAAAGGGCCGTCTTTAGGCTTTGACATTCACTCACGTCATATGACTTTGAGCTCTGTCAAAGAGGGGCAACTGTAGACACCCCATTTTGACCAGCCCTAAGACTTGGGCGCTTTCTTTTGATTACCCGATGATGACAATTAGAATGTGTTGCTCAAAAAATTCTCAGTAAGAAAGATGGAATCCCAACCTTCACCCATTTTTTGGCCAAACTATTTTAGACCTTAAAACCCTCTTTTCAAAATATGTTTTTTTTTTAAAATATTTCTACAATGTCCCGAGGCTCCCATTTCGATTAAAATATTGCACTTTTCAATAAACCGAGTAAGGACAAAGTGGAAATAAATGGAAGGGATGTGAAACTTTTTGAAAAATATTTAAAAACATCTTCTTATAGGTTTGGAGTTGAAGGAAATAGGGGGGGATGAAAGAAAACTGGTTTAGGAAAAGGATGAGTATCAAATCATTAAGAAGGAAATGAGCAGCCTTCACTAAATTAGGAATTTTTCTTTGTACACTTGGAATTTAAATGTGAGGCCACCACCATTGAAACGTAGACTTCTGGGGCTTCAATTTAGACCCAAGAACCACCTCAGACCAAGTCCAAATAAGGGAGATATGCCCATTTGAAGTTGGACTTAAGAGCAGATTTTGTTGACCCAGCCCGAGATAGCCTTTACTAAATTAGGCATATCTCTTTATACATTTGGAATTTAAATGTAAGGCCACCACCATTGGAAAGTAGACTTCTGGGGCTTCAATTTGGACCCAAGAACCGCCTAAAACCAAGTCCATATGGAGGAGATATGCCCATTTGAAGTTGGACTTAAAAGCAGATTTTGTTGACTTGGCCCAAAACAACAATAGCCCATATTTTCTTGGTTTTGGTTTGGTTGGGACAACCCATTTACCTATTTTCTGAGCCATTCAAGTGCATCCACTCATCCTCCATTATACCAAATCATCCCCCATTGTCAAAAAGAGGTTTTGTTTGCATTCATAAAGGAGTATTCCATGCAACCACCTTGAAAATTTGACCTCCTATCACATTCTTGTCTCCCACCTTGTCTCCCACCTTCTTTTTGACCTTTACTCTCTCTCATTGCCTATATAGAATGATCATATTGTAAGAGAGAAAGAGAGACCACGAAATTGAAGAGAAATGAGTGAGAAAAGAGTGAAAAAAGAGAGAAAAATTGAGTTTTTGAGCAAAAAAATATTCCTATCTTCCATATACACCCCATACCTTCCATAGCTACTGAAATTCCTCATTTCCATACACCAAAACCACTCTAAAAATTCTGATATAGCCAAAGATCAATTACCTTGATCATAAGGAAGAGTGTTTAGTGATTGAAAGTGAGAAAAACTAGAGAGTTAGCCACTTTTCATACCATAAACTCCATAAACTCCATAATTTCAAATTGTGGATTTGAGAACACACTTCCTACACTTGAGGGTGATCAAGAGGAAGTTTGGGAATCAAGAAGTTCAATCTTTCTTTGGAAGGTGAATTTTTAGTCTTTCATTTTCTTATATTTTATATCTCATATTAATTTTCTTGCTTCTTATTTCATAGTGTTTTGTTATAATCCAAGTGGTTTGTTTATCTCATATTTATTTTCTTACTTTATATTTCATAGTGTGTTGTTATAATCCTAGTGGTTTGTTTAGCTTATAATTATTTATTTATTTATTTATTTTTATTCGCATGTTTTAATTTCATATTAGTTTTGTTGTAATGTTGCATGTTTTACCTCATATTTATTTTTTTTCTTGTATTAGTCTCATATTAGTTTTGTTGTAATCTTGCCTGTTCTACCTCATATTTATTTTTATTTTTTGTATTAGTCTCATATTAATTTTGTTGTAATCTTGCATGTTCTATCTTATATTTGTTTTATTGTTTTAGGTTTATGTTGTAAGTTTGTACTTTTTATTTTATTTTATTTTATATTTGTTTTCTTATTTTTTAATCTAACCGGTAGTGGTTAGTTGAGCCACCTACATATTTTTTGTTTGTGCCTTTTCTTGGCTTCGCAACAAGACAGGTTTTGCTTAGCCTAGTTGGCCGGTCGACTTATTTGGCCGGTCGGTTAGCTTCTTTCGAACAAGATGGCGTAATCTTCAAATGTTGACCAATTTCCGCCGGCGGTTCCAAAGAACATGAAGGTTTTATTTTATTTATTTTTATTTTGAGTGTTTTGCGAGGTTTTTATTTTGATGTAATATTCTCCTCATCCCTCTCTAATTTGGTTTGTAATTATTCTTTCGAGTGTTGTAATAATTCCCCACCCCGCTTCTTTCAATCCCGTTCTTTTACTTGCTTTCTTTATCTGTGAATATGCATCATATTTTGTCTTTCATTATATCCATGCTTTGCATCTATGTTTCATGCATCTTGATTCGGCTAAGTTTGCATTTGTGGATTTAATCAAATTCCTATGTGATTATGCGCGCTACCTCATGTTCTTGAGATGATTCACATGTCATATCTTAGAAGCCGAATCTTTAGTTGCATCTCATGAGTGGATTGCATTAGGATTCTATATATAGGATCATGCATATTTTACTAACTTTGTTTTGTAGCTTGTTCGCGGGACGTCAGTCAATCTGTGAGTTTTTATGCTTTAGCATCCAATTTGTGTGTGTTTTTCTTACTATGTGCTAGCATTCTACCATGAGGCTACTTGCTTACTTGATATAACTATATGAATGCCTGTGGATGAAGGCTTGTTGCTTAAATTGGAATGATTCAACGATTGTACGTTTTTAAGCCCACTTTGTCAAGTGGCAAATTCAAACTCCTTTTCAAAAAACAAACATGAAATTGAATTGTTCCAATTTGAGCAAACTAGTCTATACTTGTATGCTTCACATAGTAAATTGTAGGATTTATTAAATAATCAGAACATGAACATATAAAGAAAATAAAATTCATGTCATGGTTTAGTAGAGGCCGATCTTTTGATCGGGTGAGCGGGGGTGCTCATTATAGACCTTCCCCTCTTATACCTAAGGTTCCGAGCCAAGCATCCTTGGTTACGACGAACAGTGGCCTTGGCACCGAGTCATGGGTTTCCTAATTTCCCAAAATATTAGGTGGCGACTCTGAAATCTGATGACGCAGTCCATTTTTGACAAAATTGCAATAAAATGGATTTTCAATAAAAGTTGCCAAATCTGGACTCTCATCTATGTTTCACATTGCACTTGTGAGGCTAGATCAAAGAGATCTCGGGAGTCCGAACTGTTTAACGCGCGCGGGTACCCCCCGGGCATGTTACAGTTTCTGGCGACTCTGCTGGGGATTTTATGAAACCTTGACTCGAACTCCATGATATGACCTTTATTTTCAATTATATGTTCATTGCATTGCATTCATTGGTGCACTTCAAGTCCTTGTGTTGCCCAGATACTGGTGGGAGCACAGGTAAGCTTTTTGTGACACTACACCTATTTTTACGATACTTTAGAGGCCTTGTATTGTAACCTTTTGAGATTTGTCAAAAGGGTAGCTTTGCTATGTAGCCCTACTATCTAGCTTTGCTATCTAAGGTTCTCAGACTCCGAAGAGAGGCTATTTGACTCTTCTGATTTCCTGGGATCTTTATTGGTTATGACCCAAAGGACTCTTTGGTAACGTCACCTTGACTTCAACCCTTAGAACATAGCTAACCTTGTACATATAGTGAGCTATAGTACCTTTCAAATTAGGACAGGATGCTTTCCCATTTCTAGGATGTATGATACTGCTTGTTTGAATAGTGAAACCCTAGATCATTTCAAACTAGGATAGGATAACCCCACCCTCTTTAGGGGTGTTTGTTCTCTTTCCTGCTTTATGTGCAATGTATTGGATCTATACAGGAATTCTCAAATTCGAATGAGTGGTTCAGGTTGTTCAGTTTAGCACCATTACTTCAAAAACAAAAAAAAACAACAAATAACAAAAACATAAAATCAAAAAAAAACATAAAAAAAAAAAAAAAAAAAATGCCGATATCCCACAAAGTCGACCATCTCTGTGATTGGGGAGTGACCACCTGTTGATTGCACGGGCTTTATTTTGAATGTTGTCGATGGCCCACACTTTGGCTGGCAATTTGAGAATGGTTTTATTCTGAGTTCTGAATTGAGTATTGAGTCTAAGTTTGACTCTACCAAGTTTGTAGAGTTAGAGTTAGGTTCGAGTCAGCCTAATGAGTCAGAGTCTTTGATTTCGATAGTGCTAACATAGGCATTTCTGTCCTGTAGTATGTTGTCAAAAGTCTGTTGCCATTTCTAAGTCATAGTCTCTTTTCAATAAACAGAAAAACAAAAAAACAAAATGCCATAGAGTCTGCCTACTTCTCTGTGCCTTTAAATCATTGCATTGACCAAAGTTTTTCAAAACTTTTTCCAAAATCTCTGATAAAAACAAAGAGGAAGAATTTCCTCGGGATTTGCAAATTTTGATCAATTGAGAGGAAGAGAGGTGTGCTAAGCCTTTGATGAATAAAATCATTTTTGTTAATGTGGGTACTGACAAGGATCCTGGCTTGGTCCAAATTGGTTCTATCTTATCTTCGTAAAAGTACCAGTGATTAGTCGCTTTGTGAAAAGATTTCAAAAACTGTTTTTGCGTGGTCCTACGAAGACATGCCTAGAATTAGTTATACAGCATAGGATCCCTCTTGACTCGTGGTCTGACCTCCTTAGCTCCTTAGCTTTCAAACCTTGATTCGAAGTATTCAATGATCATTCAAAGTGTAAGGCTTGCATAACTGAATTGGAAATAGCCCTTGAACTAGAGGCCATGATGTGATTCAAATGGAGGCAGCCCTTCAACTAGGGGCAATAAGGTCGAATATGATTTAGATTGGAAATAACCCTTGAACTAGGGGCAATGATGTGATCCAGATTGGAAACAGACCTTGAACTCAGGGCAGAGAATGTGATTTCAATTTTGAAATAACCCTTGAACTAGGGGCAAAAGTGTGAGGCTTGCATAGCTGAAATAGAGGCAACCCTTGAACTAGGGGCAATAAGGTACCACCCTTGAGAGGCTCGTTGGGTTGAAAACCCGGAAGGGCGACACAGGCAAAAGTTAGAGCACAAAAAAAAAAAAAAATAAATAAAAAAAAAAAAAAGAAAGAAAAAAAAAATGAAAAGCTCGCAAGGTTGAAAACCCAAAAGGGCGGCTTTGGCAAAAGTTAGAGCGTAAAAGGAGAGTGTCAATACCCGAGTGAACCTTAGCCAGAACTATGTAGAGCCTGTGATTCAGATTGGAAGCAACCCTTGAACTAGGGGCAAGAAGGTCAGATGTGATTTAGATTTGAAGGAGCCCTTAAACTAGGGGCAAAAGGTTGGATGTGATCAAAGAGTTAAAACTGAATCATCTCCCAATGAAGACCGCCCAAAGAGGCAAAACCCAGAATTTGAGAGAATGAATTTTGTTATTGAAGGACAGTCGAGGTCCTATCCACTACACTAGGGGCAACACTAGAGGCAAATTCAGACCCAATTAGTCTAGTCCCTACATCATCATATCTACTGGTCAAGTGTAGCAGTCATTCTTATAGATGGCCTAGAGATCTCACACCCAATCAACATGGACAAGCTAAACTGAAATCCTTGAGAGGCTCGCTGGGCGGAAAACCCGGAAGGACGACCCAGACAAAAGTCAGAGCAGAAAACAAAAAATAAAAAAAAAATGAAAATAAAAAAAAATGATGAAAATGAAAAAAATGAAAAATGAAAAGCTCGCAAGGTTGAAAACCCGGAAGGGCGGCTTTGGCAAAAGTTAGAGCACAAAAGGAGAGTGTCAATACCCGAGTGACCCTTAGCCGGAACTACGATGGCCTGATTCCTATCTTTGGGATACGTAGGTAGCTTCATCTCGAAGTTCGGCCCTAATAATTTTTCAACTCATTTATCTCGTCCATGTTTGCTTGGTGTGTCTTTAGTCGACTTGGTTGTCCTATCCATGTTTGATTGGTGTATCTTCGTTCTGCTCAATTCAATTGGTTCGATTTAACTTGGTTTAGTTCGGTTCGATTCGGTTCGACGGTTCGGTTCGGTCCGGTCCAGTTCTGCTCGGCTTCATTCGGTTCGGATTGGCTTGGTTCGGTTGGCTTGGTTCAGTTATCACCTTTGATTATCTGGTTTGGGACTATGCACCCCAATGGTTGATTCCATATTAGTTGAGTATTGGCCATTTGTAAAAATAGGTTTTGATTAATTTGAATGAAGCTGACTAATTTTTCTCGAAAATTGTTCCATTTTTGCAAAACTTGGACCATTCTTTGGATTTGAAAAGGAAAAATTTTCAGTTGCCACAGCTTAGCTTACGTGATTTCAAAACAGAAAATGGAATAAGTATGCTCATCTAACTCTTATGTTGGTCAAAACATTTTTACAAAAAAAAAATCAAGAGACAAAAAAAGGCAAGGCAATGAATTAGGGGCATAGTTGAGTAAGTGATTCTGTCTTCTCCCTCCGCTCGAGTCAACTCATCAGTGTATATAAGTGTGTATTCATACTGATCAGTGTATTTATACCAGTTAGGGTACTCATACTATTCAGTGTATATAAGTGTGTATTCATATCAGTCAGTGTATATAAGTGTGTATTTATACCAGTCAGTGTATTCATACCAATCAGGGTATCCGTACCAGTCAGTGTATATAAGTGTGTATTCATACCAGTCAAGGTATTCATACCAGTCAGTATATTTATACCAGTCGGTGTATTTATACTAGTCAGTGTATATAAGTGTGTTTTGATCGTTTTGCTTTGTTCTTCTTTCGTTAAGTCATTTTTGATTCAGGTCAGTATGGAATCAATGTCCAATTCAGAGTTCAAATTCAATCATTATCAAATTCAAACAAAATTGTTTTCAAGCTCAAAGTTATATGCCAGTCATGCCAGTGATGAGCAAAAAAAAAAAGAAACTAATTTTATTGCAGTCAGGGGAGGACATCCCCGATCACAGAGACACAAAAAAAAAAAAAAAAAAAAACAAACAAACAAAAACAAACAAAAACAAAAACAAAAAACAACAACAAAAAAAAAAAAGCAAAAAGAGAGAGTAGCATTTTCTCAGTTTTCCAGCAGTAGCTCGACGGCGAAGATTACAACGGGCTTCATTTGCACACAGCTTCATTGCTTAACTTTTCCATCAGCTGCCTCGCTTCATCTTTACTCCTTCGAAGCTTTTGAAGACTCTGCCTCGGCCTTAGCAGAGCTTCCAAAGGAGATTATTCCTCGCCGGCCATCAAATTGGTTGTGCGAAGAAACTCCGAATCGAGTCACGTCAGTCGTCAGTCGTTTCAGCTCTTTGTTATGCTTTTTCATCGTACTAATTTCCACTCGAGTGTCTTTGTACATACGTTGAAGAAGGGAGAGTTGTGCATGCAACTGATGTACTTCACGCGTCCTGTTCTGCAGTCGACGGGACAAGTTGGAGACCGCTGTCACGGTCTCCACACATGACCTCAGTGTATACGAGTTTGCTTCGATGTCAGACTGTGCCGCCATAATTTGTTCAACTGACATCGCTGGAAAGTTGAAAATAGGAGAAGGAGGAGGAGCCCGTGGTTGAGTTTCAGGGGAGTCAGAATTGGTCATCTCTATCGTGGACTCGTTCAGGTCTGGAAAAAGAGTGAGAGAACCGTGTGAAGAGGCCATGGCAGAGAAGAGTAATGCAAAAGAAAGAGGTTGCAGAGTGGTGGCAAAGAAAGTTTGCAGACTTTTGCTCTGTCTCTCTCTTTCGCAGGCCTCAACTTAAGAAAAGGATGAAGCCAAAGAAGAAGACAAAGAGAGAGGAAGGCTCGAGACGATCATTGACAATCGGGGCAGGATTGGATAGCCTGTCGATCAGGCGCCGCGATTGTTGAAATCGTGTGCCAAACACGACGCTCGAAGAAGATGAAGGAAGAGAGAGTGAGACAAAAATAGGAAGGGAGAGTAAGACAAAAACAGAAAGAGAGGCGGGAAAGTTGTATATATATATATATATGTATATATATTGTATAGCTATGTAATATATATATTTGTTTGAACATTTGGGTCATAGGTGTGGCTTGGGTTCAGTGGTTTGGCCTAGTGGATTGAGGATTCGGAGGGCCTAAGCCCGAGGTCAGGGGTTCGACCCCACAACAAATGTTTCTTTGGTTTGTTTTGATTTTGTGTGTATATGTCTCGTATATGTATATATATTTGTTTGCATATCTTGTCACAAGAGTGGCGTGGTTCAGTGGTCGAGGACTCGACGACCAGGCCGAAGGTCAGGGGTTCGAAACCCCGTATCCCCACATCCATGCATTTTGTGTTTTTCCTTTCTTTTTGCATGTTTTACGTACGTGTGCTGACGTCAGCAAACAGAATATGCCTTCTCAGTAACGGCATCTTCCCGCTGACGGTTGCAAACAGAATATTCTCCATCTGTGTATATATCCATATATGTTTGTGTGTAGGTTCATATATGTCTGTGTCGTATATACCTGTATATATACTGTATATGTCTGTGTATATATCTGTATATATCTGTCTGTATGTTGTCTGTATATGCATATGTGTATACCATATGTACATATATGTGTGTATTGATATGTAAATATCTGTGTATTATCCTGCCTGTGTTTGCAATGAGTTCCTGTGAGACCAACTGCGACTGTGGAAACTAGAGTTCGAATGGCGATGCCTAGAACGCAAAAGGTTCGGGATTTCCGAGACTAAAGTCTGGTTTAAATACCCAGGGGTGTATCCCCGGCTTGAAATCTGTATGGCAGCCCCATAGGTTGAGGTAGCATGTATGCGCCTCAATTCTGGATACTGAACCAACCTAGTCTGTCACCCCGTTGGAGAATAGGGAAAGTTGTGAATATGATCAGGAAGTAAAGCGGCATCTGTGGCCATTCAATCGGTTAAAAAACAACAAGTGTGCTTGTTGTTCTTTCAGGGTCTAGGAGACCTTAAATCCTCTAAAGGTGCAATTCCTTTGGTGTTTGTCGTGCCCGAACGACTTCAATCGGTCTGGTATAGTCACCTGACTGTGTTTGTAATGAGTTCCTAGGAGATCAACTGAGACGGTGGAAACTAGAGTTCGAATGGCGATGCCTAGAACGCAAAAGGTTCGGGATTTCCGAGACTAAAGTCTGGTTTAAATACCCAGGGGTGTATCCCCGGCTTGAAATCTGTATGGCAGCCCCATAGGTTGAGATAGCTTGTATGCGCCTCAACTCTGGAAACTGAACCAACCTAGTCAGTCACCCTGTTGGAGAATAGGGAAAGTTGCAAACATAGCCAAGTAGAAATGTGGCTTGCTTCGTGTGTTTTATACAAAGCTTGCAACCCATGTTACCATCTTCATAGCTTTATCATCACTCCATGACATTGCATTGCATTGCACAAATCATGAACCATCTAAATCGGCTTCGCGTACCGTATAGGTCCAATCTTTAAACCGGCTTCGCGTAACCGTATAAGTCCAATCTTCAAACCGGCTTCGCGTAAGCGTATAAGTCCAATCTTCAAACCGGCTTCGCGTAGCGTATAAGTCCAATTTTCAAACCGGCTTCACGTAGCGTATAAGTCCAATTTTCAAACCGGCTTCGCGTAAGCGTATAAGTCCAATCTTCAAACCGGCTTCGCGTAGCGTATAAGTCCAATTTTCAAACCGACTTCGCGTAGCGTATAAGTCCAATCTTCAAACCGGCTTCGAGTAAGCGTATAAGTCCAATCTTCAAACCGGCTTCGCGTAGCGTATAAGTCAATTTTCAAACTGGCTTCGCATAGCGTATAAGTCCAATTTTCAAACCGGCTTCGCGTAAGCGTATAAGTCCAATCTTCAAACCGGCTTCGCGTAGCGTATAAGTCCAACTTGCAAACCGATTCGCGTAGCGTATAAGTCCAATCTTTAAACCGGTTTCGTGTAGCTTATAAGTCCAATCTTCAAACCGGCTTCGCGTAAGCGTATAAGTCCAATCTTTAAACCGGCTTCGCGTAGCGTATAAGTCCAATTTTCAAACCGGCTTCACGTAGCGTATAAGTCCAATCTTCAAACCGGCTTCGCGTAAGCGTATAAGTCCAATCTTCAAACCGGCTTCGCGTAAGCGTATAAGTCCAACCTTCAAACCGGCTTCGCGTAGCGTATAAGTCCAATTTTCAAACCGGCTTCGCGTAAGCGTATAAGTCCAATCTTCAAACCGGCTTCGCGTAAGCGTATAAGTCCAATCTTCAAACCGGCTTCGCGTAGCGTATAAGTCCAATTTTCAAACCGGCTTCGCGTAAGCGTATAAGTCCAATCTTCAGACCGGCTTCACGTAAGCGTATAAGTCCAATCTTCAAACCGGCTTCGCGTAAGCGTATAAGTCCAATCTTCAAACCGGCTTCGCGTAGCGTATAAGTCCAATTTTCAAACCGGCTTCGCGTAAGCGTATAAGTCCAATCTTCAGACCGGCTTCGCGTAAGCGTATAAGTCCAATCTTCAAACCGGCTTCGCGGAAGCGTATAAGTCCAATCTTCAAACCGGCTTCGCGTAGCGTATAAGTCCAATTTTCAAACTAGCTTCGCGTAAGCGTATAAGTCCAATCTTCAAACCGGCTTCGCGTAAGCGTATAAGTCCAATCTTCAAACCGGCTTCGCGTAAGCGTATAAGTCCAATCTTCAAACTGGCTTTGTGTAGCGTATAAGTCCAATTTTCAAACCGGCTTCGCGTAAGCGTATAAGTCCAATTTTCAAACCGGCTTCGCGTAAGGATATAAGTCCAAACTTCAAACCGGCTTCGCGTAGCGTATAAGTCCAATTTTCAAACTGGCTTCGCGTAGTGTATAAGTCCAATTTTCAAACCAACTTCGCGTAAGCGTATAAGTCCAATTTTCAAACCGGCTTCGCGTAAGCGTATAAGTCCAATCTTCAAATCGGCTTCGCGTAGCGTATAAGCCCAATTTTCAAACCGGCTTCGTGTAGCGTATAAGTCCAATCTTCAAACTGGCTTCGCGTAGCGTATAAGTCCAATTTTCAAACTGGTTTCGCGTAGCGTATAAGTCCAATTATCAAAATCGGTTAACAACAGCAGGTGCGCCTATCTGTTCACACTACCCAATCGGTTAAAACCAACAGGTGCACTTGTCTGTTTGCACCACCCCTTCTCCTCTTGCGTGAGACGCGTTAGGATCGCAAATCGGTTAAAAACATCAGGTGCGCCTGATGTTTACACCATCCTTCCTCCTTTCGCGTGAAACGCGTTAGGTTGTTGTTTTACTCGGTTAAAAACATCAGGTGCGCCTGATGTTTATACCATCCTTCCCCCTTTCGTGTGAAACGCGTTAGGTTGTTGTTTTACTCGGTTAAAAACATTAGGTGCGCCTGATGTTTATACCACCCTTCCTCCTTTCATGTGAGATGCGTTAGATTGTTGTTCCACTTGGTTAAAATTATGTTATGGCACATTTGTATGTGATCTTGTGACACATTTATATGCAATGCACCCCCTGCTATGTTTCATATCATTTGCACGAAGCTTGCCTCTCATGTTGTCATCTTCATATCTTTATCATCACTCCATGACATTGCATTGCATTGCATACATCATGAATTTTCAAACAACCGGCTTCGGGAAGCGTGTAAGTCCAACTTTCAAACTGCATCTTGAGCATGTCACTTGCATTCTGCCCCTGAACTACGCTGGTTTGATTCTTTGCAAAGGGATACGTAGGCAACCTTCGGGTTCAACCACTTGCATTACATCTTGTTTGTTTGCCCAAGTCTTACGGCCTTGTCAAAAGGGCCGTCTTTAGGCTTTGACATTCACTCACGTCATATGACTTTGAGCTCTGTCAAAGAGGGGCAACTGTAGACACCCCATTTTGACCGGCCCTAAGACTTGGGCGCTTTCTTTTGATTACCTGATGATGACAATTAGAATGTGTTGCTCAAAAAATTCTCAGTAAGAAAGATGGAATCCCAACCTTCACCCATTTTTTGGCCAAACTATTTTAGACCTTAAAACCCTCTTTTCAAAATATGTTTTTTTTATAAAAATATTTCTACAATGTCCCGAGGCTCCCATTTCGATTAAAATATTGCACTTTTCAATAAACCGAGTAAGGACAAAGTGGAAATAAATGGAAGGGATGTGAAACTTTTTGAAAAATATTTAAAAACATCTTCTTATAGGTTTGGAGTTGAAGGAAATAGGGGGGATGAAAGAAAACTGGTTTAGGAAAAGGATGAGTATCAAATCATTAAGAAGGAAATGAGCAGCCTTCACTAAATTAGGTATTTTTCTTTGTACACTTGGAATTTAAATGTGAGGCCACCACCATTGGAAAGTAGACTTCTGGGGCTTCAATTTAGACCCAAGAACCACCTCAGACCAAGTCCAAATAAGGGAGATATGCCCATTTGAAGTTGGACTTAAGAGCATATTTTGTTGACCCAGCCCCGCCTTTACTAAATTAGGCATATCTCTTTATACACTTGGAATTTAAATGTAAGGCCACCACCATTGGAAAGTAGACTTCTGGGGCTTCAATTTGGACCCAAGAACCGCCTAAAACCAAGTCCATATGGGGGAGATATGCCCATTTGAAGTTGGACTTAAAAGCAGATTTTGTTGACTCGGCCCAAAACAACAATAGCCCATTTTTTCTTGGTTTTGGTTCGGTTGGGACAACCCATTTACCTATTTTCTGAGCCATTCAAGTGCATCCACTCATCCTCCATTATACCTAATCATCCCCCATTGTCAGAAAGAGGTTTTGTTTGCATTCATAAAGGAGTATCCCATGCAACCACCTTGAAAATTTGACCTCCTATCACATTCTTGTCTCCCACCTTTTCTCCCACCTTCTTTTTGACCTTTACTCTCCCTCATTGCCTATATAGAATGATCATATTGTAAGAGAGAAAGAGAGACCACGAAATTGAAGAGAAAGGAGTGAGAAAAGAGTGAAAAAAGAGAAAAAAATTGAGTTTTTGAGCAAAAAAATATTCCTATCTTCCATATACACCCCATACCTTCCATAGCTACTGAAATTCCTCATTTCCATACACCAAAACCACTCTAAAAATTCTGATATAGCCAAAGATCAATTGCCTTGATCATAAGGAAGAGTGTTTAGTGATTGAAAGTGAGAAAAACTAGAGAGTTAGTCACTTTTCATACCATAAACTCCATAAACTCCATAATTTCAAATTGAGGATTTGAGAACACACTTCCTACACTTGAGGGTGATCAAGAGGAAGTTTGGGAATCAAGAAGTTCAATCTTTCTTTGGAAGGTGAATTTTTAGTCTTTCATTTTCTTATATTTTATATCTCATAGTAATTTTCTTACTTCTTATTTCATAGTGTTTTGTTATAATCCAAGTGGTTTGTTTATCTCATATTTATTTTCTTACTTTATATTTCATAGTGTGTTGTTATAATCCTAGTGGTTTGTTTAGCTTATAATTCTTTATTTATTTAGTTATTTATTTTTATTCGCATGTTTTAATTTCATATTAGTTTTGTTGTAATCTTGCATGTTTTACCTCATATTTATTTATTTTCTTGTATTAGTCTCATATTAGTTTTGTTGTAATCTTGCCTGTTCTACCTCATATTTATTTTTATTTTTTGTATTAGTCTCATATTAGTTTTGTTGTAATCTTGCATGTTCTATCTTATATTTGTTTTATTGTTTTAGGTTTATGTTGTAAGTTTGTACTTTTTATTTTATTTTATTTTATATTTGTTTTCTTATTTTTTAATCTAACCGGTAGTGGTTAGTTGAGCCACCTATATATTTTTTGTTTGTGCCTTTTCTTGGCTTCGCAACAAGACAGGTTTTGCTTGGCCTAGTTGGCCGGCCGACCTATTTGGCCGGTCGGTTAGCTTCTTCCGAACAAGATGGCGTAATCTCCAAATGTTGACCAATTTCCGCCGGCGGTTCCAAAGAATATGAAGCTTTTATTTTATTTATTTTTATTTTGAGTGTTTTGCGAGGTTTTTATTTTGATGTAATATTCTCCTCATCCCTCTCTAATTTGGTTTATAATTATTCTTTCGAGTGTTGTAATAATTCCCCACCCCGCTTCTTTCAATCCCGTTCTTTTACTTGCTTTCTTTATCTGTGAATATGCATCATATTTTGTCTTTCATTATATCCATGCTTTGCATCTATGTTTCATGCATCTTGATTCGGCTAAGTTTGCATTTGTGGATTTAATCAAATTCCTATGTGATTATGCGCGCTACCTCATGTTCTTGAGATGATTCACATGTCATATCTTAGAAGCCGAATCTTTAGTTGCATCTCATGAGTGGATTGCATTAGGATTCTGTATATAGGATCATGCATATTTTACGAACTTTGTTTTGTAGCTTGTTCGTGGGACGTCAGTCAATCTGTGAGTTTTTATGCTTTAGCATCCAATTTGTGTGTGTTTTTCTTACTATGTGCTAGCATTCTACCATGAGGCTACTTGCTCACTTGATATAACTATATGAATGCCTGTGGATGAAGGCTTGTTGCTTAAATTGGAATGATTCAACGATTGTACGTTTTTAAGCCCACTTTGTCAAGTGGCAAATTCAAACTCCTTTTCAAAAAACAAACATGAAATTGAATTGTTCCAATTTGAGCAAACTAGTCTATACTTGTATGCTTCACATAGTAAATTGTAGGATTTATTAAATAATCAGAACATGAACATATAAAGAAAATAAAATTCATGTCATGGTTTAGTAGAGGCTGATCTTTTGATTGGGTGAGCGGGGGTGCTCATTATTGACCTTCCCCTCTCATACCTAAGGTTCCGAGCCAAGCATCCTTGGTTACGACGAACAGTGGCCTTGGCACCGAGTCATGGGTTTCCTAATTTCCCAAAATATTAGGTGGCGACTCTGAAATCTGATGACGCAGTCCATTTTTGACAAAATTGCAATAAAATGGATTTTCAATAAAAGTTGCCAAATCTGGACTCTCATCTATGTTTCACATTGCACTTGTGAGGCTAGATCAAAGAGATCTCGGGAGCCCGAACTGTTTAACGCGCGCGGGTACCCCCCGGGCATGTTACAGCAATGCAAATCCTACTAGGAGAGACGCTAAGAGCATATTCGGCACGATATTGGGAATGCTTTAATCTTGTAGATGATGCTTGCAATGACTCCATGGCCATCACCGCCTTCAAAATGGGACTACACCCAGATAGTGCCCTCCGCAGTTCCTTGACCAGAAGACCCCCCAAAACAGTCTGGGGGTTGATGAAGAAAGTAGAAGAATACTGCAAAGTAGAAGATGACGCTTTACGGGTTAAAGTCGGACACAGTACCACCAAAACGGCCCCCCCTGAGATTGCCCAGCTAATAAGTTCCGTACCTCCTCAGAGCCATGAACCACGCCAGCGGACTAAACGAGATAAGAAACGAGATTCTCGCCGACCAAGCGATCAGTGCCTACACCAAACAAATGAGCAACTGCAAGTTGATAATAGGTGCACAAAGCACGCCGACAAGAAATATACGGAGCTGCAGATTCAATCAGCTCGGTTATGTCCCAAATCCAACATCTTCCGTTTTTTAAATGGCCATCCAAAATGGTGGGACATCCCGACACGAGAAAACGGGATAGGCGGTGTGAATATCACAAAGATCACGGTCATGATACGGACAGCTGCTATGCTCTGAAAGACCACCTTGAGGAATTGGTGCAAGATGGTCGGCTTCGGCAACACGTACGAAAGAACGCAATCAAAACTGTTGCCCTTCGGCAGGATTCGCCTCCGCTCGGCATCATTCATATGACATACGACCTTCCAACGGCACTTGTTGTACACGCAATTCAAGCCCCCCAGAAGCAACGCACACCATTGAAGCAGCACCACGAAGTTCCGAGTATTATCTTCAACGATTCCGATCTTATCGGCGTAACACTCCCCCATAGTGATCCATTGGTCATTGAGCTCCACGTAAATCGATTCGTCAATGAACGCGTCTTCATAGACCAAGGAAGCACTTCGGAGGTTATGTATTACGAAACCTTTGTCAAACTCGGTTTCAATCAATCAAACCTGTCTCCGGCTCCCCATCAATTGTTTGGCTTCAACGCAAATCCAGAGTATCTGTTAGGGAAGATCACACTATCTGTTCGAGCCGGCTCCCGAACGATGGATGTAGAATTCTTGGTCATCAAGCTCCCATCGCCGTATAATATCATCATGGGGTGAACTTGGTTGCATGCTATCCAAGCCGTGCCTAGCACCTACCATCAGTTGCTGCACTTTCCTACCCAACACGGTATTGAGCAAATCCGTGGTTCTCGGCACTCCGCACCAGCATTTTGTCCCCCTCCTCCCCCGAAATACAGAATCGAAACATCCTCGACTAACACGGTCATCATCGGAAGGATTCCATATCGGCTCAGAAACACGTTACGGCCCTAGAACTCGAGAAGTGTCATTAAACCTGACTTGTGGCGAATGATCTCAGTTCTAAAATGATTCTCCATGTACATATTCCTCCTTTGTAAATGCAAGGATTCTTGTTGGGCAGATATAATCCCATCCTCTGCAAAATCTAATTAAAAAGGGCATTCCTACCAAAAAGCCCCTTCGGCGCATGACGCCGTTGGGCCAGTAAAGCCTCCGAATTCGGAGTACCCTTCATGGATATCACGATTGGCCAAGTAAAGCCTCCGAATTTGGAGCCCCCTCGGCGCATGACGCCATTGGGCCGATAAAGCCTCCGGATTCGGAGCGCCCTTCGTGGATATCACGATTGGCTAAGTAAAGACTCCGGATTCAGAGCCCCCTCGGCGCATGACGCCGTTGGGCTGACAAAGCCTCCGGATTCGGAGCGCCCTTCGTAGATATCACGATTGGCCAAGTAAAGCCTCTGAATTCGGAGCCCCCTCGGCGCATGACGCCGTTGGGCCGATAAAGCCTCCGGATTCGGAGCGCCCTTCGTGGATATCATGATTGGCCAAGTAAAGCCTCCGAATTCGGAGCCCCCTCGGCGTATGACGCCGTTGGGCCGATAAAGCCTCCGGATTCGGAGCGCCCTTCGTGGATATCACGATTGGCCAAGTAAAGCCTCCGAATTCGGAGCCCCCTTGGCGCATAACGCCGTTGGGCCGATAAAGCCTTCGGATTCGGAGCGCCCTTCGTGGATATCATGATTGGCCAAGTAAAGCCTTCGGATTCGGAGCCCCCTCGGCGCATGACGCCGTTGGGCTGATAAAGCCTCCGGATTCGGAGCGCCCTTCGTGGATATCACGACTGGCCAAGTAAAGCCTCCGAATTCGGAGCCCCCTCGGCGTATGACGCCGTTGGGCCGATAAAGCCTCCGGATTCAGAGTACCCTTCGTGGATATCACAATTGGCCAAGTAAAGCCTTCGAATTTGGAGCCCCCTCGGCACGTCACGCCATTGGGCTAATAAAGTCTTCGGATTCGGAGCGCCCTCGGCACATAACGCCGTTGGGTCAATAAAGCTTCCAAAAGCCGAATAACATTCCGAATTCGGAGCGCCCTCAGTGCACATCAGAGCAGGGAAATGTAACTCGAGCCGGCACAACGGCATAAATGAAACAAAACGTGCCAACACTCGAAATAAGATGCTTAACAAAAATTCACAATGAAATAAAAACTTTTAAAATAAAACATTTTATTCGATTAAACAATAATTACAAAAACGCAATTCGCGTTCGAGCATTACAAAGTCTACTTTCATACGGCGTCACCTTTATCCTCACCCTTCTCAAATTTCGAAGGCGAAAGAGGGGAAGTGGTCATGAAGGTACAGCGGCAGCGCCGGATCGACGCCCGCTGCCCAGAGAGCGTCCGTAGCTCGAAATTCTTCGATCTGACCGTGCTTGAACCCACAATGTTCACATCGGCGCGACAATCATCCTCAAGGTCGAGAGCCTTCACACCATAGACAATGTCAAGGCCAAGATCCAGGACAAGAAAGGAATTCCCCACGAAAACAGTAAAATTCAACGGTTGTAGCGCTACGTCGGCCTCTTCCTTCCTTCGGGGTGATCTGCTTCGACGACTTGGAGGTCGATGTTCTTCCCGTTCTTTGGACGCCCCACCCCTCGCACGGGTGGGTTCCTTGCTGCGATTCATTGTAGTGTCAAGCTCAGCCAAGGTTCGAGCCCCTCTTCTGCCGTTGAAGAAAATTCCATTTGACATTCACATTTGTCTGCCCCATGCAACAAAGTTGTTTTAAAGCAAGTCTGAACACAGTAAGTGAAATTACTAGGGCGAAAAGTCCGAGGCAATCTATTTTTAATCCTTGCGGTGACCCCGAAGCAACGTCATTAATACTGAACTCCAAAAGACGGATGCCGATAGATGTTGGCCATAGCCATTCCATGTACTAATTTTTGTCCTTTTTGAATTAAAATGGACTAATTATGGCAATTAAAGATGGGATGATAGTTTCCGGATTCGAAGCCCCTGGAGCATGGCACGTTTAGGCCAATTAAGCCTCCGAATTCGGAGCCTCATCGACGCATCATGCCGACCGATATAAGTCTCCGAATTCGGAGCCTAATCGGCGGAGCGATCATGACAAGCCGACACGTAACCGTTCGGAATTAAATGACTACTTGAGCCAGACAATGTTTATACAATGAAAACATATGCAAACACGTGTGTGCCGAATGTAGATTACAATGAAACATTTAAAATAGGACGTTTTATTCAATCAGGCAACAATTACACAATTACATAGTATTTTTATACGGCGTCGTCCTCATCCTCACTCTTCTCGACTTCAAAAGCAGAAAACGGAAAATGATTACGTTGGTAGAGTGTCAGCGCCGAATCAATTCCCAACGCCCAGAGAGCTTCCGTGGCTTGAGATGCCCTGATCCAACCGTGCTTAAAGCCACGATTCTCACATCGGCAAACTTCTTCGGTGAGCTTCTCTTTGGTCTTCTGAATTCCGACCAGTCGGCCGTCATGAAAGCCCTTTTCATAGGCCACGTTTCTCGTAGTCTCGATCGCAAACATGCTCGCCGTATTACGATTGGCGATCGCATCACTAATCAGCCTTTGAGTAACCCTCTCTGTGACAACCGGGTTGGGGGGGACGGCTGATTGGGGCGACGCAGGCTTGTTTTTCCTCAGCTCACGCTCGGCCTTTTTGGTGCGAGCTTCTAACTTCCGAATGCGTTTGTCTCTCTGTTCTATGTCCTGACGAGCGGCGCGGAGACGCATACCGATCTCACAAGCCGTGTAAAGTCCCCTCACCACCCCGTGAACGCCTTCACAAAACACTTCGAAGTCCGGACAGCCTACCATCGATTGTTGAACTTTGGGCGAAAAAATCTGTCGAGCAAACTCGATTGCTACATTTGGGTCTCGAATGATGGAATCCGCCTCCGTCATCGGTCTGTTACCCACGAAGACTGCAAAACTCAATGGGCAAGGAGTTGCGTTGGATTCCCTTCCAGGATGAGATTGAAGAGACTTATGTTGTGGCTGACTATCCCTCCTAGGCGATCTACTTCGACGTCGAGGAGATTGGTGTCTCTCCCGACCCCTCGACGTCCTACCGCCCGCGCGTGATGGTTCACCGCTTCGATTCATGGCACCTCCCAACTCAGCTAGCGTCTTCGCTTGACCTCTGCTGTTGAAGAAAAGCTTATTTGACATTTGCACTTGTTTCGCTTTCCTCAAAGAGCGGGACTGAGATGCTCATTTAGCACGTAAATAGGACCCTCGTTCACGAAGTACACGCCCATTTATTCCCTACAAGGGCAGCATCTCCGAGGTTACCTCATTAATAATGAAGCGTCAATAGCCTATCCTGTACCGTCCTGTACCAGTCCCAATCGCCCCAATCGCCGACTGAACCAAGCCCCAATCGCCCCATCAACCGCTGATATACGGCGTTCATGAACCATCTGGGGCAAGGGCAGATTCATCAACCGCTGATATACGGCGTTCTCGGTTCATGAACCATCTGGGGCAAGGACAGATTCATCAATCTATACGGCTTGAGTGCCCCAGCCGTTCCACAAATCGATTCTTGCGTGCAAAATTTATTACGTTTTATTCGGCGTTCTACGTTCGTGAACCATCTGGGGTAAGGGCAGATTCATCAATCTATACAGCTCGAGTGCCCCAGCCGTTCCATGAATCGATTCTTGCGTGCAAAATTTATTACGTTTTATTCGGCATTCTACGTTCGTGAACCACCTGGGGCAAGGGCAGATTTATCAATCTATACGGCTTGAGTGCCCCAGCCGTTCCACGAATTGATTCTTGCGTGCAAAATTTATTATGTTTTATTCGTCATTCTACGTTCGTGAACCAGCTGGGGCAAGGGCAGATTCATCAATCTATACGGCTCGAGTGCCCCAGCCGTTCCACGAATCTATTCTTGCGTGCAAAATTTATTACGTTTTATTCCACGTTCTACGTTCGTGAACCAGCTGGGGCAAGGGCAGATTCATCAATCTATACGGCTCGAGTGCCCCAGCTGTTCCACGAATCGATTCTTGGGTGCAAAATTTATTACGTTATATTCCGCGTTCTACGTTCGTGAACCAGCTGGGGCAAGGGCAGATTCATCAATCTATACGGCTCGAGTGCCCCAGCCGTTCCACGAATCGATTCTTGCATGCACTAGTCTTGAATTCATTTTGTTTCTGACTAAATCAGATCCCTAATTTTAATCGGCCGTTAAGTCTGTCGTCTCACGCATGCTTGACATTTTGTTCTAACTGCTGACTCTCCTAACTATACGCTCATATAACAGACAATACGAAAAATAACTTGAGAGCATATAAAATTTTCATTCATAAATTGGGAGCTGGCAGCGGACATTTTACATATGAAAATCCAAAAAATGTACATTGAATATACTTAATAAAACTAGAATGTCTCCCAGATCAATACTCGGGATCAGACTCAAGTGGCTCAATGTCTACTTGCTCGTATGGAATTGGCACAGCCAATGTAGCTCCAACGGCAGCAAGGGTTTTGAGCCACCCATGTTTGAATCCCCGATTTTCGAATTTGGGGACTTCGTCTACGTATTCCTTGAAGGCGGCGCTCTTCCCAGCCTCAAGCGCCGTAGAAACTTCGGATTCGGCTTTTTCCTTGGCCGCCTTCAACTCCTTTAACTCAGCCTCTGCCTTGGCAAGCGCCTCCTTGGCTAACTCGAGCGATTCCTTGCTTGCGTTCGCCCTATCCTCGGCTTCGCATCTAAGCTGGTCAGCAGTCTGAGCCCTTTCCATTTCCGCTTCGGCTCGCGCATTTTCCATAACGGCCCTCATCGCCTCGAACTCGGCCCTGCTCCTTTCATGTTCAGCTTCAGACTTTAAGCGGCCAATTCTTTCGGTGGCATCATGCTGCCGGCAGCCTAGTTCGGCTATCCTTCCAGCCGTCTGCAAAACAAATCGGGATCATCACATCAAGCAATATAGTGTGCAAACCAAATCAAACGAGCAGAAAAGAGAATATCGTATACATACCAGAAGGGTAGACTGGGCAGCGAACGCTATAAGCTCTAAATCTGGCTCTTCTTGAAAGGTGGCCTTATCAGCTGGCAGTGAAACTGAGGCGACCAAGCTCAACGCTACGGCCGGATCCTTTATGACGGATGCGTCATTAGAGATTGGCATGATTTTGATCTTTGGTTGAACAACAAAAGGAACAACCACGTCGGATTCCTCTAAATGAGGCCTTTTGCCAACAAGACTATCCTCCGAGCCTGCGTCTCCCTCGGCATTATGTTTTTCGCCCCGTTCTTTACGAACCAGTCGTTCTTCCGTGACCTACTGTTCGGCCTCCCTCTCTGTCTCATCCAAAATGATTTGAGCCGTTTCTTCCGCAGTAACGGGTTGTAAAGATTCAACCGGGGCAGGCTCAGAACGAGCGGCCTCTGCCTTCTTTCGAGCGGCCATTCGCTCGGCATTTCTCTTTCTCGCCATATGCGTGAGATTTTCCCCAGCCATGCCTTCAGAAAAATCACCGGGCAGGTCCCCCAAATCCGTAAAAATGTCTACGAAAGAAAACTCTACCCGACCCGAAATGGACGGTGAGTTAGGCTGGTTAAGACCGACAGTTTCAAATGCTGACTTCAAAGCTTCGTCGACCTCTTCGGCCTTGGTAATGAACTCCTTGGTTGATTCGGCGACCACCTCGACTTCCAGCTCTAAGTCTTGCTCCAAATCGGAAGTCTTGAGACCAATCTGTCTCAGGGACTTGAAACTGGAGAAGATAAGAGCCGTATGGTGTTGTTCGCCGGTTGGGATCGGAATGTTGTCTGCGGCCAAGAACATAGTATAGGTAGGCTCGTACCTCAGAAGAATATAGGCGGCTCTGCCTTGTTTCTGTACGTTTGGATGGCCAAAATACTTTAGCGCAGTCTTAATGTCCGAAAGTACTGCGTCGTCAGCCGAGGTCAGAACCCTCTTCAACTTATTGCCTGCAAAAACGAAGGATTATATTTGGAGAAGAAGCCGAATAAAAGAAAGTTCAACAAACAAGAAATCACACGGCAACCTGGTTCACCCCTCCGTCTGGGTATAGGGTCCAGGCGATCTTCGCCTTCGCCGAATGCCCAGTTGCCTCGAACATTGACCATTACATCATCAACTCGTTTGAAAGAGCTGGCAAGCATGGTTACCAAGTGATGGTCGGTGTCCCTGGCCTTGAGAAAGTAACGCCCGAGCCGACCGGAGGATTTGGCTAAAGCGTAGCAATACCGAATCGCAGGAATGCCCAGGTTAATCCTGAGGTGCCGGTTCAATTCAACAATTCCCATTACGATTCGAAAGAAATTCACATTGAGTTGCGAGGGAATCAGATCCCAGTGGCGGAGGACGGCCCTAAGAAATAGATGTAGGGGAAAGCGAACGCCACCCTCCGCAATGGACAGGAGAGGGAACACGATTGTATTTGGGTCATCCCTCTCCATATCCAGGGAACTCTCTGTTACTAGAGATAGATGAACATCATCAGGAATAGAGAAATGTTTTCGGAACCCAGAAATTTGACCCTCAGAGAGGAGGTCTTTCAAATGCTTAGCCATTCTAGAGAGAACTCAAGGATATTCTAAAGCAAAAAATAAATATGGAAAGTAGGATTGCAAAGAAAAGAGAAGAAGACTTACGAGAGGCAAAGGGAACGAGAAGAAGACGGAGAGGAGTTGTAGAAAATACGTCGGAGAAGAAATACCGATGGGTGGTCCAGAAGGTTCAAATATTGAAAAAAGTATGTGTTCGAAGGGACTTAAACTTCAAATCATAATAAATGCGAGAGAAGCACGAATGAGGCGGGAAGGCGTTACAGTGACCGAAAAGCATGTACGCGTCCTGACCAACATCGGGAAGAGGATTAACCGTCGAATTTCTGTTTTCCCAAATCAGGAACCAAACACGCCGACTAACTGATGCTAGAAGGGTGTTTAGGGGGCAATTGTGGGAGCCGAATTTTAAAGGAGGCATACTTTAACAAATAGTTATTGCCCGGCTCTATCCAGAACCATCAGGATGCCGAATATAAAGGGTAGATGGGCCGAATAGGTACTGAGCTATGGAGCCGAGTAAATATGAACATAATGAGCGAAAAGTGGACCTGGCCCTGAGGCCCAGGGAATGAGTATAAATAAAGGAATAGCAGACTGAGAAAGGTATGTGATAATTTGTGGTGTTTAACTTAGAATACAAGTAATCTAGAACGAGAGACTGACTTTTCCGTCGGAGTGCTAATTCCGGCACCTCGACCGGAGTGTTTACTTCCTTTCAGGTGCCTATCGGTGGATCACAAGCGTCCCCCAGGATCAGAAGAGTATTTCCAAAAACCACTTCCCCACATATACAACTTTTGTTCTTTGAATTTTGGTCAATTCGAATGATTTAAGTATGAAGCGGTGCATTTTTGTACTTCTTCAGTAATTTACTTATGATTAAATTATACTAACTTACTTTATTTTTTTGCAGAATGGTAGGTCTTAATAACTTTTTTTTATGCAGGGTTGAGCCACCATATTTATTTTTATTTTCATTACTTTTTTATCTACTCAATTTATATTTAGTTGTGTACGAAAAAGAAACTAAATGCACCGTATCTCGAGAAACTACCCCTTTATCTCGGTGCGTGTGGAACTACTTGTCTTGTCTCGTAACAAGAATTAAATGTACTTTTGTTTGTGTCTAGTGGACACGTGGGTGTCAAATCTTGTACACATACCAATATACTTGTATACTGATCCGTTTTGTCTCTAGGCATCTCGGGTGCATTCTGTTTGAGCGTAGCCGAGCCTCCTTTGTAGGATTAGTTGGGACTACGGTGGTGACGAGAAATAACTGTGGTTGTAGGACATGTCTCTCTGTTTTCTTTTGTTTTCTTGAGTTTAGGGTTGATATTAGTTTTTATTTTTATTTTTTTTATGACCTTAGTATTTTGATAATTTGGCATTGTGGGTTATTTTCTAACTTTACATTATTTAATTTGTTTTGACTATTTGTTGCTACTTTAATGTTGCAGGTATTGGATTGTCATGAATTTATGATGGATGGTTTGGTTGGCGTTTTAATAATTTTTTATCCCTTTTATTTTTTTTTTTGAGCATTGAAAGTTACTTAAACCTTATGGAGACGAAAACATTTAGATTTTGTTTCACCCCTAGGATTTGGATGATGGAATATTGGTTGGAATTTAATCCTAATTTAATATTTAATTGTCCAAATTTTGGGGCGTGACAGTTTGGTATCAGAGCTCTAGGTTACCCTAGACTTGTGAGAGTTTAGGTGATCCTCGGATTGTGAAACATGGGTTAGTTGGTTTAGTTTGGTGGTAGAATTTATTTTAAATATTTATGAACGAATTCTTTTTGTGTGTTTAACTTGAAGGTGATGGCTGGAAGGTATAATTTGAGAAATGTTGAGCCTAGTGGCACAAGGAAATAAACAACTGCTAACGCAGCGGCGACAGTAGCGGCGGTAGCGGTTGCTACCGGGGCAACCAATACTGTGCAGGTTAATGTGGGGGAGATGATGGCTCAACTACTTCAAGTTATGCAGAACAATAATCAAGGGCATTAGGGACATCCCTTTGCTAAGAGAAACAAAGACTTTAGTTGTTTGGGAGGTCAGAAATTCTTTGGAGATGGAGGACCCACTGCAACTGACGCTTGGGTCCAGAAATGTGAGATGGTGTTTGGTCGTATGCAGCTCACTAAGGTCCAAAAATAGGAGTTGGCTGCACATCAGCTTGAGGGAGCAGCCTTATTTTGGTGGAACTCGTGTAAGAAGAGTCTCGATTTGACGACTTTGACTTGGGCAGATTTCAAGACCCGTTTTGATCAGAAGTTTGTTCTTGCTGCTATCCAGTGATCAATTTTTGAAGTTGACTTAAGAGGGTAGAACAGTGATCGAGTATGTCACCAAGTTTAATGAGTTGTCTCGTTATGCCCCTCACTTGGTTAACACACAAGAGAAGAAGAATGAGAAGTTTATTAAGGGATTAAATCATTACCTATCTAAGTCCCTTATTCTATTTGATGTTGAATCGTTTGAGAGAGTTCTTGATTTGGCACTGAAGTATGAGGAAAAGGAGAAACAATTTAAAGAAGGGAAGGCTAGGGTCAGAGAGACTTCCAGAGGGAGTCATTTCCAACAGCGTGATGGGAACAGATATCGACCCTACGATCAAAGGCATAGGGGTCAGCAGTTTCATAGGCCATAACAATAGGGTAGTTAGGGAAATTTCAGGACTAAGGGCAATTTCTAGCCCTAAGGGCACTCTTATCAGAGACAGGGTGGTCTGTGCCCACAGGGTTATCAAGGACAGTGGTAACAGGTGCCACAGATGCGTTATCGTCCTCCCATACCTCAGTTGGAGGGACCCCCACCTATCCGAGCAGTAGCTCCCCAATCGATCAATAGGAAATGTTTAGGGTGTCAGCAATTAGGACATGTAGCCAAGTATTGTCCTTAGAAACAGCAGGCGCGACGGGGTCAGGCAGCTTGAGCCAGGGCATTTGTAGTGATGCCAGGAAATGACAAAGTGCAAGGTACCTTTACTCTTTTTTAAGAACCCATTAGAGTACTTTTTGATGTTGGTGTCTCTCATTCTTTCATATCTAGACAGCTTGTAGAAAGAGAACACCTTGTAACTACCTCCTTGTCTAGACCCCTTTAGGAGGGGCAGTTACTCTTTATGAGATGTGTAAAGATTTTGAGATTGACTTTATGGGCAAAGTCTTGTATGCGGACCTAATTGTGTTAGGGTTTGAGGGGTTTGTCATTATTTTAGGTATGGATTGACTGGGAAAACACTTTGTGACTCTAGATTGTGCTGGAAGGACTGTAAATATAGATATTCCTGCTATGCCATGGCTTACCCACACTTTTAGCGATGGAGGAGAGTCGGTGATGACGAGTTTTCTATGCTCGATAGAAATCCCTAAGCAGGATATTAGTGAAGTATATGTGGTACGTGAGTTTGATGATGTATTTCAGGAGATACGTGGACTTCCACTTTGATAGGTAGTAGAATTTTACATTGACCTAGTGCTAAGGACTGCACTGATTTCTAATGTGGCATACAGAATAGCGCCTAAAGAGCTTGTGGAGATGAAGAAGCAGCTGGAAGAGATGCTTCAGAAATGGTTCATAAGTTCAAGTAACTCCCCGTGGGGAGCACTTGCAATCTTTATCTCCAAGAAAGATGGCACTCTTCGCATATGCACAGATTACAGGGAGTTGAACAAGGTGACTATTAAGAACAAGTATCCGCTACCTAGAATTGATGACTTGTTTGATCAGTTAAAGGGGGCATGTAGACACCCCATTTTTGACCGACCTTAAGACTCAGACGTCATCGATTGAGCGCGCGGTGATAGTGCATGTTGTGCTCGTTTCAAGTTTTCGGAGTTTTGGCCGAGTGCCTTGCCTCCGGGCCTCTGAACTCTTTGTGCTTCGGCTCGGTTTGCGGACCAAGCCTTGTTTTCCTTGCCTGAGGGAAGGAGAGGTCTTGTAAAGCCCTTCTTGTGGTCGTAGACCACTTTTCGTGGTCGTAGGCCACTTTTCCTGTTTGGAGACTAGTTTCTGGTTTTCGGAGCCTTCGGCCGCGCGCCTTGTCTCGGGACCGCTTAACGTTCTCCGTTTGGTGTGGTTTTTGAACCACACCTTGTTTCCTTGGCCTAGAGGGCCACTGTGGTTTGGGAGACCACTTTTGTGGTCGTAAACCACTTTTGGTGCTTGTCAGCTAGTTTTCGAGGCTCCCGGCTGCGCGCTTTGCCTCCTAAACTTTCGTCTTGTATCCGTTTTGGTTTGCTTTTGGTACAAACCTTGTTTTCCTTGTTTGGAAGGTGGTACAAGGGTGGGAGACCAGTTTCTCTCCCCGCAAACCACTTTTCTTCCTGCCAGCCAGTTTTCTGGTCTGACAACTGGTCTCCCTGATCTTTGGACCATCTTTTTTGGTCGACCACCACACCACTGCATTGTTTTCATGCTTTAGACTCTCTCCCACCATGGCCGACCAGTTTTTGTCTTGAGAGACCACTTAAAGTGGTCGGCCGACCATTTTAAGTAGCTGGCCGACCACTTCAAGTGGTCGGCTGCTTTTTGTCACCTTTTTGGAGATATTTTTGGCCAGTTGGCACAGCTGGAGAGCACAAGAACCATCCTCCATACACTTGTATGGAGGGATGGCCTTGAGCCTTAGCTTCTTGAAGAAGCTTGTTCTTTTGCTCTCTATAAGAGGGAGGCTTCCCCTCCCTCCTCCAGGTTCATCTTTTTGGGTTAGGGAGTGATAGATACACCTTTATCTTTATATCTCTCTCTTTGCTTCATTTTTGTGCCTTAAAGTGTCATTTTGTCTCACTTTTGTACACAAACACACACTCAAACACCATACTCTTGGAGCTGAGGTCCCTTGAAGTTGTTTTGGAGTTCTTGGACTGGTTTGAGCTTAAAGAAGCTGCTGGAGTTGTAGCTTTAAAGGTGGTCTTCAAGGGTGAGCTTTTAACCTTTTAAACCCCCATTTTTGCCTAAGCCTTTGAGTCTCCATCTTAGCATGCTTTGGTCCATGTTTTGACCTACTTGAGCTGTGTTTGTGGTTGGTTCATGCATATGTGCCATGTATTGCATGTCTCCTTTGTAGTCCTCTTTGCTAGCTTTAATGCTTAAGGACCTTTGCATGCCATGCTCGCTTTGTTTGAATGATTTGGCATCATTTCTTACTTAGTTTTAGTGCATTTAGTGTTGTTACACTTCTGCATTTGTCTCTCTTTGAGCCTTCTTGAGGGTTGTGCTCTTAGGCCTACTTGGTTGGCTAATGCATTGTGCATGCATGCTTTGTATTTTGTGCCTTTATTTTGGTGTTATGGCCATTGATTTAGGCATGGCTGAGGTCTACCCACATTCGGTTTAAGTCCATTGAGCATTGTGTATGCCATGTTACATCGCATCGTGCATGTTATGTTGTTGTTTGTATTGTGCATGCTATGTTCTTGTTCATATTGTGTATGCCATAATCACATTGAGCATTATGTATGCCATGTAGTTCATCGCATTGTGTATGCCATGTTGTTTCATTACATTTGTGTATGCCGTGATCATATCGCATTGAGTATGCTAGTTGACATTCGCATTATGTATGCTAGTTGCATTGTATCATATTGTTGCATGCTTATGTTGTCTTGCATTGAGTATGCATGCATTGTGCATGCATGCATTGTGCATTGTGCATGCCATTAGCCTTGTTAGGTTGTTCATGTTGCATTGCATATTTGCATGCTCAAGTCATATTGCCTATTTGCATGCTTGTGTTGCATTGCATTTTTGCATGTTCCATGTTATATAGCATTGCGCATGCCATGTTATGTGTTGCATTTTGTTTGGAATATGTGTTAGTCCAAACACGAGAAACGAGGGGCGTTTCATACTTAAAGTGATGAAACGTGCCTCAATTCTCGGTCGCCGACGCTCTTGATAATACATGATCGAGTTCTAGGCCTTATGTGTTTACTAGTGCATTCTTTTTTACATTGAATTGTGCAACTTCGCCTCTCGACCATCGTGCATCGAGATGCGTGATTGGTGGCCCGAGGGTAGAGAACCACACTCCCTTGAGCTTATGAAATGATGGGGAGGGTGGTTGTGCACACATACCTTGCAAATACATTGCCATGCCCTTTCTTGCTCTCTGTTGCAGAAAACTAGAGTTTGGCAGCAACAACTAGTCGGCCAGCCAGAAAAACTAGTTGGCCGACCACTTTTTCTGGTTTACAACAAAGAAAAGTGGTCGGTAGGTGGCTGCAAACACCAATAACTGGTCGGCCACCCTCTCACAGGTCCCCAAGATGTGTTAGAAGCTATCTAGAGCTTGGTGCAAGTTTCTGAGAACAGTTGTAAACAGAGGCAAATCGGGGCATCGTGTTGGATTTCCGAACGAAGTGACCGAGCATGCATAAACTCCTCGCCTCGAGGCTCCTGCTTTATTGCTTTCCTTAGCTGCCATGCTTAGATAGCTAGCTTATGCTTTGTTTTGTACTTAGATAGTTAATGCGTTTAACTATTTAATCTGTTTTGTAATAGTTAGTTAACTAGGATTAGTTAATTAGCTTCGTTGTGTAATAATCAGTTTAATTAGCTTAGATTAGCTAGTTAGCTTTTTATTCGGACCCTCCGTTGAGAGGGCCAATTGTTGTAATAAGCGTACGTGTGTGTGATGCATGTCTTCCAACCCCCATTTCTTTCTCCCTTTTACTTAACCGCTTACGATGGTTAGTTTTAGGGCATATTTCGTTGAGCATACCTTATGCTTGCATGTGTGCATCCATTCATCTATATTGCATGCACCGGGCTCGGCGCATCATACTAACTGCATTGTATTTTTAATACATTTACTTGAATACGTGTTCAACAGCATGTTATCAAGTTGCATTTCACATGACATCTTAGAATAGCCAAGCCTATCTAAGTTGCATTTTTGCATGTGTTGCATTAGCCATCTTAACATGAACTAGGATCATGCATGATTTCTAACTAGTTCTTTGTTTTGGCTCGGAATACACTGTGAGTGTTTACGCTTTAGTATACTGCATGTGTGTTATTGACTGCCATGAAAGCATGCTTGCCATGAGGCTAACTGCTTATTTGATATAACTGCCTGAATGCCTATGGGTGAAGGTTGGATTACTTGAATTGGAACAATTCATTAAATCCTCGTTTTAGCCTACTTACGAGTAGCAAACTCTAAACCATTTTCACAAATGAACATGCAATGTTTTGTTCCAAATTAGGCGATCTAGTCTATACTTGTTTGCTGTGCGCATCACATAGTAAGATTAGCTAATAACCGGAATAAGAGTACATGTGTTTTCAAAAACAAAATATCATGCTTAGTACAGGCTGATCTTTGATCGGGCGAGCAGGGGTGCTTATTGCATGACCTTCCCCTCTCGTACCCAAGTTCCTGAGCCGAGGCAACTTTGGTGATGATGGACATGTGGCCTTAGGCACGAGTCAGGGTTTCCTAAATTCCCCCAAAATAAAATATTTAGGTGGCGACTCTATATCTGGCAAAACAGTCCATGTTTGGCACTTCTTTATTAAAATCAGTTTTCCAAAATGATTTGCCGGATTTGGACTCTTTGGTGATTTATCAGTCTCACATTGCACTTTGTGAGATCAGATTAAGAACCGTGATATTAAGTCCGAACTGTAGTAGCTCAGAGAACAAAACGAGAATTTTGCGCCCTCGCAGGTGCGGATATCAGAGAGTTCTCGGGAGCGCGTCTACAGGGCAACTGTGTTCTCTGAGTTTGATCTCAGAACGGGTTACCATCAGATGGGTGTGTTAGAGGAAAGTATGTCGTTTACTGCTTTTTGAACTCGGTATGGGTTGTACGAATTTTCTGTAATACCTTTTGGTTTGACAAATGTTCATGCCTATTTCATGGACTTGATGAACAAAATTTTTCAACCGTATCTAGATAAGTTTTTGATTATCTTCATAGATGATATCTTGGTGTATTCTAAGAATGAGGAAGAGCACAGAGGACACTAGAAAATCGTGTTGCACACTTTGAGGGAGTAGCAATTATACGCTAAGTTTAGTAAGTGTCACTTTTGGGAGAAAGAAGTTCGGTTTTTGGGACATGTTGTGTCCAATCAGAGGATAACGGTAGATCCTAAGAAAGTTGTTGCGGTCAAAGAATGGAAGCAGCCCACAAACCCTTCAGAGGTGAGGAGTTTTTTAGGACTAGCCGGTTATTACAGGAGGTTTAAAGAGAAGTTTTCCACTGTTGCAGCACCCATGACCAAGTTGATCCACAAGGTTGTGAAGTTCTTATAGACAGATGATTGTGAGAAAACCTTCCAAGAGTTAAAGCAGCATTTGACTACAGCTCCAGTGTTAACTATACCACTACAAGGGGAAAAGTTAGTAGTGTTTACTGATGCAAGTGGAATTGGTTTGGGATGTGTGTTGATACAGCATCAGAAGGTTGTATCTTATGCCTCACGACAGTTAAAACCTCATGAGAAACGATACCCTACTCATGACTTAGAGCTGGCAGTAGTTGTTTTTGCATTGAAAGTGTGGCGACACTATTTGCTTGAGGAGCGCTTTGAGTTATACACAGATCACAAGAGCCTCAAATATCTTTTTTCTCAAAAAGAGTTGAACATAAGGCAACAAAAGGGGGTTGAATTCATTAGTAGTTATGATTTCAAGATCCTTTACTACTCGGGGAAAGGAAATGTGGTCTCAAATACACTTAGTCAACAACATGGGATTATAGCTTCTTTGATGATTCAGGAATGGAAGTCCTTGGAGTTAGTTTTGATGCATGATGTTCAACCAATAGAGAGTGTCGAGACGACATACATTGGTAGTTTGACTGTGCAGCTGACGTTATTGGGTAAAGTTCGTCAGATATAGTATTTAGATGGGTTCCTCGTTAGCAAGCTCGACGTCCTTGTAGTGGATTTGATCGATGATTGTCCTATTAACTAGTCTGTGAACTCAGAAGGGGGATTGCGATTCAGGAGCAGGTTGTGTGTGACTAACATTATTGAGTTGATGAAAGAGATTATGGATGATGCTCATAGGTCCCAATATATTATTCACCCCAGTAAGATTAAGATGTTTCATGACCTAAAGAGGACATTTTGGTGGAAAGGTATGAAGAAAGACGTAGGAGAGTATGTTTCTCGATGCTATGTGTGTCAACAGGTTAAGACAGAACACCAATGACTGTTTAGACTTTTGTAGCCTCTTGAGATCCCTACTTGGAAATGGGAGTACATCTCTATGGACTTCGTGGATGGATTGCCGCGGTCTAAGTGAGGCAATGAATCTATTTGGGAGATAGTGGATCAACTCACCAAGTCTGCTCATTTTATTCCTATCAGTGTTCACTGAACTACAGATAAACTGGCTAGGGTGTATATTCGAGAGGTAGTGCGACTTCATGGAGCTCTAGTTTCTATAATTTTGGGTCATGATCCGTTGTTTGTGGCAGAGTTTTGGGAGAGTTTTTAGTATGCTTTGGGTGCTAGGTTAGACCTAAGCATGCTTATCATCCTTAGACGGATAGGAAAACTGAGTGGGTAAATTAAATCTTGGAGGATATATTGAGAGCTTGTGTCCTCGATCTTGGTGGTAGCTGGGAAGAGCACTTGCCATTGGTAAAGTATTGACTTGCCTTCTCGCGCCCCCTTTTCGGTAAGGTTTGAAAGAAAGGCCTCACAGTTGGGACTCCCGCGGTTCTGAATCTAGTCTCACAAGTGCAATGCGAAATTGATAATCACCAAAGAGTCCAATATGGCAAATCGTTTTGGAAAATTGATTTTAGGATAAAAAATGCCAAAATTGGACTGCTTTGCCAGATACAGAGTCGCTACCTAAATATTTTATTTTGGAAAAATTTAGGAAACCCATGATGTCACACCCCAAACCCGGATATGACCGGCCGTGGCCCACAGGGCCTTAGCCCAAGGCACACATAAGCCTAAATACGAAACCATACACATTGAATAACTATAAAATAATCCATTAATAAATAACCAAAACTCAATCTAGTGTCATGCCACAAGTATAAACGGCAAAACCAACCGTAATCAATACCATCCAAACTTATGGGATATAAACAACCCACATATCAAAATAATCCTAAATGAACCTCAATAAAAATGAATATAAATATGCACAAACTTGATATAACAATCTAAAACAAAATAAATGAATGTCCTAGAGGTCCATGCAATTGAGTCCCCATCACGCCATGAGTCCACTCTAAGTCCTTCTAACACCTAGAAATGGTAAATAACTAAGTTAGTTGATAGCTCAGTGAGTAGCAACATGGATAGTATATACAGTTTTGAAAACATGGATCAATTCCAAAATAAGAGATATATCACAGAAACTAGATTGGCATACAGTTTGGTAAAGAGAATCTGTTTCAAAAAGAAGGTTCCATAGTTCAACAATTTAAAATACTCATGTCTCTCGAGAACATGATAAATGACATTTTTCACTTAAAACAGATTACAACATGAACACCAATAATTTTCTGGGTACCAAGAAATAACAAGTAACATGCCACACAGTTCTCAAGGCTATAAGCCCCGTTGGATCCAATACCGAACTAAGAGTCATCCTCAGGGTGGCAACCTGGGCCTTTTCTCAAAGACGATCTGATTGAAGGTCACCTAGCTTAACCTATGTCTTTTCCTTACAATCGTTGAGCACTAGAGTCATCACGGCCCAACTCAGATCTGTTCCCTAGTGGCCAGAGTCACCGCACACAGTGGAATAATTTCCCTGGACCAAATACACAGATGGTCCCAATAATCAATACACATCAGTTTCGCAAAACATGGTAGTTCATCATTATAAACATGAGACCAAAACAAATAGCTTACAGTATGCCAAGTTCACACATGTTTTAGAAATAATTTGATTCCATTGATAATATAATAATTTATCAAAACAGTTTAGTATGAAACAATAATTTAATTTTTCAACAGTTCAGGGTAGGGGAGCATTTATAAAAATATGTAGCATGAAACTACTCACCTGGAAACGAAATAATGTGATCCTCGAATAGAGTATAAAAGTCCAATTAGTGCCCTGAACCAAGTATAAAAACTACATGTCACTACTAATTTAAAAATACTAAAGAATAGAAACTAAGTAACCTCAACTAAAGCGCACTAACACGGCTCAACCCAACTCACCGTTACTCTTAAATATTACCTAAGTTCATGTTCTTCAAGGTCTAAAATCACCCAAGACATGGGTTCCGGTTGAAACTTAATTAAATGTGACTTTGAGATAAAATAGAATTTTAAACTAGTTTTCCCAATCTATTTGCTAACTTTGAAAATTAAAAACCCTCTCCACATTGTTCGAAAAATTCTAAAACCCTCCAGATATCAACTAATATATCCTAAGTTTCAAACCCAAATGGTTTCACTTGATTTGCTTATCAAAATAATTATCCACAATTAATTATATTTAAACAGGTTGTTTTCTGTAGCACTTTAAAGAAATTGACGGTTCTCTTAGTATACATGAGCAATCAATGCAAGGCCAAAAACGTATGAAACTAGACTCGTAATAAGTTCTAATGACGCTGACTTGATAATTTTCGGATTTATACCCAAAGAGAACAACACTCCCGAATTTACTGTTTAAACTAGTTTTCTGGACAGATTTGAACGCATCAGTTTATATGGATTTTGACTCCCAAAAAATATGAAAAAATTCAGATATGAAATTCAATATGTAATTAACTACTGTAAAAATTTCAGTTCAAAATTCATCCGTTTGATATGGTTTCTTAATTTTTAAAGGTTGCGATTCTATGTAGAATTTTTGAACTAGGAATTGCATCCATTCTTTACACATAAATTTAGCTCCTCAGATTTCTTAACAGTGTATATATATATACAAAATACATAAACCTACAACCTCTCCATGAATGAATAAAATAATTATAGAAGAAGGATGAAGAACAAAGAAAGAAGAGAAGAAAACCTAGGAGGGATAACCTTTGATGATCACACATAACACAACACACCCAAAAGTTCTTTGATTGCAACATCTTCTTCTTTTTTTCCTTCTCTCAAACCCTCTCCCGTGGCTGCTGTGTGTAGACACCCCATTTTTGACCGTCCTCAAGACTTGGACGTCATCGTTTGAACACTCGATGATCATCCATGTTTGTGTTCGTTTTGAGTTCTCGGAGGTCTCGGTCGTGCGCCTTGCTTCAAGATCTCTCAACTTGACTGTTTTGTGCTTGGTTGTAGACCAAACACTTGTGTTTTTGCTTTTGAGGGAAGAGGGTGGCTTGTTGGCCATCCCCTGAACCCATCGGCCAAGGCATGAGGCCATCGGCCTTGTTTTCCTGCCATCGGCCAAAAGTATTGGCCGATCGGCACTTTTTTTGGTCGGTCGGCCCCTTTGTTGGTCTATCGGCCATATTTTCTGGCCGAGCCCTGTTCATCTACTTTATGCAGATATTTTATGCCAGCTGTCACAACTGGCATGCACAATTCCACCCCTTCATACACGTGTATGGAGGGATTTGAGCCTTGTTCTAGCTTCTCCAAGAAGCTTTGGAATTGGATTTCTATAAGAAGGGAGCCCCTCCTCCCTTCTCAAAGGTTCTGAAAAATAGGGTTAGAGAAATTGTATCTATCTATCTCTATATTTCCCTCTCTTTACATCTTTGTGTGTGTATTTGTGCTCAAAAGGGTGTTTTGTTCACACTATTGCACACAAACACCTAGAAATACACCATCCTTTGGTTGCTGGGATCCTAGAGAGTTAATTTCAGAGTTCTTGGAGTGGTTTAAGCTTGGAAAAGTTGTTGGAGCCTTGTTCTTGAAAGTGTTCTTCAAGGGTGAGCATTCTTGCTTTTAATACCCCTTTCTTGCTTAAGCTTTTAGACTTTCTTGCTTATTGTTTTAAGCTTAACTATAAACTACAATAAGTTATGATTTTTGATGCTTTAGATCTTTGTTTAAGATCACTTTTTGGTTTGGGGTTGTTTCCCCCCTCTTAGGCCTTGTTTGGCCTTGTTTTAGGCCATCTCTTTTGGCCCTTGTTCTTGTCTTTGCATGACCTTCCTACCACTGAAATCCAGAGGATTTTCAGTGGTGGGAAGGTGGTTTTGGAGTCCTAAATAGGAGAGGGTCATCCCCTCTCTTTGTTGTCTTGTATGCTAGTATAAATGGCTTATATTGGTAGCATGTTTGCTTAGCTTGTTTTAGCTCCATTTCAGCAAGTATTTGGTGTTATTTTGCCATGTTTTACCTCTGTCTAAGGTTGGTTTAATGGCCCCTTGCATGCACCATGTACTTGTCTTGCAATCCTCTCATTTGCCTTAATATGCATCTTGTGTTTAGACCGTCATGCTTGCATAGTTTGGCTCGACTCCATGAAGCTTTTAGTCTTGTTGTAACATGCTTAAGCTCTGATTTGAGTTGTTTTGACCATATATGCCATGTTTTGTATAGCCATAAGGCTTTCTAGCTTGTTAGCTTTAAGTGTCCAAGTCACTAGCATGCTTTACTTGGAGCATTTCAATGATTTGGCATCATTTGTTATATTATTTCAGTCCATGTTTCATGCTTGAACACTTGCATTTATTACTCCTTTAATGTTTTAAAGAGTTGATGTGTTATGTCTCTTGAATGGATCATTGTGTATGCTTCTATGCTTAAGTCATTTAGATGCCATCTAAGTGGGTTTTTGGTCTTGTTTTACCATGCCATAACTCTGTTTTTATTGGTTTAAGTCATGCCATGTTCGGTTTTGATAGGTGTAGTGTAACACCCCTTTTATAGCCTTGCATGCCTCATGCTTTTGGCCTTTTATTCTAGCTTATTTTGGCTTTGGTCCTTGCATGTTTTAGGCTCATTTTGACATGATCTAGGACTGTTTTGGATTATACTTGCCATTTGCTTCATGTTTTGCATAGCCATGGTTTGAGCTCCTTGCCTAGCCTTAAGTTTTAGGCTTTCTTGTATGCCTTGCTTGGCTTGTTTGTGTGACTTGGCATCATGCCTAGCATCATTTCAGAGTTTGTAGTATTGTCATACTTGCATGCTTTATTTCCTTTTAAGTGTTCTTGAAAGTTGCTCTCCTATGCTTAGGTGATAGGCCAATTGGCATGCATGTTTGTATGTACCTTTGTCTTCATTTCCATAGCACTTTGGCCACTGATTTGGGTATGTTTAAGAGCTGTCCACTTTAGTTTAAGTCCATCTTTGCATGTTGTTGCATGCTTGCTTCATTTTGCCTGTTGTTGCATGCTATACATGTTTGCATATTTAGGTTGTATGCCTATTACATATTGTATGCTTGCATGCTCATGTTGCATTAGATTTGTATCATGCTTGAGTTGTTCGCATACTTGCTTGCATGTTTAGGTTGCATTGCATTGTGTGTGCATTCTCTTGCCTCTTGATCAAGCATGATAGAGGTTGGGGCCCCCTTATGTGTTTTGTGCATTTCATTTAATATTGAATTGCAAACTTGGCTTCTTTGGCCATCATGCATTGGAATGCGTGATTGATGGGCCGAGGGTCGAGAACTACACTCCTTTGAGTCTCAAACACGATAAGGGGTGTAGTTGCAAACATTGTCTTACAAATGTATTGCCATGCTCTGTTTGTCCTCTGTTGCAGCAAAAGGAGCATTTTATAGGAAGGGATGGCCGATCGGCTTCCTTAAGTGCCGATCGGCTAACAATATTTGGCCGAGATCCTCATTTTTGGTTGATGACCATTTTCCCATGGCCGATGGCCTCTTAGCATGTCCACAAGGTGGTTCAGAAGTGTCACAGAAGTTGGCACAGTCTTCAGAGATACAGAGCAGTGCAAACAGAGGCAACATGAAGCATGGTGATGGATTTCCGAGCGAAGCCGTCCGAGCATGCATTCATCCCTCGTCTCGAGGCCATTTCAGTGTTTTAATAACTTAGAATAGTTATTTATTTCGATTTGGTTGTGTAATTAATTAATTAGTTTGTTAGTTAGTTAATTAGATGATTTGTATTATTCTTTTGGTCTTTCCGTCGAGAGGGCGCAATTATGTAATAAGCGTGCGTGTATGTGATGCATGTTTTCCAACCCCCACTTCTTTCTCCCTTTTACTTACTTGCTTTCAGTGGTCAGTCTTAGGGCATATTTCATTTAGCATCCTTATGCTATGCATGTTTGCATCCATTCATTTGTATTGCATGCACCGGGCTCGGCGCATCATACTAACTGCATCGTATTTCAATTCTGAGTTGAATACATGTATCGAATTGTCGCATCTCATATGCCATCTTAGAATAGCCGAGCCTATTTCTATTTGCATCTTTGTGTGTGTTGCATTAGCCACTTTAACATGAATTAGGATCACGCATAGATTTCTAACTAGTTTCTTGTTTTGGCTCGGAGTATACTGTGAGTGTTTATGCTTTAGCATCTTGCATGTGTGTGAGTGTTAACATGACAACATGCTTGCCATGAGGCTAATTGCTTATGTGATATAACTGCCTAAATGCCTATGGGTGAAGGTTGGATTACTTGAATTGGAACGATTCATTGAAATCCGTATTTTAGCCTACTTGCGAGTAGCAAACTTCAAACCATTTCCAAATAAACGGATATGCGATGCTTTGTTCCAAATTAGGCGATCTAGTCTATACTTGTGTGTTGTGCGCATCACATAGTAAATTCTAGCTAATAACCGGAATAAGAACGCATATGTTTTCAAAAACAAGATATCATGCTTAGTACAGGCCGATCTTTGATCGGGCGAGCGGGGGTGCTCATTGCATGACCTTTCCCAATCGTACCCAAGTTTCCGAGCCGGGGCAACTTTGGTGATGACGGACACGTGGCCTTAGGCACGAGTCAGGGTTTCCTAAATTCTCCCAAAATAAATATTTAGGTGGCGACTCTGTATCTGGTAAAGCAGTCCATGTTTGGCACTTCTTTACAAAAATCAGTTTTTCAAAACGATTTGCCGAATTTGGACTCTTTGGTGATTTATCAATCTCACATCACACTTTGTGAGATCAGATTAAGAACCGTGACATTGAGTCCGAACTGTAGCATGAAGCCCTAGGGCGCGTCTACACTGTGTTGTTGCCCTATGTGGTGAACAAATAATAGAGTAGGGTTTGTGTTTATTTTATTTTATACTAGTGGTGGGCACACATAGGTCAAATAAATAGATAAATATACAAAACATATATATAAGTTATATGCAACTCAAATGGTAAGAGCCTTATTTATTAACCTTGTGGTTTACAGTTCAAGCCACACCCTCTTTTTTTTATTTTTTTTTATTTTTATAATAAATCTTACCTCTAAATTAGAGATTTCCACCACAATTTTTTTTTTTAGGTTTAAAATTAATTAAAAGACCCTCCAAATATTTAATTTGCGCTTTAGGATTCAATATCAAAATATTTGAGATTGTAAAATTATTATTATTTAATTATTTACTTCATTTGTGTATTCGGGTTCTCACACATGACTCGTGCCAAAGAGCACGTATCCGTCATCACCAAAGTTGGCTCGGCTTGGGAACTTGGGTATGAGGGGGGAAGGTCATGAATTGAGCACCCCCGCTCACCAGATCAAAGATCGGCCTCTACTAACCATGATATGTCATTTTATAAACATTATGCATTCTTATTCTGGTTATTAAACTAGCTTTACTATGTGACGCACACAAGCAAGTATAGACTACTTTGCTCAAATTGGAACAATTCAACTCATGTTTGTTTTACAAAAATTGTTTGAATTTGCCACCCTCAAGTGGGCTTAAAGATGCGGTTTTGCCGCCAAACATAGTGGGCTTAAAACATGATTTGCCACTCAACAAAGTGGGCTTAAAATGCACATTCGTTGAATTGTTCCAATTCAAACAACAAGCCTTCATCCACAGGTATTCAAATAGTTTAGCATTTAAGCACATAGCCTCATGGCAAGCATGCTAGACATAGCAACATGGCAATCACACTCATGCAAGTATGTTAAAGCATAAAGACTTACCAAGTACTCCAAGCCAAAACAAAAACTAGTTACAAAGGTGCATGATCCTAACTATATAAGATGCCTAATGCAATACATGCAATAATGCAATTAATAGGCTCGACTACTACTATGGCATATAATTCGATTTGAACAACATGCAATTAAACACGTATTCAAAGAAGTATTGAAATAACAATGCAGTTTTGAATGATGTGCCGAGCCTCGGTGCATGCAAGACAAATGAATGGATGCAAACATGCAAGCATAAGATATGCTAATCGAAATATGATCCCTAATTTAACCATCGAAAGCAATTAAATAAAAGGGAGAAAGACATGGGGTTGGATGACATACACACACGCACGCACACTTATTACAACATTACGCCCTCACGAAGGAGGGTCCGAATGAATAAGCTAACTAGCTACGCTAATTAGAGCTAAGCTAATTATTACAACATAAAATGAATTAACTAACTATTCTAAGCTAATTAAATATTACAAACCAGAATAATTAGCTAAGTACTAAGCTAATTAAGTACAAAGCAATTAAACTAGTTAATTAGCTACCACTAATTAACTAAACAAAGCAATTAAATGGTCTCGGGAAGTGAGGGATGCATGCATGCTCGATATTCCACCTGGATGGCCACTCTTTTGCTACTGCGAGCCTCTGTTGCACAGAAGTATTTACACTTTCCTCTTCTCCAGATCACATCTGTTCTGCCTCAGGAATAATCTGTTGAATTTCATTGGTGGCTGACAGGGGGGCCGGTCGGCTACTGATGGTCGCCAGTCGGCCACTGGTGGTGGCTGTCGGCCACCACTGGTTTGGACTTCCCTACTGCAACAGAGAGCACAACAGAGCAAAATAGTGTACTTTCACAGGTTGTGTGTACTGTTTACCCTCCTTATCATCACATGAGCTCAAAGGAGAGAAACTCTTGGCCCTCAAACCATCAATCAAGCAATTTCCATGCATGATGGCTAAGGAAGAAGTTTATACAAGTTCAATGAGTGCAAAACAAGACTCAAAAAGACCATCACCCTATCATGCATGATCAAGGGTAATGGGAGACTAAGGAAAATGGCAGATTTCATCACTTTTGAGTATGAAATGTCCCATTTTCCTTAGTGTTCGAATTAACATCCGATTCGAACACATGCAATGCAACACAAAAGATGCTTATCTTACCTCTTTTACTTGTTCATTTTGTTTACTCATTTTACATTACTGATTCATTCTTTAATCGATTAAGTCCAAAAATGAGTGTCCTCTAATGGAAAGATGGCTCAAACAACAAGTTGCTTTGGGCATGAAAGAGGCATTATATTGTTGGTAATGAACCCCCTAAGGGATTAAATCATTAGGTGCAACACCTCAATTTCACACTTAGGAAAACAAGTGGTTTGAAACCACTTTCAAAGCAAACAAAAGAGCGAAGAATGGAGGGAGGTTGCAGAGATTTTAAGTGCTGAAATGAAGTGCAAAACAACACTAAAACATGCTTTCAACTCAAAACAATGATGATCAAAGCATTAAAACACTACGCTAGTGATGGAATTAACACTACAACTATGCAATACAAGCCTCAACTGAATTAACCAGCCCAAAATAGAGCCAAAATAGGTCAAAACAGAGGCAAAAACATGCTGGATTTAAGCTAAAGTAAGCTAGAAAAAACATGCTAACTCATGAAGCTAACTAGGCATGCAAACAAGACACAAGGAGGGGAGGCTAACCCCTCCAATTTTGGACTTCAAAAACAAGGTTACCACTGAAAAACCTCTAAGATTCAGTGGTTAAAAGGCCCAAAAAAGTTAATTTGAAAGTGATGAAAAATGGTACAAAAGCTTAACAAGCAAAGAAGCAAGAAGGGTGAACCACCCCTTAACTGAAAATAGCCTCAAACCACCATTTTTAGGTCATAAAAATAGAGGTTTTTACAGATGAAAACTAGGCCAAAATAGTTTGAAAAGATGGCAAAACAAGTGTAAAAACAAGCCTAAAGGACAAGTGCTATACCTCTTGGAGCCAAAGCACAAAATAGGCAACAATCCAAGCCACAAACACCTTTTAGAGCTCAAAAAGGGTCTCAAGCAACCTCATCCCAAAGATAAGAAACTTTGGTTAAGGGTTGATAGGCAAACTAGAAGTGTATCTCTACTTGTATGCACAAAAGGGCAAGAGAGAGAGAGAAATCTAGAGAGAGAGAATTGTAGAGAGAGAGGATTATAAAGAGAGAGGCTCCCAAAATTTCCAACCTTGAAAACAATAGAGAAGGTCCTCTATATATAGAAAAATGAGAGCTCAGGTCAAAAATATCTCAAAATGGACAGCTGGAACTTTGTGCAAACAGCTGGAGGAAAATATCTGCACAAAAACTACCTTTTGGACACCAGTGGCCGACCGGCCATCACTGGTGGCTGAAAAAATGCACCTCTGGCCGACACATGGCCGACAAGCTCCATTCATGGCCGACACATTCCACCAGTGGCCGGCCAGAAAAATCTGCTCTCCATGTCCAACTTCAAATGGGCATATCTCTTTCATCCGGACTCATTTGCAGGTCATTCTTGAGTCTAAATTGAAGCCCCAGAAGTATTCTTTCCAATGGTGGTAGCCTCACATAAAAATTCCAAGTGTGAAAGAAGATATGACTCTTTTAGTGAAGACTACCCAGTTTTGGTTTAACCGGATTCATGCCTATCTTCTCCCAAACTTGTTCTCTTCCCTCTCCTCCAATTTTCTTCAACTCCAAACCTGTAAACAAGATGTTTTAAATATTTTTTCAAAGTGTTCACCTCTCTTTCATTTATTTCCACTTTGTCCTTTCTCGATTTATCGAAAAGCGCAACATTTAATGAAATGAAAGCCTCGGAACATCGTAGAAACTTCTTCAAATATATTTTGAAAGAGAGGGTTTTAAGGTCTAAAAAAGTTTTGGTCAAAATAGTTTTGGTCCAAAAATGGGGTGTGAGGTTGGAATTTGACGTTCTCCTTGCCGAAGAAATCGAACCTTTGCATAGCATAGCCTTCGTCCTGCCTTCATTAACTTGAGGCCCCCAAGTCTTAAGGGAGGTAAAAAATAGGGTGTCTACAGTTGCCCCTCTTTGACAGAGCTCAGAGTCATGAAATGACGTGAGTGAATGTCAAAGCCCAGAGACGACCCATTTTGACATGGCCGTAAGATTTGGGCAAGTAAACAAAATGCAGATGCAATTGGTTAAACCCGAAGGTTGCCTACGTATCCCTTTGCAAGGAATCAAACCAGCGTAGTTCAGGGGCAGAATGCGAATGATACACAATATAACGAAACAATGCAAATGATATACCATGTAACGAAATAATCAAACCACAAGCGGTACAAAACACACAAATATCATAAAGGATGGCGATGCAAATCAAACTACGTTTTATATAGAAAAGGTGCCGGAGCACTCTGACCACAATTTCCGTGGAATGGGCGCATGCACATGCAGAACTATGTTTTTTGTAGAAAGAGAAGGAGTAATTAGGTGGTATGATATAAGTGAGGAATGATCTACTGAGGAAAGATCGTGATCCTAAATGCTGAATACCACAAAACAAAGTACAATGCAGTGGATGCAATGGATGTAGCGAATAAAGCATAAGTTGAACTACATCTTGCTTAGAAAAGGTGTGGACACAAAACAGACCACGTCTAACATAGAAAAGGTGCCGAAACCCTTAGACCACAATTCTTGTAGAATAGGCGTGCACACATGCAGAGCTATGTCTTAATGTGAAAAGTATGGGCACATACCAAAACTAAGCTTAACATGGAAAGGAAGCAGGCGATAAAATGGTATGATGCCATAGATGTATGCAATAAATTCTACATGCAATAGAAGTGATAGTTGTGATGCAATAGATAATAAATGCGATGTAGCAGCTCGGAAGTGAAAGTACCTTACAGAGGCAATTGGTGATGACTCACCTTATGTTGTTGGGGATTGTCCTCTTCTGCATCTTGTGCTTCCAAACCACAGGTACTACTTTTCTTCCTGGCTATGTTCGCAACTTTTCCTATTCTCCAATAGGGTGACAGACTAGGCTGGGTCAGTATCCAGAATTGAGGCGCATACAAGCTACCTCAACCTATGGGGCTGCCATACAAATTTCAAGCCGAGGATACACCCCTGGGTATTTAAACCAGACTTTAGCTTCGAAAATTCCGAACCTTTGTATTCTAGGCCTCAGCCATTCGAACTCTAGTTTCCACCGTCTCAGTTGATCTCCTAGGAACTTATCGCAAACACAAGCAGGTGGCTATACCAAACCACCGAAAGTTGTTCGGGCACGACAAACACCAAAGAAACTGCACCTTTAGAGGATTTAAGGTCTCCTAGACCAGTGAGTGCACAAGACAGTGCGATGCAGAGTGAATGCACAAAATAGTGCTATACAAAATGCAATGCACAGAATAGTGCGATGAAATGCACAAGACAGTGCTATGTAAAATGAAATGCACAAGAGAGTGCGATGTAGGTGCATAAGATAGTGCGAACTAAAGGTGAATGCACAAAATAGTGCGAATAAAACAAATGCACAAAATAGTGCGATGCAAGGTGCACAAAACAGTGCGAATGAAAATGCATGTGATGTAAGTGCACAAAATAGTGCGAGTGTGCTACAAAGTGCACAAAATAGTGTGGTGCAAGTTTGCACAAAATAGTGTGATATATGGTAAAATGCACAAGATAGTACGATGCAAGGTGCACAAGATAGTGCGATGCGGGGTGCACAAGACAATGCGATGTAGGATGCACAAGACAGTGCAATACGGGGGTGCACAAAACAGTGCGATGCAAGTGAGGTGCGCAAAATAGCGCAATGCAATGCACAAACAAGTGCAAGTAAGGTGCGCAAAATAGCGTGATGCATGTTCTATGCAAAAGATACAAGCATTTTCTATGCAAAAGATGAGAGCATATAATGAAATGCTCAAGATAGTGCGATGTGCAAGAAAGCACGAGTGTAAATTGCACAAAATAGTGCGATGCGCAAGAAAGCGCGAGTGATTTGAAATTGTGCGGTATGCACGTAGTGATTTGTACGGTGATGCACAGAATGATTGATTGTGCGATCGATGCATGAAGTGAGATTATTATGCGATGGATGCATGAAGTGAGATTATTGTGCGATAGATGCACAGAAGCGAGATTATTGTGCGGTGGACGCACAAAATGATTGGTTTACAAAGAAATACATTGACGATACACGTTCCATGCAAGATAAACAACCGATGCATGATGTTCATTGAAAGCATGTTCTATGCATGAATCAAGAGCATATTCTATGTATGATTGAAAGCCCATTCTATGCATGAACCATAAACGATGCGAGGCATGCTTGCGACATAAGTGTATATGAAAGTGCACATTCTATGCAATAGAAGGGAAACAAATATGTACTTTGGTGCCTCCGATTTATCTCTCGAAGGACTTTGCAACATGCTCAACTTAACAAAGGATACATCCTGTTCATATTGGTGAGAGGTAACATCTGCATGTAAAAACCACGGATGCTACTTGGATTGCCATTCTGACTGGAATCAGGCTTGAACTCAGGGTCGAGGTATACTCATACTCCAGAGAAATGGCGAGGCCTGAAAAGGTGCACTTGGAATGCAGTCTCAGAATTTGCTGAAGTTGAAACATGCTAAGATGATCCAAATCTTCCCTCATTTCTTTTGCTTTGCAGTCCGGAACCTATATAGCTTCAGATAGGTCATTGTTCTATTGCTCTCACATGACTTAGGTTGAACCTTGCAGTTTATGAAAGAAAGAATCCTATTTTGTACAAATGTGGAGAATGGCACAGCACTCTGAGCACAAAATGATTTATTTTTGTAATTGAAATTGAGAAATGAGTTCTTAACCGGGTATTGAGCCTACGTGTAGACACCCTATTTTTGACCGACCTTAAGACTCAGACGTCATCGATTGAGCGCTCGGTGATTGTGCATGTTGTGCTCGTTCTCAGGTTTCGGAGTTTTCGGCTGAGTGCCTTGCCTCCAGGCCTCTAAACTCTTTGTGCTTTGGCTCGGTTTGTGGACCAAGCCTTGTTTCTCTTCCCTGGAGGGAGGGAGTGGTCTGTAGACCACCTCTTTGTGGTCATAGACCACTTTTCTCGCTTGGAGACTAGTTTTCAGTTTTCGGAGTCTTCAGCCGCACGTCTTGTCTCGGGACCGCTTAACGTTCTCCGTTTGACTTGGTTTTTGAACCATGCCTTGTTGCCTCTGCCTAGAGGGACACTGTGGTCCGGGAGACCACTTTTGGTGCTCGTAGACTAGTTTTCAAGGCTCCCGGCTGCACGCCTTGCCTCCCGATCTCTCGTCTTGCATCCGTTTTGGTTTGTTTTTGGTACAAACCTTGTTTTCCTTGTTTGGAAGGTGGTACAAGTGTGGGAGATCAGTTCTTCCCCTTGGAGACCACTTTTCCTCCTGCCAGCCAGTTTTCTGGTCGGATAACTGATTTTCTTGGTCTTTGGACCACCTTTTCTGGTCGGCCACCACACCACTAGCTTGCTTTCAGTGTGCAGACCACCTCCCAACATGGCCGACCAGTTTTTGTTTTGGGAGACCACTTGTGGTGGTCGGCCGACCACTATAAGTAGCTAACCGACCACTTCAAGTGGTCGGCTGCTTTTCATCATCTTTTTGGAGATATTTTCTTGCCAGCTGTGTCAGTTGGAAGGCAGAGAAGCCATCCTCTATACACGTGTATGGAGGGATGGCTTTAAGCCCTTAGCTTCCCCAAGAAGCTTGACCTTTATTTTTCTATATAAGGGAGCCTCCTCCCTCATGCCTTAGGTTCAGAAATTTGTGGCTGGAGCTATAGATACACACTTGTCTCTATATTTCCTTGTTTGTTCTTATTTTGTGCCTTAAAGTGTCATTTTATCACACTTTTGTACACAAACACACACTCAAACACCATCCTTTTGTTGCTGAGGCTTCTTGGAGTTGGTTTTAGAGTTCTTGGACTGGTTTGAGTTCAGAAAAGTTGCTGGAGTTGTAGTTTTGAAGTGGTTCTACAAGGGTGAGAAACTAACCCTTAAAACCCCTATTTTTGCTTAAGCTTTTGGACCTATTTTCATGCTGATTTAAGCTTAACTTCCTACTGCAAAAAGTTCTGTTTTTCAGTCCTTGTGATGTTTGTTTAAGGTCACTTTTGTGTTGGGGGTGGTCTACCCCCTCTTGTGCCTGGTTAGGCCTTGTTTTGAACCTTCTTTTTAAGCTATTGGGACCACCTTGTTTTGGACTTCTCACCACTGAAACTCAGAGGAATTTCAGTGGTGGAAATGGTGTTTTGAGGTCCCAAATGGGAGAGGGTCATCCCCTCTCCTTGTGTCTTGAATGCTTGCCTTGTATGCCTCATGTTTGAGCATGTTTGTTAAGCTTGTGTTGGCCACATCTCAGCCTATTTTAGGCCTTATTTCAGCATGGCATGCCACTATTTTTACTTGGTTTTGTCATCTCTTGTATGCCTTATACACTTGTAGTGTATTTCTAACAAACTAGTCTTATATGCTTCATGAAGTAGCATGTCATTCTAGCTTGTTTTGAGTCCATCTCAGCATGTTCTTGGTGTTTTTTTTTACCATGTCACACCTCTGTTAAGGTTTGGTTTGGTTGGCCCTTGCATGCTCTATGCACTTGTAGTGCAATTCCATGAACTAGCCTAATGTGTATCATGCTTTAACATGTCATTCTAGCATGCTTTTGGCTTAACTCTGAGAAGCTTTTGTCCATGTTTTAGCATGCTTAAGCTCTGTTTTTTGTTGTTTTGGTCATGCATGCCATGCTTTGTATAGCTATAGTGCATCATAGCTTGTTAGCTTTGTGTATCAAGTCCACTAGCATGCATTACTTGGGCTCCTTGAATGATTTGACATCATTTGTTATGAGATTTCAGTGCATGTTTCATGGTCATACACTTGCATCTTTCACTCATTCAATGCGTTGGAGGGTTGGTCCTTTATGCCTTAACATGAATCATTGCGTATGCCTTCATGCCTAAGCTTGCGAGCTATCATTTCAGTGTGTTCTTGGGGTTATTTTGCCATGCTATAACTCTAATTTTTGTTGGTGAAGCCATCTCATGCTTGGTCTTGGTAGGTGTAGTGTAATCCACCTTATTTGCCTTGCATACTTTCATGCTTCATGCTCACCATGCTAGCTTATTTTGGCTTCCTTCCATGCATGTTTTTAGACTTATTTTGACATGTTCTAGGACTGTTTTGGGTTGCCTTTGCCATATGCTTCATGTTTCACATAGCTGTAGTGCAAGTACATATGCTAGCTTTGAGTTTTGAGCACCATAGCATGCTTCATTGGTGTTGTGTACATGATTTGGCATCATTTACCATGATATTTCAGAGCATATAGGACTGCCATGTTCCTATTTCTTTCACCCTTTGAGTGCCTCTAGGGATTGTACATTGTTGCCTAGTTTGTGGCCTAGCTTGTATGCTTGCTTGCCTAGACCTTTGAGCTCCTATCTTGGCATGTTTTGGTCATTGTTTTGACCTACTTGAGCGCTGTTTGTGGCTGGTTCATGCTTTTGTGTCATGCATTGCATGCCTTCTTTGTAGTCTTCTTTGCTAGCTTTAATACTTAAGGAGCCTTGCATGCTTTACTTGTATTGTTTGAGTGATTTGGCATCATTTCATACCTTATTTCAGAGCTTAGAGTGTTGTTACACTTCCACATTTGTCACTCTTTGAGCACTCTTGAGAGTTGTGCTCTTAGGCCTAGTTGATGGGCCATTGCATTGAGCATGTTTGTCTTGATCTTCACGCCTTAGTTTCATCATTATGGCCACGGTTTTGGGCATGACTGAGGTCTATCCATATTCGGTTTAAGTCCATTGAGCATTGTGTATGCCATGTTACATTGCATTGTGTATGCCATGTTGTTTGCATTGTGTATGCCATATTGTTGTTTACATGCTTATGTTATTTGCATGCTTGTGTTGCATTTGCATTATAACTAGCATATTTGTCCCTTGCATGTTGTTTGCATGCTTGTCCCTTGCATGTTGCTTGCATGCTTGTTTTATTGCATTGCATGTTTGCATGCTTGTGTTGCATTGCATTGTGTATGCCATGCTATTTGTTGCATTTTGTTTGGATTAAGTGTTAATCCGAGCACGAGGAACGAGGGACGTTTCATACTTGAAGTGACGAAACGTGCCTCAATTCTCGGTCGCCGACGCTCTTGATCATACATGATAGAGTTGAAGGCATTTATGTGTTATTTGTGCATTCATTTCATATTGAATTGTGTAATTTGACTTCTCGGCCATCATGCATCGAGACGCGTGATTGGTGGACCGAGGGTAGAGAACCGCACTCCCTTGAGCTTATGAAATGATAGGGAGGGTGGTTGTGCACACATATCTTGCAAATACATTGCCATGCCCTTTCTTGCTCTCTGTTGCAGCAAACTGGGGAAATGCAGCAACAACTTGTCGGCCAGCCAGAAAAACTAGTTGGCCGACCACTTTTTCTGGTTTGCAACAAAGATAGGTGGTCGGCCAGTGGCTGGCAACACCCCTAGGTGGTCGGCCATGCTCCCACAGGTTCCCAAGGTGAGTTAGAAGCTTTCTGGAGCTTGGTGCAAGGTTCTGAGAACAAATGAGAACAGAGGCAAGTTGGGGCATCACGGTGGATTTCCGAACGAGGAAACCGAGCATGCATCCAGTCTTCTCCCTCTGAGAACCTCTGTTTACTACTTTTCTTAGCTAGTTTATGCTTTGCTTCTGTATTTAAGTAGTTAATGCGTTAGCTACTTATTTGTTTTGTAATAATTAGTTGTAGCTAGTTATTCAATTTGTAATAATTAGTTTAATTAGCTTAGATTAGCTAATTAGCTTTTATTCGGACCCTCCTTTGAGAGGGCCAACTGTTGTAATAAGCGTGCGAGTGTGTGATGCATGTCTTCCAACCCCCGTTTCTTTCTCCTTTTTACTTAACCGCTTACGATGGTTAGTTTTAGGGCATGTTTCATTTAGCATACCTTATGCTTGCATGCGTGCATCCATTCATCTGTATTGCATGTACCGGGCTCGGCGTATCATACTAACTGCATTGTATTTCAATTCCAATTTGAATACATGTACCAAGTTGCATTTTACATGACATCTTAGGATAGCCGAGCCTATCTAAGTTGCATTTTTGCATGTGTTGCATTAGCCATCTTAACATGAACTAGGATCATGTATGATTTCTAACTAGTTCTTTGTTTTGGCTCGGAGTACACTGTGAGTGTTTACGCTTTAGCATACTGCATGAGATGTGTATGTTGCCATGTTAGCATGCCTGCCATGAGGCTAACTGCTTAGCTAATTAACTGCCTGAATGCCTGTGGGTGAAGGATGGATTGCTTGAATTGGAACAATTCATTGAAGTCCGCAACTTTAGCCTATTTGCGAGTAGCAAACTTCAAACTGTTTTCAAACAAAAATGCAATGTTTTGTTCCAACTTAGGCGATCTAGTCTATACTTGTATACTGTGTGCATCACATAGTAATTCTAGGTTAATAACCGGAATAAGAACACATGTGTTTTCAAAAACAAAATATCATGTTAGTAAAGGCCGATCATTTGATCGGGCAAGCGGGGGTGCTCATTGCATAACCTTCCCCTCTCGTACCCAAGTTCCCGAGCCGAGGTAACTTTGGTGATGATGGACAGGTGGCCTTATGCACGAGTTAGGGTTTCCTAAATTCCCTCAAAATAAAATATTTAGGTGGCGACTCTGTATCTGGCAAAGTAGTCCACGTTTGGCACTTCTTTATAAAAATCAGTTTTCCAAAATGATTTGTCGGATTTGGACTCTTTGGTGATTTATCGGTCTTGCATTGCACTTTGCGAGATTAGATTCAGAACCATGACACAAGTCCGAACTGTAGTAGCTAAAGAACGAAACGAATTCGCGCCCTCGTGCGTGGAGCTCGAAGAGTTCTCGGGGCGAAGAGTTCACGCCCTAGTGCTACCGCCAGCATTGGTACTCCCGAAAATCACTCTCTTTGTTGGTTCACTTGTTCTGGGAATAATCCCCTTGTTGAATGCACTTTCGATCTGAACCCCCAAGTCATGCAAACTTTTGAAAGTGAACAGTGGAGCCACTATTAACTTTTGCAAGATATCAGGCTCAAGGTTCTGCATCACTATCCGCACTTGGTCCCTTTTAGAAGGTCGATCTTTCATCTGTGCTGCCTTTGCTCTCCACCTTGCAACAAATTCCATAAAAGACTCTGTAGGGTTCTGGTGGGTTGCTTCAAGCTCTTGAGTGGTCATTTCAAGTTGGCTATTGTAAGAGTACTGAATGACAAACGCCTCAGCCATCTCTTCCCAATTCTGCTTCACTGTATCCTCCAACTTGGTATACCAAGTGGCTGATATACCTGACAGGGTTCTTCTATACAGAGAGAGTTTTTGAGGCTTAGTTAGACCCATCGTTTCAAAACATCCAAGAAAAGCCGAATATGTACCATAGGATCTCTAGACCCGTCGAAACAGTCAATGTGTGGCATTTTGAACATGTCTGGGAGCCTTACGGCAGCCTCAGTGTACCCATCCTCAATGTCGGGAATGGAGTTAAGGCCCTGTGCCTTTTTGAATTTCTTCTCAGGGTTCACAATTTTCACCGAGGTCGGATCGAGATCATTAGTATCAAGGGGATAAAGCCTCTCATTAGGCTGCACCAGGGGTCTAAAAACTCGAGCTTGAGCCAACCTTTCTCGGGGATCCAGACCATGCAAATCTTCAGCTGGCGGAAATGGGTCAAAGTTCAAGACTGGATGTGTGGTAAGTGCCCCAGATGGGCGTTGCATTTCAGTATTAGTCTCATCCTGCATGGTGATTCCCTAGTTTAATGCCGCTATCATGGCCACAATTTCTTTCGGACTCTGTGCCATCACGGGTCTGCTGAGTTTGAACAAAGGTGATCTAACTGGTGGCTATCGGATTAGTTGAACCAGTGAGCTTTGTTTGGCCCTTCTTTGCCCTGCCACCGGCAAAGGAAATACTGGTTGTCTCTAAACTAAATCTTTGACTAGACAAAGTCTATCAACACGAGTCCAGAGTACATGGAGGATATTGGAGCCTTTTGAAGGTATGGTTCCAAGACTACCTTGCAAAAGAGAAAATAGACAGCATCTCAGCCCAATTTCACTAGAACGAATGTGATCACAGCTGAATGACTGTGCTCTCTACTGAATTCTGCCCCAAAATAGATACCAACTTGGCAACTGATATGCACGTTCCTGTACAGTTTCACTGTAAAAGCACATATCAAGCAAGTGAGAGCCAAAACACCCCTATGAGGGGATAAGGTTACCCTATCCTAGTTTCATCAAGAGCTAGGGTTTCACTATGCACAACAAGTGGCTTCACACAATCCTACATTCGGGTAAGCAACCTGTCCTAGTTTGGAACAGTCTCTATGGCTTCCGATATGCAACTAGGTCGATCGGTCAAAAAGAGTACCTCAGCAAGACTATCTAATATACCTCTCACACCTAACATTGAGAAGTGAAAGGAGGATCAAACGGTACAGCTGTAGTTCAGATCTAAGGGTTGTGTTCCCATCGTGGCAGAGCCCGCAATCGGTCAGCCTTTTGGCAAGCTTTTCCAAGCTAGCCTCCGGCAAACCGCTCAGGAATAGCAGATGGCAAACACTGTGACTTAGGCGCACCAATGCAAATGCAATGCAAAGAAACACATAATTGTAGATAGAACAACATATCATGAGTTCGAGTCAAGTTCTCTAATTCCCTAACAGAGTTGCCAGAAACTGTGGACTCGCCTTCTCGAGCCCCCCTTTTGGAAAGGTTTGAAAGAAAGGCCTCACAGTTGAGACTCCCACAGTTCTAAATCTAGTCACACATGTGCAATGTGAAACTGATAATCACCAAATAGTCCAATCCGGCAAATCGTTTTGGAAAATTGATTTTAGGATCAAAAATGCCAAAATTGGACTACTTTTCCAGATACAAAATTGCCACCTAAATATTTTATTTTAGGAAAATTTAGGAAACCCATGACTTGTGCCAAAGGCTATGTATCCGTCATCACCAAGGTTGCCTCGGCTCGAGAACTTGGGTACGAGGGGGGAAGGTCATGAATTGAGCACCCCCGCTCGCCCGATTAATGATCGGCCTTTACTAACCATGGTATGTCATTTTATAAATATTATGCGTTCTTATTCTGGTTATTAAACTAGCTTTACTATGTGACGCACACAAGCAAGTATAGACTAGTTTGCTCAAATTGGAACAATTCAACTCATGTTTGTTTTGCGAAAATGGTTTGAATTTGCCACTCTTAAGTGGGCTTAAAGATGCGGTTTTGCCGCCAAACATAGTGGGCTTAAAACATGATTTGCCACTCAACAAAGTGGGCTTAAAACGCACATTCGTTGAATTGTTCCAATTCAAACAACAAGCCTTCATCCACAGGCATTCAAGCAGTTTAGCATTTAAGTACATAGCCTCATGGCAAGCATGCTAGACATAGCAACATGGCAATCATACTCATGCAAGTATGCTAAAGCATAAAGACTTACCGAGTACTCCAAGCCAAAATAAAAACTAGTTAGAAAGGTGCATGATCCTAACTATATAAGATGCCTAATGCAACATATGCAATAATGTAATTAATAGGCTCGGCTACTAATATGACATATGATTCGATTTGAACAACATGCGATTAAACATGTATTCAAAGAAGTATTGAAACAACAATGCAGTTTTGAATGATGCGCCAAGTCTCGGTGCATGCAAGACAAATGAATGGATGCAAACATGCAAGCATAAGGCATGCTAATCGAAATATGATCCCTAATCTAATTATCGAAAGCGATTAAATAAAAGGGAGAAAGACGTGGGGTTGGAAGACATACACACACGCACGCACACACACTTATTACAACATTACGCCCTCGCGAAGGAGGGTCCGAATGAATAAGCTAACTAGCTACGCTAATTAGAGCTAAGCTAATTATTACAACACAAAATGAATTAACTAACTATTCTAAGCTAATTAAATATTATAAACCAAAATAATTAGCTAAGTACTAAGCTAATTAAGTACAAAGCAATTAAACTAATTAATTAGCAACCACTAATTAACTAAACAAAGCAATTAAATGGTCTCGGGAAGTGAGGGATGCATGCATGCTTGATATTCCATCTGAATGGCCACTATTTTGCTACTGTGAGCCTCTGTTGCACAGAAGTATTTACACTTTCCTCTTCTCCAGATCACATCTGTTCTGCCTCAGGAATAATCTGTTGAATTTCATTGGTGGCTGACAGGGGGGCCGGTCCGCTACTGATGGTCACCAGTCGGCCACTGGTGGTGGCTGTCGGCCACCACTGGTTTGGACTTCCCTGCTGCAACAGAGAGCACAACAGAGCAAAATAGTGTACTTTCACAGGTTGTGTGTACTGTTTACCCTCCTTATCATCACATGAGCTCAAAGGAGAGAAACTCTTGGCCCTCAAACCATCAATCAAGCAATTTCCATGCATGATGGCTAAGGGAGAACTTTGTACAAGTTCAATGAGTGCAAAACAAGACTCAAAAAGACCATCACCCTATCATGCATGATCAAGGGTAATGGGAGACTAAGGAAAGTGGCAGATTTCATCACTTTTGAGTATGAAATGTCCCATTTTCCTTAGTGTTCGAATTAACGTCCGATTCGAACACATGCAATGCAACACAAAAGATGCTTATCTTACCTCTTTTACTTGTTCATTTTGTTTACTCATTTTACATTACCGATTCATTCTTTAATCGATTAAGTCCAAAAGTGAGTGTCCTCTAATGGAAAGATGGCTCAAACAACAAGTTGCTTTGGGCATGAAAGTGGCATTATACTGTTGGTAATGAACCCCCTAAGGGATTAAATCATTAGGTGCAACACCTCAATTTCACACTTAGGAAAACAAGTGGTTTGAAACCACTTTCAAAGCAAACGAAAGAGCGAAGAATGGAGGGAGGTTGCAGAGATTTTAAGTGCTGAAATGAAGTGCAAAACAACACTAAAACATGCTTTCAACTCAAAACAATGATGATCAAAGCATTAAAACACTACGCTAGTGATGGAATTAACACTACAACTATGCAATACAAGCCTCAACTGAATTAACCAGCCCAAAACAGAGCCAAAACAGAGGCAAAAACATGCTGGATTTAAGCTAAAGTAAGCTAGAAAAAACATGCTAACTCATGAAGCCAACTAGGCATGCAAACAAGACACAAGGAGGGGAGACTAATCCCTCCAATTTTGGACTTCAAAAACAAGGTTTTTACCACTAAAAAACCTCTGAGATTCAGTGGTTAAAAGGCTTAAAAACGTTTATTTGAAAGTGATGAAAAATGTACAAAAGCTTGACATGCAAAGAAGCAAGAAGAGTGAACCACCCCTTAACTGAAAATAGCTTCAAACCACCATTTTTAGGTCATAAAAATAGAGGTTTTTACAGTTGAAAACTAGGCCAAAAATAGTTTGAAAAGTGGCAAAACAAGTGTAAAAATAAGCTTAAAGGACAAGTGATATACCTCTTGGAGCCAAAGCACAAAATAGGCAACAATCCAAGCCACAAACACCTTTTAGAGCTCAAAAAGGGTCTCAAGCAACCTCAGCCCAAAGATAAGCAACTTTGGTTAAGGGTTGATAGGCAAACTAGAAGTGTATCTCTACTTGTATGCACAAAAGGGGCAAGAGAGAGAGAAATCTAGAGAGAGAAAATTGTAGAGAGAGAGGATTGTAGAGAGAGAGGCTCTCAAAATTTTCAACCTTGAAAACAATAGAGAAGGTCCTCTATATATAGAAAAATTAGAGCTCAGGTCGAAAATATCTCAAAATGGACAGCTGGAACTTTGTGCAAACAACTGGAGGAAAATATCAGCACAAAAGCTACCTTTTGGACACCAGTGGCCAACCGGCCATCACTGGTGGCTGAAAAAATGCACCTCTGGCTGACACATGGCTGACAAGCTCCATTCATGGCCGACACACTCCACCAGTGGCCAACCAGAAAAATCTGCTCTCCAGGTCCAACTTCAAATGGGCATATCTCCTTCATCCAGACTCCTTTGCAAGTCATTCTTGATTCTAAATTGAAGCCTCTGAAGTCTTCTTTCCAATGGTTGAAGCCTCACATCAAAATTTCAAGTGTGCAAAAAGACATGGCTCTTTTAGTGAAGACTGCTCAGTTTCAGTTTAACCGGATTCATGCCTAACTTCTCCCAAACTAGTTTTCTTCCCTCTCCTCCAATTTTCTTCAATTCCGAACCTCTAAACAAGACGTTTTAAAGATTTTTTCGAAGAGTTCACCTCTCTTTCATTTATTTCCACTTTTTCCTTGCTCGGTTTACCGAAAAGTGCAACATTTAATGAAATACGAGCCTCGGAACATCATAGAAACTTCTTCAAAAATATTTTGAAAGAGAGGGTTTTAAGGTCTAAAAAAGTTTTGGTCCAAAAATAGGGTGTGAGGTTGGGATTTGACGCTCTCCTTGCCAAAGAAATAGAACCTTTGCATTGCACTGCCTTCGTCCTCAAACAATCAACCTAAGGCCCCCAAGTCTTAAGGGCGGTAAAAAATGAGGTGTCTACATAGAGTTTGTTTATAATAATAGCTATCACTCAAGTATCGGGATGACACTTTTTGAGGCTTTGTATGGGAGGCCATGTCGATCATTTGCTTGTTGGACGGATGTAGGAGATGTGCCGTTGTTAGGGCCAGAGTTGGTGAGAGAGACTATGGAGAAGGTGAACATTATTCCAGAACATATAAAGACTGCATAGAGTCGTAAGAAGAGCTATGCTGATAGAAAATGTAAGGGGGTTGAGTTGAATGTTAGAGATTTTCTGTTTTTGAAGGTCTCGCCGATGAAGGGTATCATACGGTTTGGAAAGAAAGGAAAGTTGACACCTAGATTTGTGGGACTGTGACGACTGGGTCTTTTTTTTTCTTCGCTCCTGTAGACACCCCATTTTTGACCGACCTTAAGACTCAGACGTCATCGATTGAGCGCTCGGTGATAGTACATGTTGTGCTCGTTTCGAGTTTCCGGAGTTTTGGCCGAGTGCCTTGCCTCCGGGCCTCTGAACTCTTTGTGCTTCAGCTTGGTTTGCAGACCAGGCCTTGTTTTCTTTGCCTGAGGGAGGGAGAAGTCTTGTAGATCATCCTTTTGTGGTCGTAGACCACTTTTCATGGTCGTAGGCCACTTTTCCCGTTTGGAGACTAGTTTCCGATTTTCGGAGCCTTCGGCCGCGCGCCTTGTCTCGGGACCGCTTAACGTTCTCCGTTTGGCGTGGTTTTTGAACCACACCTTGTTCCTTTGGCCTAGAGGGACACTGTGGTTTGGGAGACCACTTTTGTGGTCGTAAACCACTTTTGGTGCTTGTCAGCTAGTTTTCGAGGCTTCCGGCTGGGCTTTGCCTCCCGAACTTTCGTCTTGCATCCGTTTTGGTTTGTTTTCGGTACAAACCTTGTTTTCCTTGTTTGGAAGGTGGTACAAGGGTGGGAGACCAGTATTTCCCCTTGGAGACCACTTTTCTTCCCGCCAGCCAGTTTTCTGATCTGACAACTGGTCTCCTGGGTCTTTGGGCCACCTTTTCTGGTCGGCCACCCCACCCCTGGCTTGTTTTCAGTGTGCTGATCATCTCCCACTATGGCCGACCACTTGAAGTAGCTGGCCGACCACTTCAAGTGGTCGGCTGCTTTTTGGCACCTTTTTGGAGATATTTTATGGAGGGCACTGGAGCCATCCTCCATACATGTATATGGAGGGATTGCCTTGAACCTTAGCTTCCTCAAGAAGCTTTGCTTTTGGTTCTCTATAAGAGAGAACCACCTCCTCCCTCCTCTAGGTTTAGATTTTTGGAGGTTGGAGAGATACATACATTCTTGTATCTATATCTCTCTCTCTTTGCTTCATTTTTGTGCCTAAAAGTGTAGTTTTGTCTTACTTTAACACACAAACACACACTCAAACACCTTACTCTTGGAGCTGAGGTCCCTTAAGGTTGTTTTTGAAGTTCTTGGACTGGTTTTGGTTTAAAAAGTGTGCTGGAGTTGCAGTTTTAAAGAAGGTCTTCAAGGGTGAGCCTTTAACCTTTTAAATCCCCAGTATTGCTTAAGCTTTTAAACCTATTTGCATGTTGTTTTGAGCTTAACTTCCTACTGCAAAAAGTTCTGTTTTTGTGTGCTTAAGATCTCTGTTTAAGGTCACTTTTGTATTTGGGGTTGTTTACCCCCTCTTATGCCTTGTTTGGCCTTGCTTTTGTGCCTTCTTTTTAAGCTTTTGGGACCACCTTGTTTTATCCTTCTCACCACTGAAACTCAGAGGAATCTCAGTGGTGGGAAGGGTGTTTTGAGGTCCCAAAAAGGAGAGGGTCATCCCCTCTCCTTATGTCTTCAATACTTGATTCATATGCCTCATGTGTGAGCATGTTTGTTAAGTTTATGTTGGCCATATCTTAGCTTGTATTTGTGGTTATTTTGCTGTGACATGCCACTGTTTTTACTTGGTTTGGTCATTCCATGCATGGTTTATACACTTGTAGTGTAAATCTCACAAACTAGTCTTGTATGCTTCATGAAGTAGCATGTCATTTTAGCTTGTTTTGTTTCCATTTCAGTATGTTTTTGGTGATGTTTTGCCATGTCATACCTCTGTTAGGATTTGGTTTGGTCACCTCTTGCATGCCTCATGCACTTGTAGTGCATTTCCATGAAATAGCCTAACATGCATCATGTTTTAACATGTCTTTTTAGTATACTTTTGGCTTAACTTAAAGAAGATTTTGTTTATGTTTTGCCATGTTTAAGGTCTAATTTTGGTTGTTTTGGCCATGCATGCCATGCTTTGTAGAGCTATAGTGCATTCTAGCTTGTTAGCTTTGTGCATTGGGTCCACTAGCATGCATTACTTAGACTATTTGAATGATTTGGCATCATTTATTATGTGATTTTAGTGCATGTTTCATAGCCATGCACTTGCATTTATCATCCATTCAATGCGTTGGAGGGTTTGCCCCTTTATGCCTTAACATGAACCATTGTGTATGCCTTCATGCCTTAGCTTGCGAGCCATCATTTCAGTGTGTTTTCGGGGTTATTATGCAATGATATAACTCTAATTTTTGTTGCTTAAGTCATCCCATGCTTGGTCTTAATAGGTGTAGTGTAATCCACCTTATTTGCCTTGTATGCATCTTGCTTTATGCCCTTCATGCTAGCATGTTTTGGCTTCCTTCTATGCATGTTTTAGACTCATTTTCACATGTTCTAGGACTGTTTTGGGTTGCCTTAGCCATATGGTTCATGTGTTGAATAGCTATAGTGCAAGTGCTCTTGTTTGCTTCAAGCTTTGAGCACCATGGCATGCTTCATTTGTGTTGTGTACATGATTTGGCATCACTTAACATGACATTTTGGGGCTTATAGCATTGCCATGTTCCTACTTCTTTCATGCTTTGAATGCCTTTGAGTATTGTGCATTGTTGCCTAGTTTGTGGCCTAGCTTGTATGCTTGCATGCCTAGGTCCTTGAGCCTCCATCTCAGCATGTTTAGGTCCTTGTTTTGACCTACTTGAGCTCTGTCCATGCTTGGTTCATGCACTTGTGCCATGTATTGCATGCTTCCTTTGTAGTCCTCTTTACTAGCTTTAATGCTTAAGGACCCTAGCATGCCATACTTGTGTTTGTTTGAATGGTTGGGCACCATTTAGTGCCTTATTTCAGTGCACTTAGTGTTGTTACACTTCCACTTTTGTCACTCTTTGAGCCTTCTTGAGGGTTGTGCTCTTGGGCCTAGTTGAATGGCCAATGCATTGTGCATGCATACCTTGCCTTTTGTGCCTTGGTTTCATCATTATGGCCACTGATTTGGGCATGACTGAGGTCTACCCCTTTTGGTTTAAGTCCATTTAGCATGTTTACTTGCATGTTGTTTGCATGCTTATCTTTCTTTGCATTGCCTATGCATGTCCCTAGCATTGATAAGTTGCCCTTGTTGCATTGCATTGTGCATGCATGCATTACATTGTATTTAGAATCTTAAGTTGCTTTGCATTGAGTATGCATGCCATTGAGCATTGAGTATGTTGTGTTACTTTGCATTGTGTATGCTTAGGTTACATCGCATTGCGTGTGCTATGTTGTCCATTGCATTCTATATGCTGGTTGTTGCATGCATTAGCATTGTGCATGCCATTAGCCTTGTTAGGTTGTTCATATTGCATTGCATGTTTGCATGCTTAAGTCATATTGCATATTTGCATGCTTGTGTTGCATCGCATTTTTGCATACTCCATGTTACATAGCATTGTGCATGCCATGTTGTGTGTTGCATTTTGTTTGGAATAGGTGTTAGTCCAAACACGAGAAACGAGTGACGTTTCATACTTGAAGTGATGAAACGTGCCTTAATTCCCGGTAGCCGACGCTCTTGATCATACATGATAGAGTTCTAGGCTCTATGTGTTTATGTGTGCATTCATTTTACATTGAATTGTGCAATTTCGCCTCTCGGCCATCATGCATTGAAATGCGCGATTGGTGGCCAAAGGGTCGAGAACCACACTCCCTTGAGCTTATGAAATGATAGGGAGGGTGGTTGTGCACACATATCTTGCAAATACATTGCCATGCCTTTTCTTGCTCTCTGTTGCAGCAAAGTGAAGTCCAGCAGCAACAACTGGTCAGCCAGCCAGTAAAACTAGCTGGCCGACCACTTTTTTTGGTTTGCAACAACAAAAAGTGGTCGGCAGGTGGTTGCAGGCACCAATAAGTGGTCGGCAGCATCCCTAGAGGTCTCCTAGGTGGAGTTTAAGCTTTCTGGAGCTTGGTGCAAGTTTCTGAAAACAGTTGAAAACAGAGGCAAATCGGGGCATCGCATTGGATTTCTGAACGAGGCGACCGGGCATGCATGAATTCTTCTCGCCTCGAGGCTCCTGCTTTTATTGCTTTCCTTAGCTGCCATGCTTAGATAGCTAGTTTATGCTTTGGTTTGTACCTATTTAGTTAATGCGTTAACTATTTAATTTGTTTTGTAATAGTTAGTTAACTAGGATTAGTTAATTAGCTTATTCGTTTTGTAATAATTAGTTTAATTAGCTTAGATTAGCTAGTTAGCTTCTTATTCGGTTCCTCCGTCGAGAGGGCCAATTGTTGTAATAAGCGTGCGTGTGTGTGATGTATGTCTTCCAATTCCCATTTCTTTCTCCCTTTTACTTAACCACTTACAATGGTTAGTTTTAGGGCATGTTTCATTTAGCATACCTTATGCTTGCATGCGTGCATCATTCATCTGTATTGCATGCACCGGGCTCAGCGCATCATACTAACTGCATTGTATTTCAATACCTATTTGAATACATGTATCAAGTTGCATTTCACATGTCATCTTAGAATAGCCGAGCCTATTTTAGTTACATTTTTGCATGTGTTGCATTAGCCATTTTAACATGAACTAGGATCATGCATGATTTCTAACTAGTTCACTGTTTTGGCTCGGAGTACACTGTGAGTGCTTACGCTTTAGCATACTGCATGTGTGTTAATGTTGCCATGAAAGCATGCTTGCCATGAGGCTAATTGCTTATTTGATATAACTGCCTGAATGCCTATGGGTGAAGGTTGGATTACTTAAATTGGAACAATTCATCAAATCCCTGTTTTAGCCTACTTGCGAGTAGCGAACTTTAAATCATTTTCCAAACAAACGGATATGCAATGTTTTGTTCCAAATTAGGCGATCTAGTCTATACTTGTTTGCTGTGCGCATCACATAGTAAGACTAGCTAATTAACCGGAATAAGAGCACATGTGTTTTCAAAAACAAAATATCATGCTTAGTACAGGCCGATCTTTGATCGGGCGAGCGGGGGTGCTCATTGCATGACCTTCCCCTCTCGTACCTAAGTTCCCAAGCCGAGGAAACTTTGGTGATGACGGACACGTGGCCTTAGGCACGAGTCAGGGTTTCCTAAATTCCCCCCAAAATAAAATATTTAGGTGGCGACTCTGTATCTGGCAAAGCAGTCTATGCTTGGCATTTCTTTATAAAAATCAATTTTCCAAAACGATTTGCCGGATTTTGACTCTTTGGTGATTTATCGGTCTTACATCGCACATTGTAAGATTAGATTCAGAACCGTGACATTGAGTCCGAACTGTAGCAGCCTGATGAACGAGACGGATTTCGCGCCTTTCGCAGCGCGGAGCCGTGGCGTTCGGGCACGTCTACAGCTCCGTTCTCCTTTTGCTCTCATTGGGTTTGAAACGTCCGGAAGTTGTTCTCAAAATAGAGTTCTTGTTCTTGTTTTTGTTCGGTGTTGAATTTCATTTGTTCCGGAGGGTGTACGGTCAAGTCCGGAGTGCCCAGGGATCGAACCAGAAAATTCTGGGCTGCTGGACCAGGGTTGCACGTGCGGGGCCCCAAGACGCACGTGCGGGGTGGGGCCGCACATGCGGGGAGGGGTCAATTTCAGTGGGTTGCACACTGCTTAAATTGCAAGTGCGGAGGGGGAGGTGCGGAGATAGCTGCACGTGCGGAAGGCACGCTCCTCACGTGTGGCACGATCGGCTTGAGTCCGAGAAGGCTTTGTTTTCTTCTCTTTTTGGGGCTGTGTATATCACTTTTCTTGTGACTCTCTCTCTCCCTAAAAATACATTACTCTCCCCTCTCTCTATATTTCAACCTCAAAACAAGATCAAATCCTTGATCCTTCATCATCCATTATAAATTGGTCATTAGTTTCTTCATCAACATTGCGGAGCCTCTTGAGAACCACATAGTGTGCGGTGGAGATCTCTTTTCAACACCATCAAATCCAGGGTTTCATCTTCTCCTCTTCATCAAAACTTGAGGTAGGGACTTCCTTGAGTTATATATATACATGTTTTGCTAAGATTGATGTTAATTTTAAAGTTCTCTTGAAGTTATTTTGAAAGTTTGGTTTTGGCTTAAGAATATAGAGATTTTTTTTTTTTTTTTTAAAAAAAGAGGGTTTAAAAATTTATGTTACAAGTTGATCCTTGAGGGTTTCACTTTCATTACTTTAAGGAAGATGATTTTGGTGGATTTTCACAAAAAAAATGGAGAGACGGTTGGTTTTTAATGAAAAACCCTAGAAATTTGGGATTTTGGGAAAATATGGAAGGGTCTATAGATTTCTTTCTTTCCTTGTGATAAGAGAATGAATAAGGATAGATTTCATAATATGTTTTGCAAAATGGTAATCTTCTTGATATATGAGAATTGAGAAATTATTTTAACTTTATTGTTAAATTCTTAAATATGTATAGTTGTGAGGTGGCAAAGTGTTGTGTACCATGGATTGTGAAAATTGTAAATCTTGGAGATTAAGGTTTGAAACATCACATGTAGTCTTGAAGAGATAAAATTGTTAAGAATTGTGCATGATGAAAATTGTTGCTATGTGTTGATGGCATATGGTTATTTTGTGAAATAACATTGAAGAGAGGAAATGAAAAATGTATTTATTGATATTGTTGTCGAGATACTTGAAAACGGAGAAATGCTATGAGGCATGGGAGATCATTGCATTGCATTCGCATGGAATTAATTATTTTGCATTGTGAATTTAGATTGGAAACATTTACTTTAAGAAAAGATTGCATTATAATAAGAACTACGGAAATGTGCATGGGGTAAATACGTTGGTAAGTTCGGTTAGGAGGTGTAGATGAATTGATAAGTTGGCCTGAGTGTCCGGGGTGAAAGACCGAAAACACGCGCGGAGGAGGTACCATTTCCCTTCCGGTTAGCAACCGGTAAAGTGGGGTTATTGGTAGTGCTTGTTGAGCCTACTTGCAGACACCAACCTAGGGATTACCTGAGTCGTATTTACCGCCCCTAATGATTTAAAATTGGAAATTTGAAATTGATGAGATTGCAAAACGTTGTTGAAACATAGTGGTTTTCAAGAAGAGTATGAAATGAGATTATTTTGAAATAGCAATGCATGGCATTTGCATTTGCATTAAATGTTGGAAAATTTGCATAACTGTATATATTTTGTGAGGATTTCTCTACTGGGCTTTGTGCTCACCCCTATGGGATTTGGTGCCGGTAAGGATGTGGTAATCCCGCCGAATTGAGGGCGTGGATATATTTTGTGAAGAGCGGACGACTCTATTTGTTGCATTTATTTTGCCAGCCAAGGGCTAAACATGTATGGGTCCGAGAGACCATTTTGTGTAACCGGGCTTATGCTTTGGAAGATGTAAGCCCTTAAGGGCATTCTAATTACTTGAGACTAGATGCTTCACATGCTATAGATTCATGTGTTTTTCATACATTTTAATGTATATTCACAAGTGGAACTTTTGTAATAACTCTATTGATTAATGATGTAAGGGTTGGAGATTTGCCATTTTTATTTAGGGGATATGGGTTGATGTATTACATATGTTGGATTATTTCAGGGTGTTACAGGAACCATATAAGATCATTGAGAGGATTGGTAATGTGGCTTACAAATTAGCCCGTCCACCTAGTTTAGCTATGATTCATAATGTGTTCCATGTATCTTTATTGTGGAAGTGTGTGCAAGACCCTTCCCAAGTAGTATCACCAGAAGTGTTGGAGATTAGTGACGATCGAACATATGTGGTGCGACTAGTTACTATTTTAGACCGGGATGTAAAACAGTTGCGGCACAAGAAAGTGAACTTGGTGAAAGTGCAATGGAGCGAGGATGAGAACGATATCACTTGGGAATTAAAAGAGAAAGTTCAACAAATGCACCCTGAGCTTTTTGCTAAGTACTCTCTCCTATTGAATCTCAGGACGAGATTCTTTTGAGGTGTATATATTGTAATGACCCTAATTTTTCTTAAGTCATTATTTATTTATTTATTTATTATTATTATTGCTTTATTTTTTTTTTTGGCTTTATTAATTGCATGGGTACATGAAAATTTAATGTGGTACTTAATTAATTTAATGTGATATTTAATTATATATAATTAATCCAAATATTTATATATATTTATTTTATATATATACTAGCGTATGCCCGTGCCTAAAGGCACGGTGTAAATAATATTAAGATTAAAATGCAGTTATAAAAATATATTTAACAAACTATACTCTACAATTCCAAACAAATCAAATATAAAAAAAAAATTAAATATCAAATAATGCACACCAGCTAGTGCTCTGCAATTTAAAAGAAATTAAAATTAAAATTAAAATGCACACCAATTAGTACAACTGCTGCCAATCAAATTATAACTACATAAGAAAAACAAATATTATATTGTCATACACCAAAAGAGTGGGTTAAAACTTTATTAAAAAAAGTGGGTTAAAGCTTTTCAGAATATGTATGCTTTACAGAAGATGTGTCAATAACATGTCTTCAAACATATGTTTGCCTAAACTTTCTCCTCATTACTTTCGAAAAAGTCTTTGCATCAACTTGTATGTATCCCCAATGAGGAACATGCACAACAATCTGGTAATTTGTGGAAACCAAAAAAAATATATATAGATTGGTATATTTGTTGGAAATATACATATCAAAATACTTTGAGATTGAAATTACCTTATTACATCCCCATCGAAGCAAGCTAGTTGTATTTCTCCTTTTAAGCTCCATAAATTTTTCGATCCAATCCTAAAAAAATTCATATTTCCAATTATTATTAAATTGAAATTTTATATATAAAAAAAAGATATATAATCAATAGAAATAAATCTACATGGTTACCTTTTGATAAAACGTGATTTAATGAACATGGAACACTACAACAACATTTCAGGATAAACAATATTTGTAGTAAAATCGAAACTATCTTTAGGGAGGAGAATACTTATACGATCAAAGGATGTACATCTGGACAATGCCACATATAATTGGCCATGGCTAAACACTGGTATGCACAAATCAATCCCAACAAATTTCACAAATTGTCCTTGAGATTTATTAATGGTCAAAGCATATGCTAATTGGACTGGAAATTGACGTCTTGTCATTTGGAAAAGCATTTCTGAAGAAGATGGTTTCAAAGATATTGTCACACCCTCAAAATTAAACCCATTAAATATAAAACAAGGCATGCATTACTAAAAGAAAAACATTACATTATTTAAATCATCAGAGTACTACGAAATAAAACATCAAAATAAATGCCCTACGGGCTTACATCTTGCCAAGCTAACACTTGGGTACAATTTCATGAGTTCTAACTCAAAACAAATAAAGCCCTGGGCTTGAATGTTTACATAATTCAAATAAAAACAACTAGAATAAATAAAACAGATCTTCAAGTCCAAATCCTCACAAGCTAAGTCTTTGGAGGTAGTGAACCACCTGAACCTGAAAATGAAGTTCCCATATAGGGTGAGCCACAGCCCAGTAGAGAAATACTAAACCAAATATACGCTTTGAATAAAGTCCTAGCATTCAATAGATGGTCAACCATGATAACTAGTTATATCAACATACAATCTTAAGACACCAATGTCTATGACCCTTATCAATTTCATTTATACAAATATGGCTCAGAGCCTGGCCAAATAACTCAACGGGGATAACAATTCAAGTTAAACCTTTCTTATATCATAATGGATGCACATGTTGGTGTTGTATCAATATCTCATAAACCACTTCCGTACTTCACAAAAAAATAATGATATACATATTAGTGCTATATCAAATCAAATAATCAAACACTTCAGTGGACAAGCATATGAGCTGTATCACACTTCAATAGATAAGCATATGAGCTATATCTCTGCAATAGGCGCGCATATGAGCTGCAACCCTGGGTTCATCCCCTATCTTCCCATAATCATTAACCGGTTTAGCCCCTAAACCGTGGAGTACATCCCCTATCTCCTCCCATACACAGGTAATGCATATAAACACAAAGTCATATACACAAACAATCAATACATAAATTTAATGTATTATTCCAATCTTTATACACAACGACATGGCCAATTGATTAGTTTCAGTTATCCCTAATCCACATGCAATGTCTACAACAATCATGACTATCCTCCACCGATAGCCCAAAACAGTTATCTCTAAACAGAAAATAACTAAATCAACAATTTAATAGGCATATGATTTAAATCAACCAACTACCCCATTTAATCAATAATTCCTCATATTTCGTGAATTTAACCATTATTCCCAAGTTTCCTTAAATTAAACTTACAATTCAATTTAACACAACAACTAGGGTTTTTCCCAAAATTACCAAAATACCCCCAACATATTAAATTACCAAAACTTAGAACAAAACATATACATTGGAGTAGGAAATCCCTACCTCGAAAAGATAACTCAAAAAGAAGAAGATGAAGATGATGCCCAAAAACCAAAGTGCTCCGAACTAACAACTTTTCAGATTAAATGAAAGCCCTCGCCTCACTCTACCTTTTTAATGAAGGAAGTAGGGTAGGAACGCACTCTAAATAGATCAAACCTAGGAGAGAAGGTGAGTAGGGAGAAAGAGAAGTCGGACCTTAGGGTTTGGAATATAAAAAGATCAAGAAAAACTGTTTAAAACCCGCTGCTGCCTATATAAACTAAACAGGCTCGCTCGAGCGAAGACATGGTCGCTCGAGCGACCAGACACAAAAATCCACGCTCGAGCGAAGAAAATCTCGCTCGAGCCAAAAACTCGATGCTTCAGGTCTGCAACCCAGAAGCTCGCTCGAGCGACGAAATGCTCGCTCGAGCGAAGAACTCGAAAACATACACCTCGCTCGCTCGAGCGAAGAAATGCTCGCTCGAGCCAAGAAACACATCTCTCAGGTCCTAAGCCCATACGCAGACTCTCGCTCGAGCGACCAAACCCTGGCTCGAGCGAAGAACAAAAACAACAGCTCGCTCGAGCGACCAACTCCTCGCTCGAGCGAAGGTCCAAAAATCTGGACAGCAACACTTGGTTTCCAACTCAACCAACCTGTAACAAACCTGCCCAACTCAACCCATAACTCAAAAATAAAGAATTAAAGGACAACAACAACAATACACAATGCCCGGATCCACGGAACTTAAGTCCGGATACAACAATCTAAAGGAAAAAGACCGGGGTCGCTATAACCTCCCCCCCTTAAAAGAATTTCGTCCCCGAAATTAAGCATAAGTTTTTGAAAACAAGTTTTTCTCAAATTCTAACAATATGACATTATAATAATGAACAACTTGACCCAATACTGGTCTTCTCATCTCTTATCAAGAGGCATCTCATAATATGCATATACAATAACATATATTACAACCTGCGTCAATATTATGTATTTTTCCTTTCAATATTAACAATTTCAATATACGTGATTTCCATTTCCATATCATATTCAATTCCATGATATATATAAAACACATTCAATCTATAAATGTGACATTCCACTTCCATAAAAAGGCAAGTTCAAAATGCTAACATTAAACCAAAACATTCTCAATGTTTTCCAACTTAAGACATAAGTAAAGCTCTTAAGTTCAACAATACAAAATCTAAATACAAGATTACAAATCAACAAACATGTCCGGATATTTCTCACGGACTTCCAACTCACGTTCCCAAGTGGCTTCCTCCACTCCGTGATGCTTCCACAAAACCTTTACCAAAGGGATGGTCTTGCCTCGCAAAACTTGATCCCGCCTATCCAAGACCCGAACCGGTCTTTCCTCATACGAGACATCTTCATCAACCACTAAATCAGTCCAATCCAGCACATGTGATGGATCCGGCTCATATTTCCGAAGCATACTCACATGAAACACGTCATGTACTCCGGACAACTGCGGTGGCAAAGCTAAACGATAAGCAGCCTCGCCAATCCTGTCAAGGATCTCAAAAGGACCTATGAACCGAGGGGACAACTTCCCGCTCTTCCCAAACCTCATCAATCCCCGTCCAGGTGATATCTTCAGAAAGACATGATCACCCACCTCAAACTCTAAAGGTCTCCTTCTACGGTCGGCATAAGATTTCTGACGACTCTGGGCTGTCACAAGTCTCTTACGGATAAGCTCAACTTTCTCCGTCGTTTCCCTCACCAATTCCGGACCCAATAGAGGCGCATCACCCACCTCAGCCCAACAAACTGGAGATCTACACGGTCGGCCATACAAGGCCTCAAACGGTGCCATACCAATACTAGACTGGAAACTGTTGTTGTAGGCAAACTCCACTAATGGCAAGTGCCTCTCCCACGACCCACTAAAGTCGAGAACACAACCCCGAAGCATATCCTCAAGGATCTGAATAGTACGCTCGGACTGCCCGTCAGTCTGAGGATGATAAGCCGTGCTAAGGGTCAACTTAGTGCCTAAAGCACTCTGCAAACTCTGCCACAACCTGGCAGTGAAACGAGGATCTCTATCTGAGACGATCGTCACTGGGACCCCGTGCAACCTCACTATGTCCCGAATGTACAAGTCGGCAAGGTGATCTACCGAATCTCTCACGCGCATAGGAATGAAGTGCGCCGTCTTAGTCAACCGGTCTACAACCACCCAAATAGCGTCACTACCCCGCTGAGTCCTCGGAAGACCCACAACGAAGTCCATAGTGACATGCTCCCACTTCCACTCGGCAATAGGCAAGGGTTGCAACAAACCCGCTGGCCTCTGATGTTCGGCCTTCACTTGCTGACAAGTAAGGCACTTAGACACGAATGCTGCCACATCTCTCTTCATACCCCGCCACCAAAACTGGCGGCCCAAATCCCGATACATCTTAGTACCCCCGGATGCACCGCAAGGCGTGAATGATGAAACTCTCGGAGTACCTCCTCTCGGCAAGACTCCGGCACAAACAGACGGTCTCGGTATCTCACACTCAAGTCGGGATACACCGTCAAACCCTTCTCAACCTTCCCATTGGAAATCTTCTCTCGGAGAGATTCTACCTCAAGATCACCCCTCTGAGCCTCTAACACTCGAGTCACAAGTGTCGGCTGTGCAACCACAGAAAACAAGGCCGCCGCCTCTACGGATTCGCCCAGATGCAAATCAAATTCCCCAACTGCACCCAACATCTCCCACTCCCGGATGGCTATACTAGCTAAGTCACCAACAGATTTCCTACTAAGGGCATCGGCCACAACATTGGCCTTCCCCGGATGATAGTGCAACTCGAAGTCATAATCCTCAATGAACTCCATCCACCTCCTCTGCCTCAAATTCAAGTCTTTCTGTGTAAACAGATATTTCAGACTCTTACGATCCGAGAATACCTCGAATTTCTCACCATAAAGATAGTGCCTCCAAATCTTCAAGGCAAATATCACAGCTGCTAACTCTAAATCATGCGTAGGGTAATTCTTCTCATGAATCTTCAACTGACGTGAACCATAGGCAACCACTTTCCCCTCTTGCATTAACACACAACCCAGACCCTCTCGTGAGGCGTCACAATAGACTGCATAACCCAACCCTCTCTCCGGAATAATCAAGACTGGAGCAATGGTCAGTCTAACTTTCAACTCCTGAAACGACTTTTCACAAGTCTCACTCCATACAAATTTGACTCCATTCCGAGTCAATCTAGTCAACGGTGAAGCTAACCTGGAGAAATCTTTCACAAACCGACGGTAATACCCAGCTAATCCCAGAAAACTGCGGATCTCAAACACACTCTTAGGCTGTGCCCAATCTTGCACTGCCTCAGTCTTGGATGTATCAACAGACACCCCTTCCCCAGAAACTACATGGCCTAAGAACTTCACATCTTCTAGCCAAAACTCACACTTCCCGAACTTAGCATAAAGCTTATGGGCTCTAAGTAACTCTAGCACCACTCTCAAATGTGCCTCGTGCTCCTCCTCTGAAGGTGAATAAATCAAAATGTCGTCCACGAAGACGACCACAAAACGATCCAAGAATTCCCGGAAGATCCGGTTCATCAAATCCATAAACACTACCGGTGCATTGGTGAGCCCGAATGGCATCACCAGAAACTCGTAATGGCCATACCGCGTACGGAATGCCGTCTTCGGAATATCCTCCTCCCTGACCCTCAACTGGTGGTAACCCGATCTCAAATCTATCTTAGAGAAACAACGGGAACCTTTCAACTGGTCGAACAGATCATCTATACGAGGCATAGGGTACTTATTCTTAACCGTAGCCCGATTCAATTTCCGGTAATCTATACATAGTCTCAAAGCACCACCTTTCTTTTTAACAAAGAGGGCCGGTGCTCCCCACGGTGAAACACTAGGACGGATATAGCCCTTATCTAACAACTCCTGGAGTTGAACCTTCAACTCAACTAACTCGGCTGGGGCAAAACGGTAAGGTGCCATAGAAATCGGCGCCGTGCCGGGCACTAAATCAATAGAGAACTCAATCTCTCGCTGCGGTGGCAAACCAACAAGATCCTCGGGAAAAACGTCCGAATACTCACAAACCACCCTTGGCAACACAATTTGGGTCTCATCCACCTCACTAATCGACAGATTAGCAAGTAGCCCACTAAGCTCACTCCGCCCTCGCGAACCATACCCCGGTGGTAAAACACTACCAACCCGGTCCCCCAGAAAATGAAAACACTCTCCGCCCACGGTACAACAAGTGACCCTCTGGCGATAGCAATCAATAACTGCCCGGTATGACGATAACCAGTCCATACCCAAATAACATCGAAGCCTTTCATAGGCATAACTACAAAGGAAAATGGGATTCTATGATCATCGACCTCTATATCACAACCCCTAACACCTTGTTTCAAAATCAATTCACCCCCAAGAGGTGACACTACACAAATAGGAGACGCTAACTGTGCTAACTCCAACTCCAAAACAGATGCAAATGCAGCAGACACAAAGGAATGAGATGCACCCGTATCGATCAAAACACTAGCAACTGAATTGCAAAACAAGAAGGTACCTCTCATGACAGATGGAGCCGGTACAAGATCCTGCGCTGTAACAGCATACACGCGCCCAGATGACCTCTGATCAACCTGTTCACCCCTAGACTGCTGCACAGACTGGGACGAAAAAGCCCCCTGATTGGCTCTTGAGGCCTGACCCGACTGAGCTGGCTGCTGACCCTGAGTCTGCCTCAAACCAGATGCACCAGGTGTGCCACTCAACTGCGGGCAATACCTCTTCATGTGCCCTGGCTGACCACACTGATAGCACAAGAGTGGCTGGCCTCTACCCTGACTCTGGCTCTGAGATCGAGCCGAAGAAGATGCTGCTCTCTGTACTCCTCCCCTCTGAGGACAAACTGGAGACTTGTGGCCCAGCTGGCCACACTTGAAGCAGGTGATGTCTCCCTGACTGCCCTTCCCAGAACTAGCACTCGGTACTGGAAAGGTCGATCTAGAAAAGCTACCCTGAGACTGCTGAGGAGTGAAACCTCTCTGTCTCCTACCATCACTCTGCCCATCCTGACTCCTCTTGGAGCCTTTCTGCCCTTCCTCCTCCTCCTGCATCATAATCTCAGTATGGGCTGCTGCATCAACCAGACGCCCATAATCCCGAATCAAAGACCCTACTACTCTCAACTTGAGGCCACGCCTCAACCTCTTCTCGAACTCAATGCAACGGCGTTCCTCAGACGCCACCAACTCAGGTGCAAACCTGGACAAGCTAGTAAATGATGCCTCAAATTCGGCCACTGAAGAACTGTTCTGCTTAAGCTGGCAAAACTGCTCCCTCAACCTCTCCTTAACTGCTGAAGACAGGAACTTCTCCTGGAAAGCATCTACAAAAGCCTCCCAAGTCCCTCCTATACGGCCCTTAGTGAACTTCCACCACTGACCCGCATCCCCCTTAAGCTGGAAAGATGCCAAGGTCACCTTCAGTGCCCCGTCTTCGATGCCTAGCATCTCAAACGTCTTCGTTGTCTGTTCGAGCCATTCATCTGCCTTAAGCGGCTCTTTAGGATCACCTAAAAATTCGTCCGGGTTGGACCGGAAGAACTCCCTCTTCAGAAAAGAAGGACCCGTATCTGCAGCAACAACAGCCTGGGCTGGATTCGCAGCCCTCAGAATGTCAACAGACGCCTGAAATGCCCCTGCTATCCCTTGGGCCAAAGCACCCATAAACTGCTGTCCTACTGGCTCGGCCACATTGGCCTGGCCAACACCCTCCTGAACTGCCGGAATTTCCTCCGGTATAGGTACTTCCTGCCTGGCCTGCCTACCACGCCTACCACGACCTCGTCCTCGTCCTGACATCCTAATAAAGGAAACAAAGACATTAGCACTCTAAATAATGTGCCAAAACTATAACACTCACGTCCTAATACATTGGACAACAATAAATCACACCACGTAAGCACATAATCACATAAGCACCTACGAATTTCATTCCTGGATAATGATAGTCCCGAGGCGCCACTAAAGTTCCGGTTGGAAACAACATTGATCAAGTGCCTTTCCAACAAGACTTTCAGAGACTCAAGGATCCAATCAATATCTAGAAACTACATTCCATACCCATATAATCACATAAACATGTTATCATATAAGCATGTAAAATTACACTAAGTCTCTATCAAACGAGACGAACCCAATGTGATACTAATCACTTCCCACGTACCCAAAGTATTCAAACCCGGTACGCTCTGATACCAAGTTGTCACACCCTCAAAATTAAACCCATTAAATATAAAACAAGGCATGCATTACTAAAAGAAAAACATTACATTATTTAAATCATCAGAGTACTACGAAATAAAACATCAAAATAAATGCCCTACGGGCTTACATCTTGCCAAGCTAACACTTGGGTACAATTTCATGAGTTCTAACTCAAAACAAATAAAGCCCTGGGCTTGAATGTTTACATAATTCAAATAAAAACAACTAGAATAAATAAAACAGATCTTCAAGTCCAAATCCTCACAAGCTAAGTCTTTGGAGGTAGTGAACCACCTGAACCTGAAAATGAAGTTCCCATATAGGGTGAGCCACAGCCCAGTAGAGAAATACTAAACCAAATATACGCTTTGAATAAAGTCCTAGCATTCAATAGATGGTCAACCATGATAACCAGTTATATCAACATACAATCTTAAGACACCAATGTCTATGACCTTATCAATTTCATTTATACAAATATGGCTCAGAGCCTGGCCAAATAACTCAACGGGGATAACAATTCAAGTTAAACCTTTCTTATATCATAATGGATACACATGTTGGTGTTGTATCAATATCTCATAAACCACTTCCGTACTTCACAAAAAAATAATGATATACATATTAGTGCTATATCAAATCAAATAATCAAACACTTCAGTGGACAAGCATATGAGCTGTATCACACTTCAATAGATAAGCATATGAGCTATATCTCTGCAATAGGCGCGCATATGAGCTGCAACCCTGGGTTCATCCCCTATCTTCCCATAATCATTAACCGGTTTAGCCCCTAAACCGTGGAGTACATCCCCTATCTCCTCCCATACACAGGTAATGCATATAAACACAAAGTCATATACACAAACAATCAATACATAAATTTAATGTATTATTCCAATCTTTATACACAACGACATGGCCAATTGATTAGTTTCAGTTATCCCTAATCCACATGCAATGTCTACAACAATCATGACTATCCTCCACCGATAGCCCAAAACAGTTATCTCTAAACAGAAAATAACTAAATCAACAATTTAATAGGCATATGATTTAAATCAACCAACTACCCCATTTAATCAATAATTCCTCATATTTCGTGAATTTAACCATTATTCCCAAGTTTCCTTAAATTAAACTTACAATTCAATTTAACACAACAACTAGGGTTTTTCCAAAATTACCAAAATACCCCCAACATATTAAATTACCAAAACTTAGAACAAAACATATACATTGGAGTAGGAAATCCCTACCTCGAAAAGATAACTCAAAAAGAAGAAGATGAAGATGATGCCCAAAAACCAAAGTGCTCCGAACTAACAACTTTTCAGATTAAATGAAAGCCCTCGCCTCACTCTACCTTTTTAATGAAGGAAGTAGGGTAGGAACGCACTCTAAATAGATCAAACCTAGGAGAGAAGGTGAGTAGGGAGAAAGAGAAGTCGGACCTTAGGGTTTGGAATATAAAAAGATCAAGAAAAACTGTTTAAAACCCGCTGCTGCCTATATAAACTAAACAGGCTCGCTCGAGCGAATACATGGTCGCTCGAGCGACCAGACACAAAAATCCACGCTCGAGCGAAGAAAATCTCGCTCGAGCCAAAAACTCAATGCTTCAGGTCTGCAACCCAGAAGCTCGCTCGAGCGACGAAATGCTCGCTCGAGCGAAGAACTCGAAAACATACACCTCGCTCGCTCGAGCGAAGAAATGCTCGCTCGAGCCAAGAAACACATCTCTCAGGTCCTAAGCCCATACGCAGACTCTCGCTCGAGCGACCAAACCCTGGCTCGAGCGAAGAACAAAAACAACAGCTCGCTTGAGCGACCAACTCCTCGCTCGAGCGAAGGTCCAAAAATCTGGACAGCAACACTTGGTTTCCAACTCAACCAACCTGTAACAAACCTGCCCAACTCAACCCATAACTCAAAAATAAAGAATTAAAGGACAACAACAACAATACACAATGCCCGGATCCACGGAACTTAAGTCCGGATACAACAATCTAAAGGAAAAAGACCGGGGTCGCTATAGATATCCTTGGTATGAATGTGAAATTGCCAAACTTTTCTCCAGTTAAGATTTGAGCTTCAATTATGCGAGTGTCGCACCTAGTAACCATCAATCTTGTATCATTACATAGTCCATGTTTCGGTGCAATATTTCTTAACAATATTATAGGACAACCCACTTTCAACTCTAACTTGAAAGTTGGTAGCCTAGGAGGATCCAATGAATTTAAATATTTATTAGGATATCTATTTGTAATGGTAGGATCAATTTAATTATCTTCAGATATTTTATCTGCTACAAAATAAGTATATAATCTCCCTGGAAAGATATTCAATGCAGTAGTATTAATGTCACTAACATCATTGTTACGCGCAGATAGAATGGTTCGTTCAGTTAAAAATGTTGGAGTCGACGTCTCTATCATATTCAACTGTGGGTAAACTGTAGAGAGTAATTCATTCAAATCTTGGCATTTGTGTATTGTTGATGGAAGGTTGATGATTTCTTGAGGGTTAGTCCCAATCTAAAAAAAGTGAAATCAATAAATAAAAAAATAAAAAAAAAATGTGTAAACACAATTTATTAATTTAAAATAATCTATATAATAACGAAAAATGTTAAAGTAGTGTTACCTCCATCAAGAAATTTGCAAAAATAGCATTTTCATGGTCTCCATAATTCAAGCGCATATTCAAATCCAAAGTTAAGATATGTATATGCTTCCATATAACAGAGTGTCTTAACGATGCTATAATGCCCTCAAAATATGACATAAATCATTCATTCATTATAACCATTAACATGATAGAAAAGTTACATTTTCATTTATCAGAGTCAGTATTACAAAAGATGTTACATGTAACTCTAACTGCTAACAAGTACAATAAATGCCCTACAGGTGTACAGCTTTCCAAGTTATCACTTGGTTAAAACAAAAGAAGAGTTCTCACTCTTTACATATAAAGCTCTCGGCTTGAATTTACATATAACACAAAACAAAATAACAAAACAGAACCTTCAACTCTTAAACCTCCCAAGCTAAGACCTTGGAGGCGGCATGTTACCTGTACCTAAAAAATGGTGTCCCAAGTAGGGTGAGCCAAAGCCCAATAGAGATATGCTAAACAGTATATGAGAATTAACTAAAACATTAGCATCCGATAAATGTTTAACACTTGTAAACCAACTTACACCCTTTCCATAACCAATCGACATCGATGTCCATATTTCAATCTACTTGCATTTACTTATCCAAATCAATTTATTGACATAGTTCATTATTATCTAAACAATTCAAAATGAGACTTCAACTCATTTATCAACACTTCAAGCATAAACATTATTTACACACTTCCATTTTCTTGCCGTTTTACGGAATCACATCCGAGGGAACCGGCACCCAAATATATATATAATTTCGGGACTTTCACCCTGGACACTCCAGCCAACTTAATTATCCATAGAGTCCATCCCCTATCCCCTCCCAAACAATGGAGTACATCCCCTATCTCCTCCCAAACAAAGATAAATATACAATGTATTTAAACACATTGTCTTATACAATGACCAATTAAATCACATATTCAATGGTTTAATCCAAACGTCACATTCAACGACATAATCCGATTGATTAGTTTCAATTTACCTAATCATCATGCAATTTCTACAACAATCATGGCTATGCTTCACCGATAGCCCAAAACATATATTTCTAAATAGATAAATAAATCTAACAAATAGATAATTTATCAACTTTTCCATAGGTGAGTGATTTATCAATCCAACTACACCATTTAATCATATTTTCCCCCAAATTTCATAATTCCCGAACCAATTTCATGTTTCCACATAGGTTTCATTATTTATACCAATAATTTATTCAATTCAAATTAGGGCATTTTTTCTGCTTTCTCAAATATTGCACCCAAGGCCAAATTTCACCCATTATACACAAACAACCCTATTTTTAAGACCTCACATACACATATGGAGCCCAAAATAGGAAACCCCTCTTTCTCAAGTTCAAACTCAAACCCTAACTTCACTCAAACTTCCCAAATCCCACCATTTATACAAAATGACTAACATTTAGATCAAAACTTATATTAAAGAGTAGATTATCCCTACCTTAAATGGAGAAGCTCAAAAGAGAAGAAAAGAGAAACCCAAAGATCCTCAAAATCCCACATTTGTCGGATCAAAAGGAAGCCCATGCAAAACTCTAGCTTTTTAACAAAGGGAGTAGGGTAGGAAGACCCTAAGACATGGAGTATTTGTAGAGAGAGAGAGAGAGTGTGTTTTAGAGAGAGGGACAGCCGGATTAGGGTTTTGGATGAAAAAGAAGACCCAAAAGTGATATAAAATCACGCTACTGCGAACTGATTTATGCGAGGCTCGCTCGAGCAAAGGAGTTGTCGCTCAAGTGACCAGACTTAGCCTCGCTCGAGCGCAAGAAGTGTCACTCGAGCGCTCAATGCAAAGCTTCAGGTCTACTACCAACGCAAACGCACGCTCGAGCGCAGGAGTTCTCGCTCGAGCGAAGGATCAAATAACATACGTGTCGCTCTAGCGCAGAAGTTCTCGCTCGAGCGAAAGCTGCGTCTAAGAAAGAAACCTGAGGAATCTCAATCCTCGATCGACCGCAAAAACCCTCACTTGAGCGAAGAAGAAAATACCCAAGGCTCGCTCGAGTGCAAAAAGCCTCGCTCGAGCGAAGAAGCCAAAACCTGGGCAGCAACCACCTGTACCAACTCACAACCAACTTGTTCCAAACTCACCCAACATGTCCCAAAACTCAAACTCAACGAATTAAAGGATGGAAATAAGACATAGACAACAACAAACAATTACGGAACCTGAGTCCGGAATATAATAAAGGTTGGGGTAAAACCGGGATCGCTATAGATGCATTCACAATTTGCTCACGAACTCCTTTGGGTATAACTGGTAAGATTTGTTGAAAGTCTCCAGCAAGAACAACAGTAATACCCCTAAATGGATTTTCACTATCACGAATATCCCTCAATGTACGATCAACCGCCTCAACACAATGTCTATGTTGCATAGGAACTTCATCCCAAATTATGAGTTTTGTTTCTCTAAACAACTCAGCTTGTAATGATTGTTTGGTAAACCCACAAAGTGAATTTTCCAAGACATCTAACAGAATGGAAAATGTTGAATGTGCAGTGGGACCTCCTACCAATAACAATGATACAATTCCAGATGAAGCCACAGTAATAACGATATGCCCAAGGTTGCGACATTTTAATGCAATCGCATCGTACAGAAATGTTTTCCCTATTCCAGCACCCCCATTAAGAAAGAAAACAGTTCCTTTGTTTTGAAAAATTGAAGAAGTGATTGTGTTATAAGCATTTCGTTGTCCATTGTTAAGACAATCAATAGTAATTTGTGGATTTGCTTATTGTGCCTCATTCTGCAGTTGTTGATGTTCGAATATCAATCGATTACCAACTACTGTACTCCAATTTGCAGTAGGTTGTGGCATGGGTGGGAAGTCAATTAAACATTTGCTTGATTCGTGAAGCATTTGATTCAAAAGATGGAGACCATAATCTTCAATTTGAGCCTCAGTTGGATTAGAAATGGCAAACAATGTACGAATCTTATCTGCAAGATCATCACATATATGCATTGAGAATTGATTCCATAATGCACATGGATTTAGTGGAGAGCACTGGGTGAAAATAATACTAAACAATCTCCTCAATTGGTATCCAGTTTTCATAACTACGGCCTCTTTCAAGCATTGTATCCATTCTTCATCATCTTCTAAAAGGCCCCTTGCAGCACATGCTAATTTAAATGTATCATGCACAACATTATCGACCGTGCATAAAGACCGAAACGACTTTGGTCCTTTGACAACAGTTAGTAACAAATGTAGATAAAATCTTTCACCATAATTAGGGCTAGCAAAGTACATTATACCAATTGCATATCCCTTTCTCTTGATTTCCATCTCTTTTCCGACTTGAGCCAAGCAAAATGCTGGGAAAATTCTTGATAAGTGAATGGACATTCATCTTCACTGGCAACACAATATCCAAAAGAAGCCAGTAAGAGTTGACATTTGTTGACCAACTCTACATTGAATCATTTCTAATGACTCTTCTGGGTTAAAAACAACGCGATGCATTCTAGGTAAATGAAGTGCCAATAGTACAACTGTTGGCATCTCTGCATGCAAAGGATGACCAAATATTCGCCAAGCAGCTTCTGGAGGTCCAATATAACTTGCATCGAGATATTGTTGAATCTCATTTATCGATCCTAACACCATCGTTGTACGATCATAACCCTTGTAAATGTACTTATGTATATACTTGACACATTTCATTCCGGCACAAACTTCCACATTTATATGACAGTTGAAAAGTTTAGAAAGATATGCATTGTATGGTACGACATCCCTGTTATCAACTTCTTGTCCCCTCACAGTGTGTACTTGACCATTATTGCGACGATGATAGATAGGGTATCCATCTTGATCCATAGTTGTTGTTTCTGTGAAAGCTCGAGGATATCTCTTACTGCATCTACCATTTTCCATACATGGTGCATGCAGATTTCAAGCACCACATGGTCCATGTACCATACAACATTTGACAGTTTCAAAAAGCATAGGATCATCTTTTGGGTCTTGAAATTCTGCACAGACCAATTTGTCTATTTGAGCACATGTCTGAATTTTGTCTGGACCCTTAAGAAATAAAAGTGCATGCATATGAAGGAGGCCTCGTTTTTGAAATTCAATTGTAAAAACATGTGCAACTTTATTTCCAAACACTTTATTTGTTTCTATCTCCTTTATCAAACATTTTCTCTTCAACTCAAAAACACAGGCAATTAAATTAGGACGATCAATAGGTTTTTGATGTGATAATAATGCTGAAGTAATTTCTGGCCAATTAGGATTTGCAGTCATGGTAAGAAAAATATCTTGGTGTTGGTTGTATCGCGTGATAGCCATTGAATCTTGAAAGATTTCAAACATATGTGTAGGACTACCAGTAAATGAAGATGGCAAAACAAACCTTTGACCAATTTGACCAGGTCGCACATAATTTGGATCAATATCTGACAACTCTTGGTAAAGCTCAACCCGAAGTTTCCCTTGATTAAGCTTGTAGTATGTCAATTGATTTTGCTCAATTGTGGCCCAAGCATCTACCAAAAACTCTTGAAATAGTTTCCTACCTCTCAAAATAGTTGAATACTCTGTGGGTCGTTCAAACAAACGATAACTATAAAAATCCATTTTAGTAAGTCGATCAGTTGAAGGTCGATCATATTGAACGTTCCACAATTTCAACTCAGGTTCCCATCCAAGCTCACCATATGGAAATAATAGAACACAATGTAATGGCAAGTATGCTGGGTGACATTCATTAATTTGCATCAACTCATTATTTCCTTGGAAATGTAAGATAATATCTCTCATTCCACTTACATCTGTTCCATCACCTGGTATTACAATCGCAATCTCATCTGCAGTTGGTAAGTTATACCGACATTGATCAGTTGTTGAATTGTAATGAAGATGAGCAGTTAGATTGTGTCCTGCCACGTCTAATTCATGTAAAATGGCATGAGCCTGGAGAAATGTAACTACAAATGCATTGACTTGCAACAAACTATCCTGAATAGTTTTGAGCACATCTCTTCTCAAGTTAGGATTTCTACGATTACAAATTTCTAACGCTGAATCAGGGTCATAGATATGCAGTTGAGCATAACTCGCATCCTGCCCTGGTTATGGTTGTAATGATCCTATTCGATGTCGTAATTCCCCATGAATTATGAATGATGTAGGACCCCTTCCGCTGAGTACTCTAGGATCCAATGTAGCACCAAGACTCGTAAAAGCATTGGCTACATTGTACAATCGAGTATAACTTCGAAAGGATTTTGATTGATCATTATTCCCATCATACAACACTAGAAGTGATGGAGGGGGTGTAATAAGTAAAGGTAGCCTAATCTTCCCTTCGAAATAGCAAGTTCCGAATAAGGGACGCTTTATAGATGATTTGGTCGATTTTTCATCGATCCAATGTAAGGCTGAACAATAAGGACATAATATATCCATCTTGCCAAGATAATGGTGGCAAGAATCGTTGTGTGCTCGGGCGTCAATTGATGTACTCGTAGGCATATCTTATAATTCATCATCAGTACATAGATCTTCTTGAAGAAATTGATTTGTAGGAGTAGACCTACGAATATTTATGTATAAATAAAATTCTATAAAACAAAATGGTAAGAGTATGTATTTCAAGATTAGACATAGTAGTTTACCGATTCTTTTGTGGAGGTAAAGATGTGCTTGGCATAGAAAACGAACATGTAGAATCATGGGCAACCATTGTTCATTTTTGTGCCAAATAAGAATCTTCAGTTATTGTTTCCCATTCTAGGCAAGCGCGATTGCGACAAATTGGTGCTAAAGAAGGTTGTATTGGTTGAACACATTCTTCTAATCCCTCTTGTTCTCGTTGCAAGCATTGAAAGTATGACTCTTCATTTTTTCCACGCTCTCATCGTGCGCGTTGGGCCAATGTAGCTTTTGATATTACATTATCATTTTGTGCCTAAAATGAAAATATTTTGTCATTGGTGCAAAATATGTGAATATTTTGTACTTAACATAAAATATCTTCTTGTTTATTTTGTTTCTCTTAATTTTGTTTTATATTTTATTTGTTTTGTACCTTTAATAGTGTTATCTATATTTATTTCTTTCTTTATGCATTTTGTTTTTTATTAAAAAAATAAAGAAGAAATAAAAATCTATCTTATTTAGTTTTTTCTTTCATTAGATAGTTTGTCTTTATTTCTTCGTTTCTTTTTTTCTCTTCTTTTCAGATGGTACATTATAAATGCACATGTATCTACGCCAAATAAAAATAAATAAACTTGAAACACACATATAAATAATAGCAATTTATAGGAAAATATATTACAATCATTCTACAAAAACAACATAAAGCAACAAATTCACATAGTTTTGCTTCATATTTTTTAAAAGGAATATATACCATTTGACATGCATTTGTCATTCTCTTGTCAGAAGGAACCACCTTTTCTTTTCCCTTAGACATTGGGTTGACCTTTTCTTTTTATTTTGCCTAACAAATATAAATAAAATATTCAAAAGATTTAAAAAAATCTTATATAAATAAAATACATACAATGTTTGACTTGATTTTGTACTTACCGCATGAACACGAATAACATTAAGGTCGTGCTCATCACGGATGACCACACCAACATTTCTAGATGGGGTTGTAGGAGCACGCCTACAGAAATGGATTGTGAATAAATTAAAATATGTATAATAAAGTGGTAATAGTAAGAGTATATATTTCAAGATTTAAACAGAGTTGTTTACCAATTGGGTGTTACAGAAGGTTGTCTTGGGTTAATACATTCAATTGATCTCTCTTGTTCTCATCGCAGGCGTTGTCCTAATTGGTATGCAGAACATGAGTTTTGATTTTTTTAACGTTCTCGCCGTGCACGTTGAGCCAATGTAGCTTTTGATAACACATTATCATTGTGTGCCTAAAATGAGAATATTATATAATTAGGTACATAAAATGTGAAGATTATCCCTCCTCTTGCTTCCCTTTTATCATGTATTTATTCTCAAAAGTTTAGCTAACTTTTCTTCTTCACTTGGTTGAGTTGTTAGTCACATAAGAACCAATGCGTGTATTGATAAAATTTAAAAAGGGAGGAAAAAAAATTGAAAACACATTAAGCGCACAAAACTGCAAACTCACTATGCCTTTTGAGCCAAAAAGACACTACCCATCTAGTGTATAACACGGTGTAAATAATATTGATACACATATTCTACAAAAATCAATTAACATAAATTATTAATATTGGTATCACATCCTTTACAAAAAATCAATTCAAAATGATAATAATTTCACTGCTACAGAAATCAATTATAATAAAAAAAATTCAACAATCTTGCTAAACATAATTATTTTAACCTACTAAACTAACCAAAAATTAAAATAACTTACTAAATTAACCAACCTCCCATACACCTCCTATAATTCTGCGTGGCTCTATTACTTTTTTTTAGAGACTACACTCCTGTTGCTAATTACACTCATCTTTTTTGTCCTACGTTGAAAAGATAAATATTAGATCATTGGGTACGTACAATATGAATATTAGCGTGTAATGTTTTCTACTTTCTGCTTCCCTCTTCCTTCTTCTTGTTCTTTCCGTTATATTAAAATTGATTGTTGTCTTTTTCTTCTTTCCTTATTATGTGCCTGTTTGGCAGAGCTTAATTACAGCTTATTTCAGCTTTCAGCTTAATTTAAGCTATTTTGATGTGTTTGGTTTAGCTTATAGCTTATAGCTTATAGCTTTTTGGAAGTCAGAAATCAGTTTATTCTTTGAGTGGGGTAGGAGATACTTTAAGAATAAGCTGGAAATCAGCTTAAGCTGAAAGTTATAAGCTATAAGCTGTTGAGGCATAAGCTATAAGCACTTTCCCACAACTCTACCAAACAGGGCCTATATAGATAAGTAAAATAAAAATTTAAAAAAATCTATATTCTATAATTAAAAACTTCATTTCATTTTTCATTTTCTTCTTTTATATGTTTATTATGATATGTTGTAAATGCAACATGTGTTCAAATTAATGTTCAGACAAATGCATTAACATGTTGTACAAATGCTTACTTTAATGTGGTTTAGAAAAATATTTAACAATCAGTGAAAACAATTGAATAAATATTTAAAAAACAATAACTCATAAAAATATATATAAAAAAGAATATATGACACTATGCAATTCTTACAAAAATCTATATAAAAACAAAAATTTAATAAATATTCGAAAACAAACTTTTTAAAAATGTTGAGAAACCATACCACGGGATTTGCATGTTCCTTTCCTTTGCCAGAAAGGATAGCATTTTCTGTCTCCTTTGATATTGCTTTGTGTTTTTCCTTTGCCTTTGGCCATAAAAAATACGTAGAATATATTTATAAATATATTTTTAAAATGATAAGAAAATGCATGCGAATATAAGTTACTTGTAGGCTTACCTCACGGATGCAAATAGTATTAAGGTCACGCTCATCGCGGACAACAACATTTACATTTCTTTCTTGAAGAAATTGAATCTATATATACAAAAGCTTTAGAGTAATAAATAAAACTTTGTATACATAAATAAGAAAAAAAAACATTTCTTTCTTGATATTACCGTTCGGTGTAAGTCTTCATTCACCTATAAAGTATGAGGAAAAAAGCATTTATTAGAAGAAAATTAGATATGATAAGTTTAAAATAAATAAATAAATAGGCCTTACATTATAAGAGAGGTACTTAAATTTATGTAGAGAGGAAAAAAAAAAAAAAAACCTTACTTGACCGAAAATAGTGATATTGTCCATAACTGTTGTATTTCAACCTGAACATGTTTGGTTATATAATTATGGCTGTTCAATGATGTATTTTAACAATCACATTAAAATGATAAAATTAAAATCAGCCCTAGCAACATGAAGAGTATTAAAATGAGAACACAATAATTGTCCAAATTTGAACTCTTCTCTTCTCCAACTGACTTCAATTTTATAGTGTTGAAATTAAATTTATCATTATCATTTAGAAAGTCCAAACATAAATGTATGCCACCCAAAAAACAAAATGTTTAATCCGCAATTTCTACTAACTATCAAGTAAAACTAACCCAACACATTGAAAAATACAATGGCACATTCCCAATAAAAATGGAACAAACAATCCCAAATTCATAATTAAAAATGAAAAGAATACAATCGAACAAACAAACAATGGAACAAACTATACGTACTGGAAAAAAAAAACTAAAAAAAACACATTGGTTAAACCATACCTACTATTTTTAATTGCGGGAAGGGAATAAAATAAATTTATCACCTATCTTATAATTCAATTAAAAATGCAATTGAAACTGTTAATCACTTCAATAATTAGGAAAACTTGATATATGTTATAGACAAATGAGACACTTGGTAATGAAAAAAAAGAAAAGGAGCAGAAAAATGTCATAGACAAAGCATACCTATATATATAATGAATAGCCATTAGCCAAACCATACCTATACATGAATAACTTACAAAGCAAGACAATAATGAGGAGTTTACGCAAACCATATCTATATAATATTCATGAACCCAATTAAATTCCTTCAGATCTTGAAAATAAGACTGCCTTATTGTTTTTCAAAACCTCAGTTAATTTATTGTGATGTAGCATATTAAAATTTAGATTATGATGCTTCCTAATCAACTAATAAAGTGTTATGTGATATTATACCAAAGCACACAACATAGAAAAACTAAATACTGTCCAGAAAATGTAAACAAATTAAAACCCATTTAAAAAATTTAACCCATCAAGTATTAATTCAGATCCAAAACCTATTAAAAAATTAAATCTATTTTAAGAAACATAATGTTAAGATTACATTGAATAAATTACATTTTAATCCAGATGATAAATTACATTAAACTGGATAAATTACATTTTATCTAATAAATATCTATCTATTGTTGCAGATTAATCTAAAACTAAAACTAAACATTTCTTTCAAGTGTTTACCATAAGACTATTATTGCAGATTATAAAACTAAACATTTCTTTCAACGCTGAACCACGGAAATTCAAGTGTCTTGTAGGTTGTCTAATTTTATTATTTCTGGTAATTTTGCTGACATAAAGAACAAAAAGCATGATACTCAAATTTTGTTTTCTTTTTTTTTGCTTTCCCAGCAAACAAACAGTAGTTTTGGGCTAACAACTAACAACAGGATATTAGAGAATGCCAAGAATGAGAACAACAAATATCACAATAAAAACCTAACTTCAAGTCAAAAAAATTCAATTAACTCAAACCCAGATCTAGATATCTAATAATAGGTCATTTTCATCAAATAAGCATGAAATTGTACAGATTTAAACAATACCCAGAAACGGAAAACAATAATTTCAAAGAAAAAATATGATCTAAATCTAGAATTGGCAAGAGAATGAGGGTAATTGTTGGGCAATGAATGAATATCACCTTGGAGGTCTTCTCTGGGAGTAAGATTCCAACATTGGTCTTGGATGGAGGAATGATTTACAATTTTTGGTTTTGTCTAGGCTCATGAATCTAGTGAGGCAGAACCTTGATGATCTGTGTTGTACAAATCTAGCAAGCTAAAATTATGGAAAGAAAGCCTCTTATCTTAGCAAAATCAACAACCCACCAGCAAGCTAAGATATGCATATACATATATACATATATATGATCAATTACATGCCCAAGATGACTACTAAAATGGAGCATATCCAGTTGACTGCGGGCTTGATCACAGTGAGGATCTCAAACCAAAAAATTAGCAGTTCAATTTTTTAAAAAAATTAGCAGTTCAAACCAAAAAAAGGTTCTAAACCAACAAATTCTAAGTTTCATTAGCAATCAAATACTTTTCCATTACAAAAACTCCAACTTTGAAAACAAATTATTTTTTTTTTAAAAAAAAGAACCAAAAAAAAAAAAAAAAAAGAGCATGGAAATGGTTAAAAAAAACAACCCAATGGAACAAACACCCAACGATACAAAGTCATTTATAAAAGAAATATGTTTAATATGTTTATAAGAGTCATACATGCTCCACTTGAGCATTAGACATATCAAAATCTGCAAAAAAAAAAGGACCACTTTAGAATATTTAAAGAAAGCAACTAAGGTGATATATCAAAATCTGCAAAAAAAAAAAAAGGACCACTTTAGAATATTTAAAGAAAGCAACTAAGATGTCTACAGAAAGTGAGGCCATAAATACTGCCTCGTATCATAGCAAGTACAGTGCCATGCATTGTTAAAGGTATCATCATGTAAACAAAAGATGTTTTATGGATGTTCAGCTATGCAACTTGCTAATACAACATTTTCATTAGAAAAAAGAAAACAAATGGAGAGTTACACCACTGTTTCATGTAAATTGGAGTCAATCGTGCCATTTTGTTATGGCCTTCAAGAACCACATATATGCCAGTTACAAGTTAAGACAGAACATAGATGCAGGGGTCCAGGTTTTTCTGAGTTCAAATAGGACAAAGGGATTTTCCACAAGTTGATGCAATATTCCATTGATGATTGCAGAAAATGATAACATAAAAAGTGCAATCACAAAGGGTTCAGTTCATACAGAACAGTCCTTGAATCGACTGTTAACTTGCGAAATAATCCCTTACTCCATTTTAAAAAAAATTTAACTGCTCATAATTTTTTGGCTTGCTAATTGACTGTCAACTGCTCATAATTTTTTGATGATACATTTTCCTTTTTATTCCATTATGATGATACATTTTCCTTTTTATTTTCAACATGTGTACATGTAGAATAACCTTTAAAAGAAAAATCATTTTATAACTATTATTATATTTTTAGGAATCACAAAGTTGATGGTCCTCCAAAGTGATCATGAGGCCAAATATGATGTTTTCGTAATCCTGTTTCATGTGTCATACTGATTCAACATTACAGTTTCATATATATATATACAAACACACACACACAAGTCACTGCTGGAAACCTTATTCACATCCAAATGCATGTAATGTGAAGCACATAATGATTTAGTCGAAGATTCAAATGGCTCTCTCTCTCTATATATTTCGTTGAAGTGGGTTTCTACATCAATTTATGAATGAATTGACATTTTCTAACACACAATATCAATTTCAAAAGGTTAGATAGAGTAGTGTATGCCCGTGGTTGGATAAAAACAAATAATTCTAATTTATTTGATGTAGAGGACTACATTATAGCACGTTTGAGAAAATGTGAGTTCATACTCATCATCTGCACTATCCTAAAATAATAATGTGGGTTTCTACACATTTGAGAAAATGTGGGTGGTCGAAGAATTTTTATTTTTATTTTTCTTTTGAAAGAGTAGGGAGTGAATACACTAATTTATAGAAAATTCAGAAAATTATGAACTGCCCTTGAACAAACATTTTTTCTTTTCAAAGAGTAGAGTATAGAAAATTCAGAAAATTTATATAAATATTCAACTAAGAAGTCAAAGCATTGAAATTTATAGAAATCTTCTGTTTTGGGGTTTGAACAGCCACAGCCACAAAGAACATCAATTTAAACCATAGAGACACAAGTTTGTGGGTTTGTACACGTTTGAGAAAATGTGGGTGGTCATAGATTTTTTTTTTTCCCTTTTGAAAGAGTAGGGTCAAATACACCAATTTATAGAAAATTCAGAAAATTTATATAAACATTCAGCGAAACATTGGAGTGAATTCACCACATTTGAAACAACACATGACAGAAAATTGCAGAAAAGTGAACGAACCTTTACCTTTAGTTTGAGAAGAGTGAGCGAACCTTTAGTTTGAGGATCGAAGATGAAACCGAATGTGTTTGTGAGATCAATTGAAAGTAAAGTGATAGCAATCAAACATAATAAAGTAAGCGTGTCTGGGATGCGTTCTGCTGGAGAGTGATTGAGTAGCAAAAAAATAATTAATCCATTCAAAAATCCAAAATCAAACACTGGTGCTGACTTTGCACCCGAAAATACTTTAAACTTAATGTACACTTATTCTAACCAATCCTAATAATTATGGGTTGTTTTGAAAAGTTGGTTAAAAACTGATTTTTTGTATTTTTAGCTAATAATGTTCATCTAGCAAATAATTAATCTACGTGTTCCTGAAGACTTGTTTATAACATAGGTCAGTTGTAAAAAGATTGGTTCGAATTGCAATGTCATTTACATATATGACCCAATACTTTCTTGTGGTTCCATTCCATTTATTAGATCAAGTATAGCTAATATTAAATGCTTTGAAATAGATGCAAGTCACACAACAATTAAAACCCCACTACACACTTGCCTTGATTCTCCTAAAACATAGAAGTTAAGTATGTGTTCCATCTAAGCTTCAGGAAATCCTAATGGCACTGATGACGGGTAGTAATATCACATGGTAACAAATACCAGGTCCAAGGAAATGCATAAGGTGGTAATCAATCTCTCAACCAGCATGTTATCTATATTCTCACACTTATATTCCAACATTTTCACCAAACAGTAAGACGCAATTTTTTGACGCGTTTTTCATCAACTCACAAAATATTAGCAAATATCATAAAAAATTCCCCCTTATGTCTAGAATTGCCAAATCATTTCAAACATGTACAAATTGCAAGTACCTACTTTCCTGCTCTCCCAAGTGATATAAATTAGAATTTTTGCGAATCCATTAGTTTCTCTATGGAATTCTAATTCCTCTCAATAATTTCTCAGATATCTTGCAGATTATAAATTACTGTGATGCCAAAGAATTCCCTGAATCTCTTGTCACTGTGTTTAGATCAACAAACTAAATGATTCCTCACCCTCCTAAATTCAATTTTCCACCCATAAATCACAATACCGGCCCCTCATCCTACACACACACAGACATTCAATTTAAAAATAAATAAACAAATAAAGAATGCATCTAATTTCGTACCTATACCAATTTGAAACAAATGAGTTAATATGTTATCATTATTTTGGTGGGTTTGGCGTTTTTCATTATAAATTATTTGTTTTATTTATTTCTCAAATAACATTCTTCTTTTAATCAAACACATGAACTATCCCAATTTGAAACAAATGAGTCCCGGACATTGCTGTGATCGAACCATACCTGTTTATCGCGAAGCCTCCAGAGATGAGAAAGAAAGCTAAAAAGAGAGATCAAAGAGAGAGTAAAGTCTGTGTAGAAATTGATGTAGATGAAGGAAGCGATGAGGGAGGCAATGACGGAATAGTAGACCCGAATGTGTTTGTGAGATCAATTGAAAGTAAAGTGATAGCAATAAAGTAAACAGAGTGCTCTTTATCTTTAGTTTGAGAAGAGTGAGCGAAGTGGTCGACTCGAGACAAACTTGAAGAGTGAGCCGAATGATTTGGCTGGAGAACAGTTTCGGGAAGAGGAAGAACATGGAGGGAGAGAGAGAGAGATAAAGAGGGAATGGAGTGGGTGAGAACAGAGAAGGGAGAGAGATAAAGATAGAATAGAGGAGAGATATGGGTAAGTGGGAAGGTGAGAAGAGAGAAGGGAGAGAGATAAAGATAGAATAGAGGGGAGACGTGGGTAAGCAGCTTACTTTTTGGGCGGGAAGTAAATGTAGATATATAATTAGGATTGATATATATTTAAGGGGGTCATCTCAGCCGTCTATCTAAATACACAAATGAATTATGACCATTAAAATGTCCTAGTAGGACAATTGTCTCTAGGATAAATTCAAAAACCTTCTTCCCTTATTATATAGATATATATATATATAAAGTGTTATATATATTAATCTTGTATAGCATATTTATATAGGTTGTATTTGTACAACAAAATATAATATAATAGTTATTAGGGTATAATCATAAGAAGAAAAGAGTGCTCTGCGGGAGAATTTTTGAGAAAGCCGAGAGAGAGAGAGAGAGAGAGAGAGAGAGAGAGAGAAACGACAAGGAGAGAGAGGTGAGGTAGATAAGAAAGAAAGGGTTAGGGTTTTATTTTGGTGGCTTCATTAATTCTCCAAGTATTTCCTTGATCTTCAAAAAATAATTATGAGTGCAAAACCCACTTTCCTTAATTTATGCTTATTTTGTTGTTTTTATTTATTTAGTTTTATTTATTTGATGTTGGTTTGATATTGAACTTGCATGTAGATGATGGATTGATTTCATTTATTTTGGTTAGATGTGTACACAAGGTTTAGAGTTTTTATATATATTTATTTTATGTTAGAGTTTTTATATATATTTATTTTATGGATGTTATCACACTCATGGATATATGAAATTAAAATAAACTAGGAACCCATAGATAAATTCCGAATACTCCACCATGACTCCATGAATTGTTGTTTTATTTGAGCATTGGTGAGAAAAAGTGTATAAAAAAAAATTAAGGATTATGAGATTTATTTGAATGCCTTAAGTTCGTCATTGTTATATTTGTTCTCATGAGTAGATGAGGGGTTGTGTATATATATATTGTTGCCTTGTTCTCAGGAGTAGACGAGTGTTTTGATTTACGTGCGTACGTTTATGCTAACCGTCCGGGGATTGTGGGTCAAACTCGAGACGATATCCCGTGGAAGTTTGGCTTTGGAGCGGTGATAGGTATACGGGAGGCACATGGGATATATGTGTAGGCCGGAAGTGAAAGGCTGAAGTGGTGGTGTTAAGGTACAAGGAATTAAATATGAACTTATTGGTATAGTTTGAATTATATTGATTTGTACATCTTGAAAAATAGTAACCGATTTCAATAAATTACAAAATTTGGACAGAAGCATGTATACATAATTCTAGACAACTTTTGTGTTTTAATTTTTTACTAAAAAAATCGATTAGAACTTGTAATCGGATGATCTTAGTTACAATAGTTTTTATTCAGTTTAGCAATGCAGATTTTAGATGCTGTTTTAACCCACAAAACGAGCTCATTTTTATTGATTTCATGTAAACTGAAGTAAAACATTATTTTGAACACTTTTTGTGTTTTGAAATTTTTCGAAAAAAATCATCTTAGGACAGTTTCTTTTCATTTTCAGCTTCAGATTTTTCGGTCGAATTCCGTCTATGTTCTTCTATCAAGTTTTTCTCTCAACCTGTTCAGTTTCTACTAAATTTGTTTGCATTGCCTTTTTAGGAAATTTGATTCTGTATAACTTTTGTTCTTTGAGTTTTGGTCAATTCGAATGATTTAAGTATAAAGCGGTGTATTTTTGTACTTCTTCAATAATTTACTTATGATTAAATTATATTAACTTTATTTTTTTGCAGAATGGTGGGTCTTACTAACTTTTTTTATGCAGGGTAGACCCACTATATTTATTTTTATTTTCATTATTTTTTTATATACTCAATTTATATTTAGTTGTGTACGGGCAAGAAACCAAATGCCACCGTATCTCGGGAAACTACCCCTTCTTCTCGATGCGGGTGGAACTACTTGTCTTATCCCGTAACAAGAATCAAATATACTTTTGTTTGTGTTTGGTGGACATGTGGGTATCAAATCTTATACTCATACCAGTATACTTGTATACTGGCCCGTTTTTTCATTGGCATCTCGGGTGCGTTTTGTTTGAGCGCAGCCGAGCTTCCTATGTAGGATTAGTTAGGACTACGGTGGTGACAAAAAATAACTACGATTGTAGGACATGTCTCTCGGACTTCTTTAATTAAATTTTTTTTATGACCTTAGTATTTTGATAATTTGGCATCATGGGTTATTTTCTAACTTTACATTATTTAAGTTGTTTTGACTATTTGTTGCTACTTTAATGTTAGAGGTATTGGATAGTCATGAATTTATGATGGATGGTTTGGTTGGCGTTTTAAATTTTTTTATTTTTATTTTTTGAGCATTAAAATTTACTTAAACTTTATGGAGACAAAAACATTTAGATTTTGTTTCACCCCTAGGATTTGGATAATGGAATATTGGTTGGGATTTAGTCCTAATTTAATATTTAATTGTCCAAATTTTGGGACATGGCAGAATCCCTACCTCAAGCTTGGAAGAGAAAGAGGAAGAAAACCCTAGTACTCAAAGTTGGTGAAAACACAATCCAATCTGTTATAAACGTAGCCCTTGTCGCCCTCTTCGATTTGATGTAAAAAACCCTCTCAAATTCTTGGTAGATCTTGCTAAATCTTAAGAGAGAAGATTGAAATTTGGTGGGTTTGTAGAGAGAAGGGAGAGCAAAGATGAATATATACATACATATATATATATATAGAGAGAGAGAGAGGGTTGAAAAAGTGGTCAAAACACCTTGTTGGCATTAGTTTTTGAGGAAAAGAGCACGAAAATCGAGACTAGATGCGTCGAAATCCGCACATGCGGTTCAAATTCTGCACGAGCAGAATCCCAAATCTGCACGAGGGATCCAAATTGCTCTTCACGAGTGAATTGACATAGAGTGAACCCAAAGATTCACCAAAAATCCACATGTGCAGTTTCCCATTTTGCACGCTGAGAAAACCCCTTTCCTTAAGTGGTTCCGCTTGAGCGGTTTCCCCAATCCGCAGGAGTGGTTTTGCCAGGCAACCCATAAAATGATTTTACACCTGAAGGCAAGTTCTAAAGCCCAAATCTCGAAATTTTCAACTCGGAAACATTAAGAGAGGTTAAGGAAAAGTAGAATAGAAATCTCAACGACTCAACACGATAATTCAAAACGCCGAAAGCAAAACAAACTAATTGAATATGAAAAAATTAGTCAAGTCAAGACCCGGGACATCACAACCTCTCCCCCTTAGGAAAATTTGTCCCCGAAATTGAGTCACACCTCTCACCAAAAACCTCCACAAGAACGGCGACAACTTAACAATTCAGAGACTCGAAGCGATAATAAGCACGCTAATAACAACGACAAATCGATAATAACAACAATTCAACAATAATATGGAGATTTTATTCTCACCAATATTCCATTATTATCATTATAGTTTCCATGGGCCATAGCCACAATATCAACCACAACTAATACGATAATCACAAGCATGAGGTTCAACAAGAATTGTGAAAATTTTACAACAATTCTCATGCTTGAAAACAACAATAATCATGATAACAAGTAGTTAGCACTTTTAATGCTTCATTTCCAAATATCAAGAGAATATTACAAACTAGAACAATTAAGCATTCTCAAATAAATCCGGATAGTTGGAGCAAACTTTTACCTCCCTTTCCCATGTTGCTTTCTCAACTCCATGGTGTCTCTACAACAGCTTCACTAATGGTATAGTCTTACCCCTTAACACTTGTTCTCAGGTATCTAATATTTGGATCGGTCATTCTTCGTATGAGGCATCCTCATCTACCTCCAAGTCAACCCAATCAAGTACATGTGAAGGGTCAGGTTCATATTTCCTAAGCATAGATATATGGAACATGTCATGAACTCTTGAAAGTTATGGCAGTAAGGCCAAATGGTATGCCATTTCCCCAATTTGCTCTAAAATCTCAAAAGGTCTAATAAACCTTGGAGACAATTTCCTACTCTTCCTATATCTCATCAAACCCCGTCTCGGCAAAATCTTAAGAAACACATGGTCACCAACCTCGAAGGATAGAGGTTGCCTTCTCTTATCGGCATAACTCTTCTGTCAGCTTTGAGCCGTAACTAACCTCTTTCGAATAAGAGCAACTTTCTCGATCGTCTCTCGAACTAAGTCCAGACCCAACAATGATGCATCACCCACTTCGGCCTAACAAATTGGTGATCTACAAGGTCAGCCATACAAGGCCTCAAATGGTGCCATCCCAATACTTGCTTAATAACTATTATTATAGGTGAACTCAATCAACAGTAGGTGCGTCTCCTATGACCCCTTAAAATCAAGGACACAAGCTCTAAGCATGTCCTCCAAAATCTGGATAGTACGCCCTGACTGCCCGTCGATTTAAGGATAATAAGTTGTGCTAAAGGTCAATTTAGTTCACAATGCCTCTTTAAGGCTTTTCCACAAATGGATTGTAAAGCAAGGATCTCTATCCGAAACAATGGTCACCGGGACCCCATAAAGTCAGATTATATCTCGAATGTACAACTCTGCCAAATAATCAATTGAGTCACCAGTATACATCGTAATGAAGTGTGTGGACTTAGTCAACCTATCAACAACCACCCATATAGCATCATTACTCTGTTGTGTTCTCAGAAGCCTAACTAGAAAATCCATGGTAACATACTCTCATTTCCACTTGGCTATAGGTAAGGGTTGTAGAAAACCCGCTGGCTTTTGGTGCTCGGCCTTCACTTGCTAGCAAGTAAGGCATTTAGAAACAAATAAGGCGACATCTCATTTCATACCTCTCCACCAAAACTGGTGACTAAGATCATGATACATTTTACTGACTCCCGGATGTACCGCAAGGCATGAGTGATGGAATTCTCGGAGTACCTCATCTCTATAAGATTTCGGCACAAACAAACGATCTAGGTACCTCACACTCAAGTCCGAGTGGATTTCCAGACCCTTCTCTTCTTTTCCATTGGAGATTCTCTCACAGATTGCCTCTACTTCAAGATCACTCTGTTGTGCCTCTATGACTTTACTAATTAAAGTGGGTTGTGCAATTAAGGTAAATAAAGTAGCACCCTCACTAGACTCGCCAAGATGCAAATCAAACTCACCGATATCGCCCAACATATCCCATTCCCGAATGGCCACACTTGCCACACTACTCACAGATTTTAGACTCAAGGCATCAGCCACAACATTGGCCTTTCTCGGATGATAGTGTAACTCAAAGTCATAATCTTCCATAAATTCCATCCACCTCCGTTGGCGTAAATTCAAATCCTTTTGGGAAAACAAATATTTTAGACTCTTATGATCGGAGAAAACATCAAACTTCTCACGGTACAAATAATGCCTCTAAATCTTAAACGCAAAAATTACTACCACTAGTTCTAAGTCATGGGTGGGGTAGTTCTTTTCACGAGTTTTCAATTGTCGTGAACCATAAGCCACAACCTTCCCCTTTTGCATCAATACACAACCAAGCCTTTCCCGGGACGCATCACAATACACTGTATAACCCAAGCCCCTTTTTGGAATTATCAAACCCTGTGCGATAGTCAATCTAGTCTTAAGCTCTTGGAATGACTTCTCACAAGCCTCATTCCATGCACATTTGATACCTTTCCTCGTCAATCTAGTCAAAGGTGCGGCTAGTCTAGAGAAGTCCCTCACAAAACGGCAATAATACCCGGCTAACCCTAGGAAACTCTGGATTTCAAATGCATTCTTAGGTTGTTCCCAATCTTACACAGCCTCTATTTTAGAAGAATCCACCGTTACCCCTTCTCCTGGCACAACATGCCCCAAAAATTTTACCTCCGTCAACCAAAATTCACATTTCTCAAGCAAGTCAAGCACCATCCGCAAGTGTTCCTCATGTTCCTCCTTAGAGAATGAATAAATCAAGATGTCGTCCACAAAGACAACTACAAAATGGTCTAGAAATTCTCGGAAGACTCAATTCATCAAGTCCATAAAGGAAGCAGGTGCATTGGTTAAATCGAAAGGCATTACTAGGAATTCATAGTGGCCATAATGCGTACGAAATGTCATTTTCTGGATGTCCTCATCTCTAACTCTCAACTGATGATATCCCGACCTCAAGTCTATCTTCGAAGAACAACAAGACCCCTTAAGGTTGTCAAACAAGTCATTTATTCTACGTAGAGGGTACTTGTTCTTAATAGTAACTCTATTCAATTTGTGGAAATCAATACACAACCGTAAGGACCCATCATTCTTCTTCGCAAAAAGAGTCGGCGCTCTCCAAGGTGATATACTAGGGTGAATGAAGCCCTTGTCTAAAAGTTCTTGGAGTTGGATCTTTAACTCATGTAACTCAGTGAGTGCAAATCTATATGGTGCCATGGAAATTGGTGCCATGCCAGACACTAAGTCGATGGAGAATTCAATCTACTTAATGAGGTGGCAACCTGGTAAGATCTTCAGGGAAAACATCAGGGTATTCACAAACTACCCTTGGTAAATCATTCCGAACCATGCTACCCTCACTAGTTAAGGAAATGGCAAAGAGGAAACTAAGTCCTCCTCAACCGTTAAGGTCAAACAATAGAGGAATTGAACCATTATCCCGATCACACAGAAAATGAAACCAATCCCCGGTAGGTGTAGATACAGACACTCGGTGGCGCTGACAAACTATAGAAGCTCGAAGTGTACCAACCAATCCATATCCAAAATGATGTCAAACGTGTGCATGTCTAAGATGATGAAGTCAAAAGAGAGTCAACGATCTGTGACCTCAATCTCGCAAGAGTGGCACACTCGCCCCGATACCACTCTACTCCTAAACGGTGACTCAACCCACAACAGAGATTCTAACTGATCAATCTCCAACCCCAATGCAGAAGCAAAAGCAGTAGATATAAATGAATGCAATGTACCCGTATCAATCAACACACTAGCTAAAGAATTGAACACAACAAAATTACCTCTCATAACAGAAGATCCTGGCAACTGCTCTGGCGTTGTAGCAGCATACACACACCCCTGTGGCCTCTAACCAACCTTCTCATCTCTTAGAGCATAGGCCTACTATACTGACTGAGCCAAAGTGGCTCCTTGATTAGCTTGAGTGGTCTGAACTGAATGAGCCTGCTGGTGGCTCTGTGTCTGCCTCGACCTTGATGCACCAGATGTGCCTCCCAACTGCAGGCAAGCTTTCCTCAAGTGCCTCGACTGACCACACTGAAAACATGTAGGCCCTTGTCCCTTACTCTAGGACTGACTCTGAGATCGGTTAGGTGGTGGTGGTGGTAACATCTGTTGCCCTCCTCCCTTTTGTCGGCATGCATTGGCCTTGTGACCTTGCTGGCTATACTTGAAACAAGTGAAACTGCCTTAAGTATTCTTTCCCGAGCTAGAACTAGGCAATGGGAAAATAGATCTAGTCTGTTGTAGTTAGGGCTGGGATAAAACAGAGCCCCTGTGTTTCTTGCTAAGTCTAGAGTCCTCCTGCGACTTTTGACCTCTAGGCCTCGAACCCTGAAGTCTCTTCTCCTTGGCCTGCACTGTAATCTCTACATGTGCCGATGCCTCCACAAGATGGTCATAGTTTTGGATCATGTTCCCGGTAAGTTTAAATAAAATCTACGCTCTCAACCTCTTCTCAAATTCTATGCAACGGTGTTCTTTCATTGCCACCAACTCCGGTGTAAACCGGGACAAAATAGTGAAGGCCGCTTCAAACTCGGCCATAGATAGGTTTAGTTGTTTAAGGTTTTGAAATTCTTGCCTCAATCTCTCCCTAGCAGTGGGAGGTAGGTATTTGTCTTGGAAAGCGGTAACAAAATCTTCCCATGTCGGTCCCACTCGGCCTTTGGCGTACTTCCACTATTAGCCTGCATCCTTTTTAAGATAGTGTAGACACCTCGTTTTTGACCGTCCTCAAGACTTGGGCATTACTGATGGTTTGCTCGGTGTTGAGAGATGTGCAGGGCACAGGTTCAGTTTCTTCGACAAGGAGAGAGGAAAACCCTTCAAAACACTTTGTTTAGGGGTTTGGAGTTGAAGAAAAGAGGAGAGGAGGGGAGAAAATAGGTTGGAGAAGAAGTTCGCCATGAATCCGGGTAGAAGAAAGTCGAGCGGCTCTCGCTGAATCAGGCTTATTCAATTGCATACTTGGAATTTAGCTATGAGGCCACTACCATTGGAAAGAAGACTTCCGGGGCATCATTTTTGGTTCAAGAATCTCCTCGAGCCAAGTCCGGGTGGAGGAGATATGATGGGTTGAAGCTGGGCATCATCCCGGTTGGATCGAGTCTGCGCGGCTTCACGGAAAAGGGCATAACTTTTTTCACAGGAGGAATTTTGATGCAAGGTTTGCGCCATTGGAAAGCTAACTTCCGGGGCTTCAATCTGGCCATCCACCGGCACTTTTTGACCTCACCAGCCACCCATCGGCACTATGTTTAGCCGACCGGCCAGAATAAAGTGCAGGTCGGCACTATATTGTGCCGACCGGCAATATATTGTGCCGATGACCTCTTTTCATGGCCGATTTGACCCTTTTGACTCTTGCAGATGTGGTGCATGCCAGCTGTGCCAGCTGGAGTGTACAGGTCCGATCCCCCATGCACATGTTTGGTTGTTTTGCACCCTTTACACCTTTGAACCCCCTAGAGCTTCTAGAAGGTGACCCTTTGGCCAAAGATTCTTGGAGAAGCTTGGCCAGCTGTCTTAGCTTCTCCAAGAAGCCTAGACTCTTTTGCACCCCCCCTTGAACCTTTCTCTTTGCTTAGCCCTTAAGATAAGTGCTTTCCTTGCCTTATATAAGGACCATTCCTCTCCCTTTGTCTAGGTTAGAGATTCTTAAGCAAAAAACTAGAGATATAGATACATATCTGATATAGATACATATATCCCTCCATCTCTCACTATATCTCTCTCATTCAACCTCCAAACACCCTTGTTCTTGGGCCATTCCTTCACCAACCCATAGCACAACACCACCACTTCCATTTCCAGAATTTGGGAGGTCATTTGCAGAGCTTAGGAGCACCAAAACTTGGTCCAAGAGGTGCTGGTTTGTTGGTCTACAAGGGTAAGCACACTTTTCCCCAAAACTAGCATTTTCTTGGTTCATATCTAAGCCATAGTTGCATGTATTTTTGAGCTTCGATGTAAACTACAAAGAGGCTTATTTTGAGCCCTTCTTCAACATTGAAGAAGGGCTCAACACTGTTTGGGACCTCCATGCATGACTAACTTCAATACCCTCTTTGGTCCCTATTCTTTTGCATGTTTCTTTAGCCTACCATGCTTCTATTTTTGGGCCTTTGACAGGCCTGAAAAGTGTATTAGTTTGCCCCCCTCTACATGTCTCATGAAGGGTCTTTGGCTGTTTGATGCACCCTTTTGGTACTTCATGTTATACCCCTTTGTGGGCCTTAATCTTGCATTGCATTTTGAGCATGTTTGTATATTGATTTGGGGCTTGTCATCTACTGTGGGTAGTCATATTTTTGGTCCCTCATCAGTATTGTAGAAGGGTATTTTTCAGTTTGGTGCATGCTTAGCATACCTACCATGTGATGCCTTGTAATTGCCTTAATATGCCTTAGGTTGTTAGCCTTTGTTCGAGCATGTTTTAGGCTTAGATTTGTGAAGCTTTTGTGCTTATTTTGCCATGCTTTAGGTCTGTCTTAAGTTGTTTGAGTCGACCCTAGCATGCATTATATAGCCTCTTTGCATTTTGTGGCTTGTATGCTTCAAGTATGTGAATGTGTGAGCATTGTTGCATGCTTTGTTGATTTATTTAGTTGGTTTGGAACCTCCTATAACATGATTTCAGAGCTTACGTTGCATGCTATACGTCCATACTTAGCCTCTTTAAGTGTGCTTAAGAGTTGCCTTGTTTATGCTTAAGGTGTTGGACCATGATTGCATGCATGTGTGTGTGCATTTTGTGCCTTCATTTCCATGATTATGGCCGCTGATTTTGGCATGCTTGCGAGCCATCCATGTTAGTTTAAGTCCATCGTTGCATGTTGTTGCATGCCTAGTTTGCTTACATGTTTAGGTTGCGTGCCTAGTCTACTTTGCTCCTTTGCATGCCCATGTTGCATACTAGATCACATGCCTAGGTTGCATCGCATTGGCATGCATGCCTTGCCTCTTGATCAAGTGATAGAGGTTGGGCTTTATGTGTTTGTTTGGTTTGCATGACATTTGAAATCAAAGTTGCTAACTTGGCTTTTGGGCCATCATGCATTGAAACGCGTGATTGATGGCCCGGGGGGGTCGAGGGCCATGCTCCCTTGAGTCCATTACATGATAGGGGGTGTGTCCGTGCATATATTTGCTTGAGATCCCATGCCATACACTGTCTGTCCTCTGTTGCTGTCAGAATTGTCTTCTGCAGGAAGTTTCTGCCAACCGGCAACATTAAGTGCCGACCGGCCATTTATTCAGTGCCGATAACTTTATATCCAGCCGATGGATATTGTACACGGCCGGTGGGCATTTCCTCCAGCCGATGGTATTCTACAGTGTGCAGGGAACCAGTTCCAGGACTTTGGCATTTTTAAGAGAGGCAGGGCAGTGTAAACAGAGGCAGCAGTGGCATGGTACGGGTTTTCCGGGCGAGGCGGAGTCAAACATGAATCATTCGCGCATCCCGAGGCAGGGCTGCAGCCTTTTCTTTTCTGCATTTAAATTATTAATTAAATTAGAATTTTTTAAATAATTTATTCTGTATTCGGACTGTATTGTTTTGGACTGTATATTCTTTTGGTCCCTTCGTGTGAGGGCATATTTGTAATAAGTGTGGGTGAGTGTGTGTATGTCTTCCAACCCCCATTTCTTTCTTCCCTTTTATTTACCTGCTTATGATGGTAGATTAGGGCATATTTAAAATTAGCATACCTTATGCAATGCATGCGTGCATCCATGCATTTGTTGACATGCATCGGGCTCGGTACATCATACAAACTGTATTGTATTTCAAATCTAACTTGACTACGTGTTACTCGTGCATTTCACATGCCATGTTTAGGATAGCCGAGCCTGTCTAATTACACTCTGTATGCGTCGCATTAGTCATCTTAACATGAGCTAGGTCATGCATATTTTGCTAACTAGTTTATTGTTTTGGCACGGAGTACAATGTAAGTATTTATGCTTTAGCATCTCGCATACGTGTGAATGTTAACATGACAGCATGCTTGCCATGCGGCTAAGTGCTTATATGAAATAAACTGTTTGAATGCCTGTGGGTGGAGGTTGGATTGCTTGAGTTGGAATAACTCATTGAAATCCGTATTTTAGCCTACTTGCGAGTAGCAATTTCAAACTGTTTTCCAAACAAACAGATATGCAATGATTATCTCCGAATTAGGCAACCTAGTCTATACTTGTTTGCTGTGCGCACAACGTAGTGAATCTAGGCTAATAATCGGTATAAGAGCATGTAATGTTTTCAAAATCGGATATCACGGTTAGTAGAGGCCGGTCTTCGGACCGGGCGAAAGGGGGTGCTCATAGCTGACCTTCCCCGATCGTACCCAAGCTCCCGAGCCAAGACATTTGGTTATGACGGACACGTGGCCTTCGACACCGAGTCAAGGTTTCCTAAATTTCCCATTTAAAAAAAATATTTAGGTGGCGACTCTGTAATCTGGCAAAGCAGTCCATGTTTGGCACTTCTTTTCAAAAATCTGTTTTTCTCAAAAACGATTTGCCAGAGTTGGACTCTTTGGTTCAGATTTAGAACCGCAACAAAACAAAAGGGAGTCCGAACTGTAGCGAGGTCCCACGCGGGCGCTGTTACAGTTTCTGGCGACTCTGCTGGGGATTTTAGAGAGCTTGATTCGAACTCGTGATATCCTGTTTTGATTTCATTTATGTGTCTCTTTGCATTGCATGTGCATTGGTGCGCCTAGGACACAGTGTTGGCCATCTGCTATTCCTGAGCGGTTGCCGGAGGCTTTGTCAAAGCATGCCATAAGGCTGACCGGTTGCGGGCTCTGCCAGTATGGGAACACAAACCCCGGTTTTACCGGGGCACCCTTTTCGACCTTTCGACCTAGTGCATATTCGGATCCATAGTGACCATTCCAAACTAGGACAGGTTGCTTACCCGTTTATAGGTTGTTTGAAACCGCTGTGTGCGTAGTGAAACCCTAGCTCCTGACAAAATAGGACAGGGAAACCCTACCCCAACATAGGGGTGTATTGGTTCTCTTTTACATGCTACGTGCTTTTAGAGTGTATCTCTATAGGGAATGCATATACCAGTTTACGAGTCTGGGTATCCGGCCTGCGGGCACCAGTATCAGTATTTTGAGAAACAGTTATATCTGTGGGTATCAGATTCAGATTTGGGGCAGTGGTTTCGGGAAACAGTGATCAGTAATAGAATACAGTCGTTCAGCTTTGCTCGTATCAGTTCCAGTGAAGTTGAGCTGAGATGCTGTCTGTTTTCTCTTTTGCTAGGTAGTCTTGGAACTATAGCTTCAGAAAGCTCCAATATCCCCCGGGTACATTGGACTCGTGTTGATAGACTCTGTCAGGTCAGAGACTCAGTTCAAGGGTAATCAAGGCCAGAGAAGGCTAGTCAGGCACAGACCACCAGTATAACAACTACCAGATCAGTGACCTTCGAGCAGTCGGATTGAGATTTCCGAGCCTACTGCAGACACAGATATACCGATTGCTCAGTTAGATCAGGACAATATGTCGAGTTTGGAAGAGATGGTGCGCCAACTCCAGGATAGTATGAAAGCCATGCAGCAAGATGCTGTCCATCAATCTGAATTCACCAAGCAACAGGCTGTGGTCATAGCCCAACAGGCAGAGACAATTGCCAGGTTAGAGCAGCAAGCTGGGGCATCTGCTTCGCATCAGGCTCCTCCCCCACCAAGGGTTCCGATACCCGAGGAGACGCCAAATGTCCAAAATGTCCAAGAGGATACAGGCCTTCCAACGGGGCCAGCTCCGCCCCCGATTCTACCGCAACTATCCAAGGCGCCCACGCCTATCAATGTACCGGACTCTCCCTTTGAGTTCGAAGCGGACCCCACAGCGCTGAAGCTGAGTAAGTTGGAAAAAATGTTTAAGAAATCCCAAGGAGTCAAGTCCATCCCGGACATCGAAGATGGATATACCGACGCAGCTGTGACGTTGCCAGATCGTTTCAAGATGCCTCACATCGACCGTTTTGACGGGTCGGGAGATCCCATGGTCCACTTGAGTTTGTTTTCAGATGTTCTGCGCCCGATGGGCTTGACAAGATTACAGAAGCTCTCCCTTTTTGGCAGGACCCTGTCGGGTATCGCGGCCATCTGGTACGCCAAATTAGAGGACTCAGTGAAACGAAGCTGGGAAGAGATGCCGAGGCCTTCGTCATACAATATTCATACAATACCCAGATCGAGATCACAACCCGTGATCTTGAGACAACCAGGCAAGAGCCGAAAGAGGGCTTCTCTGACTTTGTAACCCGTTGGAGGGCCAAAGCTTCTTCGATGACCACCAGGCCGGTCGACAAGGACCAGATACGGATGATTGTGCGCAATCTCCAACCCAGGCTGATGCAGAAGATGATTGTCCTCCCCCTACCCACCTTTGCAGACCTCCATGAGATTGGGGTACAAATCGAGGACGCTATAAAGCAAGGCCTTATTGACCAGGAAAAGGAGCAGCCCAGGAGGGCGTTTACCCGCAGTTCGAATGCGACCACCAGTGGTGATGCAGCTGCAAGATCTTCTGAAGTGGGCATGGTCACCAACACCACATCACAAAAAGCTACCCCATTCACCGGTGCGTCCGGAAGTAGCTCACAGAAAACCAAATATCCACCTCGAGTCAAGAGGGTTTTCACCCCACTTTATATGCCTTTGTCAAAGGCTCTAGAGGTCTTAATCCGGAAAGGACATCTGAAACCATTGGAACAACGGCCTTTACCTGATCCTCTCCCTCCAAAGCATGACAGGACTAAGTACTGTGCCTACCATCAACAAACTGGTCATGAGACCGATAGCTGCTTTCGTCTGCGCCATGATGTACAAGATTTGTTTGACAACAAGGTCATCGTCGCACCAACTCAGCAAAGTCTATCGGCACTTGATCAGTGAACTTGTGGGGGATAATGTGATATGATCGGGAGATGAACCACCTGCGGGCAGTGCTCAGTTTACTTCAGATGTGGCGTATGGCACGCACTGTTTTGAGAATTTGCGAATGCTGGTTTTTGTATGCTCTGGCTTGGGTACTGAGTCAGTTCTGTCATTTTTGCTTTGAGTCTGTCTCTTTGTTTTGAGTCAGTCTTTTTGGTTAAGGTCTGTCTTGTTGTATCGAGTCAGTCCTGTTATGTAGGAGTCGGGTGATTCCGGGGGTGTTACCTCGGACATCACCATTTTGTTTTGTGTTTGTCTTTTCATTTTCTTTTGAGTCTGTTTCTGCCTTGGAGCCAGTTACACCAGAAGATTTGAATGGAACAGCAGTGATTTTCACACTCTTGTGTTTTATCTGCCGTGTGCTAGTTGTGCCAGAAATTTAAATGAATGACAGTTCCTAAGCCTGTCTTTTCTGTGCCTTGAACTCATTGCATTGACCTAAGTTTTTCAAAACCTTTTTGAACACTGTGTTGAAAAACAAAGAGGAAGGAATTCCTCGGGATTTGCAAAATTTGATCAACTGAGAGAAAGAGAGGCGTGCTAAGCCCTTAATGAATGAAATCATGCTTGTTAGTGTGAGTACTGAGAAGGACCCTAGCTTTGATCCAGATTGGTCCTACACTGTCTTCAGCGCGAGCGATTTGTCGCTTTCTTAAAAACTTTCAAAAAATGTTTTGCGCGGTCCTGCGAAGACATGTGTGGAATCGCTCTTGAGATTGTGCAGCTTAGGATCGCTCTCAGCCTCGAGACTCAACCCTTTGCTTTCAAACCTTGAACTTGGTTCAGAGTTCAACGATCAACATCAAGTGAGGCCTGTGTGGCCAGATTTGAAGCAGCCCTCGAACAAGAGGCACCAAAGTCAGATCAAGAAGATCAGATCTCATCAGAAGAAGCTTGTGAAGCTAGAACGGAAGCACCCCCCGAACTAGGGGCACAAATGTCCGATGTGCTCAAAGAGCCGAAGATGAGTTCTCTTGTGAATCAACAGCCACTCTCCTGGATACGGATGGCATTAAAACCCTAAAACCATTTGGCATGGACTGGCTACACTTTTACCCTTTGAGAGGCTCGCTGGGCCGAAAACCCGGAAGGGCGACCCAGGCAAAAGTTAGAGCAAGCAAAAAGATACATACAAAGAAAAATACAGAAAAAGAAGAAAAAAAAGAAGAAAAAGAAAAGAAAAGAAAAAGAAGCTCGCAAGGTCGAAAAAATCGGGCGCCTTGGCAAAAGTTAGAGCCTAAAAGAAAAAGAAAAAAAAGAGAAAAAAATGAAAAAGAAGAAAAGAAGAAGAACAAAGCTCGCAAGGTCGAAAACCTGCAATAGGCGCCTTGGCAAAAGTTAGAGCATAAAAAGGAGAGGTTAAATACCCGAGTGTACCTTAACCCCGAACTACGTAAGGCTTGATTCCCATGTTTGGGATACGTAGGCAACTTCTTCTGAAGTCCAGCCACAAACACTTCAAATCAATTGTGTCCATGTAATGGTTTTGATCATCTTTGCCTTCTCTGTATCTGAGAGTTCGGTTGTGTCATCATTACTCTGAAGATTGATTGCAGTATGCCACGGCGCTATCCAAACAAGGGGCAACTTTCCGTTGCCATTCAAAACACCGCGGTGTCATTTCAAACAAGGGGCAACTTTCCGTTGCCATGCAGTGTCCTTCAGACAAGGGGCAATTTTCCATTGCTTATGGATCCGAGGTTGCACATCTCAAGAGTAGGTTCCGTGCTTGTTGAGCATTGGCCGTTTGCAAAAACATTTTTGAGAATTTTTACTGAGGTTGACTAATTTTCTCGAAAATTGTTCCATCTTTTCCAAAACTGGACCATTTCTTGGACCCAAAAAAGGAAAATTTTCAGTGCTCATAGCCTGACTTGCATGATTTCAAATCAAAAATCGAACAAGCATGTTAATCTAACTCTCATGTTGGTCAAAATTGTTTTAGTAGAAAGCAAAATAAAAAAATGGTCGAAATGATGAACTAGGGGCACAGTTGAGTCAGGCTTTCTGTCTTTCCCCATTTTCAACATACTTGCCAAGAAAGGCACTCTACCTGCCAGAAGAGGGCACAACTGAAGTTGAAAGCTCTCTCGTCCTCCAAGCAGCGAGGTATCAAGCCATGCGCGAAGCATAAATTGGAATGGGGCGAGATGTTCCACTTCCTCATCTGGACAGATCTAACCACGTCCAAACTCCCCAGCAGGGCATCATCAACCGATGTTAGCTGCAGATTTGCTACACACCCAGTTGTGGCACAATCCCTCTGTGGGAAAGTTCACTGTTGTAAGCGGAAGAAGAGAATCTAGCAGAATGCTAGGGGCAAGAGCCCGCAACTTCTTGTCTATCCACCAACCACTCTGGGGAGGGATGAAAAATGAGATATTGAAGAATAGAGAGATGTGCGCTGAGAGAAAAAGTGAGGAAAAGGGCTTTTTCAGAAAAAACAGAGCTTGAGGGCCGAGTGATGTGAGAATCACAAATGAGAAAGGGTGGGAAACAATACCCGGTGAAACAGGCTCCCTGTGCACGTCTGTGTGTCGTGTCCTTTGTTTCGTTTTATCTCGATTCTTGTTTTGAGTCGTTTCGAGTGTCAATAGATGTGTTTAGGTTGTTTACCTTTGTTTTCTTTTGTTGAGTCTTTTTCGCTGTGTTCAGTCGTAGGCTCAATACCCGGTTAAGAACTCATTTCTTAATTTCAAACAAAATCAAATCATCTTGTGCTCAGAGTGCCGTGCCATTCTCCACATTTGTGCAAAACAGATTCGTTCTTTCATAAAACTGCAGGGCCCACCCCGATAAGTGTGAACAGTAAAACCAGGACCTATCTGAAGCTATGTGGTTCCGGACTGCAAAATAAAAGCAAAAGAGGAAAACGTCGGGTATCTGAGTTTGTTTCAACTTCAGTAAGTTCCGAGACTACATCCCGTGTGTACCTCTTCAGGCCTTGCCAGTGCTCCGAAGTATGAGTGTACCTCTACCTCAAGCTCAAGATCAAGTCTGCTTCAAGCCAAAATAGTGTATCAATCACACCTCATTCCCATAGTGTATCAATCACACTTCATTCACTTAGTGTATCAATCACACTTCATTCATTCAGTGTATCTAGCACACTTTATTTGCTTTAGTGTATCAATCACACTCCATTCACTTCGTGTATCTATCACACATAGTCATTTGCTCCACTTAGTGTATCTAACACACTCCATTTGCCTTGGTGTATCAATCACACTTCTTTCATTTTGTGTATCTATCACGCACATTCCTATTTTGTGTATCTATCACACACATTCTCGTTTTGTGTATCCATCACGCACATATTCACTTTTGTGTATCTATTACACTCTCACTCAGTGTATCAATCACACTTCACTCACTTTGTGTATCTATCACACCATTCTTCTCTTCATATCACATGTTTGCTTTGTGTATCAATCACACTCTATTTGCTTCATGTATCTGTCACATGTTTATTTAGTGTATCAATCACACTTCTCTCATTTTGTGTATCAATCACACACATTCTCATTTTATGTATCTATCACACCCATTCTCACTTTAGTGTATCAATCACACACTTTATTGCATTCAGTGTATCAATCACACACTTTATTGCAAGTGTATCAATCACACACTTCATTGCATTCAGTGTATCAATCACACGTTTCATTTCATTTAGTGTATCAACCACACACTTCATTACATTCCGTGTATCAATCACACTCTCTTCACTTAGTGTATCTATCACACACATTCTCATTTTCTGTATCTATCACATACATGTTCACTTCAATTACTTTAGTGTATCCATCACACTTCATTACCTTTTGTGTATCTATCACGCACATACCCACTTTATTCCCTTAGTGTATCAATCACACTTCATATATCCAGTATATCCATCATACTCCTGTTCACTAAGTGCATCTATCACACTTTGTGTTCACATTTAGTATATCAATCATACTCCCGTTCACTAAGTGCATCTATCACACTTTGTGTTCACATTTAGTATATCAATCACACTTGTTCACTAAGTGCATCTATCACACTTCGTGTTCACATTTAGTATATCAATCATACTCCCGTTCACTAAGTGCATCTATCACACTTCGTGTTCACATTTAGTATATCAATCATACTTGTTCACTAAGTGCATCTATCACACTTCGTGTTCACATTTAGTATATCAATCATACTCCTGTTCACTAAGTGCATCTATCACACTTCGTGTTCACATTTAGTATATCAATCATACTTTGTTCACTTAGTGCATCTATCACACTCTGTGTTCACCTTTTGTGTATCCATCACACTTTGTTCACTTAGTGCATCTATCACACTTTGTGTTCACCCTTTGTGTATCTATCACACTGTGCTCACCACACTCGCTTACTGTATCTATCACGCACTCAGCTACTGTACCTATCACATTTTGCTTCATATAGTGTATCTAACACACGCTCGCTTTGTGTATCAATCACACACTTTCTCTTTATGCATCCATCACACTACGCTCACTTAGTGTATCAATCACACTTTATTCATATAGTGTATCCATTACACTCTCTTCACTTTGGTGTATCCATCACACATGTTTGTCCACTTAGTGTATCTACCATACTTCGTTCACTTTTGTGTATCTAACGCACATGTTCGTAAGAATTGCATAATTCTCTTACATCCTTTCTGCATGAGATGTAGGTTGGTTCACGTTTACTTGCTTGCATAGCATTCGCTTAAAATGTTGCATTTATTTTGCATAATTGCTTCATTACAGCATCCTTTGCATGATCATAAGTTATGCACTTGCATTGTGCATCACTTTGCATCCTGCCCCTGAACTACGCTGGTTTGATTCCTTGCAAAGGGATACGTAGGCAGCCTGCGGGCACAACCATTTATGCATCTATATTTTGTTTGTCCAAGTCTTCGGCCTTGTCAAAAATGGGTCGTCTCTGGGCTTTGACATTCACTCCCGTCATTGTTATGACTTTCGAGTTCTGTCAAAGAGGGGCAACTGTAGACACCCCGTTTTTGACCGCCCTCAAGACTTGGGCATTACTGATGGTTTGCTCGGTGTTGAGAGATGTGCAGGGCACAGGTTCAGTTTCTTCGACAAGGAGAGAGGCAAACCCTTCAAAACACTTTGTTTAGGGGTTTGGAGTTGAAGAAAAGAGGAGAGGAGGGGAGAAAATAGGTTGGAGAAGAAGTTCGCCATGAATCCGGGTAGAAGAAAGTCGAGCGGCTCTCGCTGAATCAGGCTTATTCAATTGCATACTTGGAATTTAGCTATGAGGCTACTACCATTGGAAAGAAGACTTCCGGGGCTTCATTTTTGGTTCAAGAATCTCCTAGAGCCAAGTCCGGGTGGAGGAGATATGATGGGTTGAAGCTGGGCATCATCCCGGTTGGATCGAGTCTGCGCGGCTTCACGGAAAAGGGCATAACTTTTTGCATAGGAGGAATTTTGATGCAAGGTTTGTGCCATTCGAAAGCTAACTTCCGGGGCTTCAATCTGGCCATCCACCGGCACTTTTTGACCTCACCAGCCACCCATCGGCACTATGTTTAGCCGACCGGCCAGAATAAAGTGCAGGTCGGCACTATATTGTGCCGACCGGCAATGACCTCTTTTATTGTGCCGATGACCTCTTTTCATGGCCGATTTGACCCTTTTGACTCTTGCAGATGTGGTGCATGCCAGCTGTGCCAGCTGGAGTGTACAGGTCCGATCCCCCATGCACATGTGTGGTTGTTTTGCACCCTTTGCACCTTTGAACCCCCTAGAGCTTCTAGAAGGTGACCCTTTGGCCAAAGCTTCTTGGAGAAGCTTGGCCAGCTGTCTTAGCTTCTCCAAGAAGCCTAGACTCTTTTGCACCCCCCCTTGAACCTTTCTCTTTGCTTAGCCCTTAAGATAAGTGCTTTCCTTGCCTTATATAAGGACCATTCCTCTCCCTTTGTCTAGGTTAGAGATTCTTAAGCAAAAAACTAGAGATATAGATACATATCTGATATAGATACATATATCCCTCCATCTCTCACTATATCTCTCTCATTCAACCTCCAAACACCCTTGTTCTTGGGCCATTCCTTCACCAACCCATAGCACAACACCACCACTTCCATTTCCAGAATTTGGGAGGTCATTTGCAGAGCTTAGGAGCACCAAAACTTGGTCCAAGAGGTGCTGGTTTGTTGGTCTACAAGGGTAAGCACACTTTTCCCCAAAACTAGCATTTTCTTGGTTCATATCTAAGCCATAGTTGCATGTATTTTTGAGCTTCGATGTAAACTACAAAGAGGCTTATTTTGAGCCCTTCTTCAACATTGAAGAAGGGCTCAACACTGTTTGGGACCTCCATGCATGACTAACTTCAATACCCTCTTTGGTCCCTATTCTTTTGCATGTTTCTTTAGCCTACCATGCTTCTATTTTTGGGCCTTTGACAGGACTGAAAAGTGTATTAGTTTGCCCCCCTCTACATGTCTCATGAAGGGTCTTTGGCTGTTTGATGCACCCTTTTGGTACTTCATGTTATACCCCTTTGTGGGCCTTAATCTTGCATTGCATTTTGAGCATGTTTGTATATTGATTTGGGGCTTGTCATCTACTGTGGGTAGTCATATTTTTGGTCCCTCATCAGTATTGTAGAAGGGTATTTTTCAGTTTGGTGCATGCTTAGCATACCTACCATGTGATGCCTTGTAATTGCCTTAATATGCCTTAGGTTGTTAGCCTTTGTTCGAGCATGTTTTAGGCTTAGATTTGTGAAGCTTTTGTGCTTATTTTGCCATGCTTTAGGTCTGTCTTAAGTTGTTTGAGTCGACCCTAGCATGCATTATATAGCCTCTTTGCATTTTGTGGCTTGTATGCTTCAAGTATGTGAATGTGTGAGCATTGTTGCATGCTTTGTTGATTTATTTAGTTGGTTTGGAACCTCCTATAACATGATTTCAGAGCTTACGTTGCATGCTATACGTCCATACTTAGCCTCTTTAAGTGTGCTTAAGAGTTGCCTTGTTTATGCTTAAGGTGTTGGACCATGATTGCATGCATGTGTGTGTGCATTTTGTGCCTTCATTTCCATGATTATGGCCGCTGATTTTGGCATGCTTGCGAGCCATCCATGTTAGTTTAAGTCCATCGTTGCATGTTGTTGCATGCCTAGTTTGCTTACATGTTTAGGTTGCGTGCCTAGTCTACTTTGCTCCTTTGCATGCCCATGTTGCATACTAGATCACATGCCTAGGTTGCATCGCATTGGCATGCATGCCTTGCCTCTTGATCAAGTGATAGAGGTTGGGCTTTATGTGTTTGTTTGGTTTGCATGACATTTGAAATCAAAGTTGCTAACTTGGCTTTTGGGCCATCATGCATTGAAACGCGTGATTGATGGCCCGGGGGGTCGAGGGCCATGCTCCCTTGAGTCCATTACATGATAGGGGGTGTGTCCGTGCATATATTTGCTTGAGATCCCATGCCATACACTGTCTGTTCTCTGTTGTTGTCAGAATTGTCTTCTGCAGGAAGTTTCTGCCGACCGGCAATATTAAGTGCCGACCGGCCATTTATTCAGTGCCGATAACTTTATATCCAGCCGATGGATATTGTACACGGCCGGTGGGCATTTCCTCCAGCCGATGGTATTCTACAGTGTGCAGGGAACCAGTTCCAGGACTTTGGCATTTTTAAGAGAGGCAGGGCAGTGTAAACAGAGGCAGCAGTGGCATGGTATGGGTTTTCCGGGCGAGGCGGAGTCAAACATGAATCATTCGCGCATCCCGAGGCAGGGCTGCAGCCTTTTCTTTTCTGTATTTAAATTATTAATTAAATTAGAATTTTTGTAATAATTTATGCTGTATTCGGACTGTATTGTTTTGGACTGTATATTCTTTTGGTCCCTCCGTGTGAGGGCATATTTGTAATAAGTGTGGGTGAGTGTGTGTATGTCTTCCAACCCCCATTTCTTTCTTCCCTTTTATTTACCTGCTTATGATGGTAGATTAGGGCATATTTAAAATTAGCATACCTTATGCAATGCATGCGTGCATCCATGCATTTGTTGACATGCATCGGGCTCGGTACATTTTACAAACTGCATTGTATTTCAAATCTGACTTGAATACGTGTTACTCGTGCATTTCACATGCCATGTTTAGGATAGCCGAGCCTGTCTAATTGCACTCTGTATGTGTCGCATTAGTCATCTTAACATGAGCTAGGTCATGCATATTTTGCTAACTAGTTTATTGTTTTGGCACGGAGTACAATGTAAGTATTTATGCTTTAGCATCTCGCATACGTGTGAATGTTAACATGACAGCATGCTTGCCATGCGGCTAAGTGCTTATATGAAATAAACTGTTTGAATGCCTGTGGATGGAGGTTGGATTGCTTGAGTTGGAATAACTCATTGAAATCCGTATTTTAGCCTACTTGCGAGTAGCAATTTCAAACTGTTTTCCAAACAAACGGATATGCAATGATTATCTCCGAATCAGGCAACCTAGTCTATACTTGTTTGCTGTGCGCATAACGTAGTGAATCTAGGCTAATAACCGGTATAAGAGCATGTAATGTTTTCAAAATCGGATATCACGGTTAGTAGAGGCCGGTCTTCGGACCGGGCAAAAGGGGGTGCTCATAGCTGACCTTCCCCGATCGTACCCAAGCTCCCGAGCCAAGACATTTGGTTATGACGGACACGTGGCCTTCGGCACCGAGTCAGGGTTTCCTAAATTTCCCATTTAAAAAAAATATTTAGGTGGCGACTCTGTAATCTGGCAAAGCAGTCCATGTTTGGCACTTCTTTTCAAAAATCTGTTTTTTTCAAAAACGATTTGCCAGAGTTGGACTCTTTGGTTCAGATTTAGAACCGCAACAAAACAAAAGGGAGTCCGAACTGTAGTGAGGTCCCACGCGGGCGCTGTTACAGATAGTAACTCGCTAGAGTCACCCTCAGCTCATTATCATCAATGTGAAGCATCTCAAATGTCTTTACCGTTTGCTCGAGCCACTCATCTGCCTTCTTGGGCTCAAGGCCACCGTGAAACTCGTCCGGTTTAGCTAGCAAGAACTCTCTAGTAAGAAAGCCCGCCCCCATCTCTACGACATTCTCTCGGGCTTGGTTCTCTACCCTCAAGATGTTCATAGACTCCCTCAAAGCCCCTGTAATTTCCCGGGCTAGGGCATCCATAGCGGCTTGACCCGCTTGCCCCATTTGCTCGGCCACGTTAGCTGGGCCTGCTTGCTCGGCACATTAGCTTGACCGAACCCCTCTTCTTGCACCGGAATCTCATGTATCGATACCTCATGAACACTTTAGCAAGGCCTACCATGCCTCCCGCCTATACCACCACGCACATGATCTCCTTCTGACATCCTAATTACGGACAAGAATAAAAAAAAACTTAGCACAATAACACATATGTGCTCGCAACTTTATCTCACACGTCTTGTCACAATTATTTATAAGTTTCCATATCTCATAAACACTTAATTTCATTCCACATAAGCACTTAATCACATAAACACATATGGATTACCCCTTTACGATGAAATTTGTCCCGCGAAATACCGAGAATTCTTATTAGAATGGGCATTGATCAAGTGCCCTTCTAATAGGACTTCAAGGAATTTAATAGGCGCAAACAACATCCTAAAAGTTCAATCCCATACCCATTTAGTCATATAAGCATGTTATCACATAACACTTAAACATCTCCTAGTTTGGCAAAATGAACCTATTGTGGAAAAACAACCACTTCCCTCGAGCCCCAAGTATTCAAACTTGGTAGCTATCATACCAAGTTGTAACGCTCCCAAATTATTTACATACAAAGGACTCAAGTTTACCCATCATCAAGATCTTGATCCAAATGTAATAACTTCCATAGCATATATATTGTATAAAATATAATATTTCATCTATCACATCATCATTAAATTAAATCTCTAAGATGTGTACTTATTACATTCTGGAGATTAACCAAAAATATTTCACATGCAACTATACAACATTTCTAGAATATGAATCTATAGCATGTGGCACTACAAGTCAATTACAAATAAATGCCCTTATGGTTGCAAGTTCCAAGATTTATGCCAGGTACACAAAAATGGTTATCGAAACCCATACGTTTAAAGCCCTTGGCTTGTCAAAATAACAACAAAAGAAAAGAGCCACATGCCCTCAAAACATTTCCATGCCTTCAACTTGGCAAAAACACCACATATTTTCCTGCACAAAATCCACTAGGGTGAGCGCAAAGTTCAGTAGAAACATCTTAACAAAGTATATACATTTTAAACAATCTCTTGAGATGAATGCATATGCCATGTCATGCTCAAGATATATTTCTTATCTTTTGGAAATCTTGTGCACAGTGCCAATTTAATAACACAATGATCCAACAATTTCAATAAAATTTTCAAGGGATGGTAAATACGATTCAGGTAATCCCTAGGTTGGTGTCTGGAAGTAGGCATGTCCAGCACTACCAATCCCCACTTTACCGGTCTCTCACCGGAAGGCACGTGGTACCTCCTTCGCTTGTGTTTTTGGTCTTTCACCATGGACACTCCGGCCAACTTAACCAATACCAAACTACACCCCCTATCTGGACTCATCAATGTATTTACCTCAAAACAATTCAAAATGATCTTGTTTCACAAAACAATACATTTCTCAGAGCAATAATTTTGCAATGCAAGGTTCCAAATCAACTTCAATAGTGATTGAATGGAATGACAATGTGTAGACGTCCCCGAACGTCCCGGGAGGGAATCCCGTTTTGTTCATTGGGGCTCACTACAGTTCGGACTCAATGTCACGGTTCTTAATCTGATCTCGCAAAGTGCAATACGAGATTGATAAATCACCAAAGAGTCCAAGTCCGGCAAATTGTTTTGAAAAACTGATTTTTAGAAAGAAGTGCCAAACATGGACTACTTTGCCAGATACAGAGTCGCCACCTAAATATTTTATTTTGGGGGAATTTAGGAAACCCTGACTAGTGCCTAAGGCCACGTGTCCGTCATCACCAAAGTTGCCTCGGCTCGGGAACTTGGGTACGATTGGGGAAGGTCATTTCATGAGCACCCCCGCTCGCCCGATCAAAGACTGGCCATTGCTAAGCATGATATTGAGTTTTTGAAAACACATGTGCTCTTATTCCGGTTTTATTAGCCTAGAATTACTATGCGATGCGCACAGCATACAAGTATAGACTGGATTGCCTAGGTTGGAACAAAGCATCGCATTATCCATTTATGGATTGAAGTTTGCTACTCGCAAGTAGGCTAAAACACGGGTTTCGACGAATTATTCCAACTCAAGCAACCCAACCTTCACCCATAGGCATTCAGGCAGTTATATCACATAAGCAGATAGTCTCATGGCAAGCATTCTATCATGGCAGTCACTCACACGCATGCAAGGATGCTAAAGCATAAACACTTACCAAGTACTCTGAGCCAAAGAAAGAAGCTAATTAGAAAACATGCATGAATCCTAACTATGCTGAGATGCCTAATGCAACACATGCAAGAATGCAACTAAGATAGGCTCGGCTATTCTAAGATGGCATATGCGATGCTACAGGTAACATGTATTCAACTTGGAATTGAAATACGATGCAGTTAGTATGATGCGCCGAGCCCGGTGCATGCAATACAGATGAATGAATGCAAACATGCAAACATATAGATGCTAATTGAAACATGCCCTAAAACTAGCCATCATAAGCTGGTAAATAAAAGGGAGAAAGATGTGGGGCTGGAAGACATGCATCACACACACTCACACTTATTACAACAGTTGGCCCTCTCGACGGAGGGTCCGAATAAATAATACACAACCGAATGAATAACGAATTACAGCTAATTATTACACAACCCTAATTAATTAACAAATTAACTAAAATAAATAAGCTAGCATGCAAAACACATGAAATGGACTGCCTCAACTCGGTCTTAAATGATAAGGAATGCATGCATGCTCAAGTCGCCTTGTCGGGAAATCCATCGCGATGCCCCGATTTGCCTCTGTTTGCAACTGGTCCCAGAACACTGTACAAAGCTCCAGAAGGCTGAAACTCCACCATGCTGTAGGGATACTACCGACCAGTTTTTGCTGCTGGTTTCCGGTTTGCTGCAACAGAGAGCAAGAAAGGGGCATGGCAAAGTATTTTCAACATATGTGTGCACGACCACTCTCTCCGTCATTGCATAAGCTCTAGGGAGTGTAGTCCTCGATCCTCGTGCCACCAATCACGCATCTCGATGTATGATGGCCGAGGAGTCGAATTGCATGACTCAATGTGAAATGGATGCACAAATAAGGCCTAAACTCCATCATGGATAATCAAGAGTGTCGGCGACCGGGAATCGAAGCACGTTTCGTCACTTTGAGTACGAAACATCCCTCGTTTCCCGTGTTTGGACTAAACCCTACTCCAAACACTATGTAACAACTAGAATGGCATGGCATGCAAACACGATGCAACAACTAGCATGCAATCCTAAACGAAATGCAACTAAGACATGCAAACATGCAAGAAATGACATGCAAAGGTGCAACTAGCATACGCAGTGCTATGAACTACGAATGGCATACACAATGCATATGACGCTATATGGCATACACGACGCACATATGACGATGGACATACACAAAGGCATAATCAAGGCATACATAATGCGACGATCAAGCATGCGACAACATGGACATGGCATACACAATGCACATGAACTATATGGCATACGCAATGCACATACAAAGATGGACATGCACGAAGACATGAACAAGGCATACACAATGCGACGATCAAGCATGCGACAACATGGATATGGCATACATAATGCAAGGTGGACTTAAACTAAAATGAACGGGCCTCAGCCACACTCAAATCAATGGCCATACATGATGAAAATGAAGCGACAACACACATGCAAACATGTACAAATGCAAGGGACCAATCCTAAGGCACAAAGTGCAACTCCACCAAAGCATGGTAAGCATGAAATATGGCATACAATCACATATTTTCCAGCTCTGAAATGACATGCAAGATGGTCCCGAATCATGCAAACACCTCACACAATGCATGATAGATGGCCTAAATACCGAAACTAGTGAAGTGGATTACACTAGAGGTATGCAAAGCAATGCACAAATGATCAGTCCCTATGTAGGCCCAAACTAGTAGGAAAATGGACTAAAATGATGACTCGAAAGGCATGGAAATGAAGCCCATGCAATGGCCCATAAATGAGGTATTTAAGCACGACTCTCAAACACATTTAAAGAGTGGAAAACATGGGAATATGGCACAAGTATAGGCTCTAAAATGACATGCTCAATGACCCCAAAACATGAAAACACCACCATTCAAGCATGCGAGAAGCTTCAAAACTCAAAGCTAGGCATGGGCATTACACTACAAGCATGCATAGCAAGCATCATTCGACCATGAGGCCCAAAAAAAGAGCTAAGGCAGTCCAAAATATGCACAAAATCAGTTTAAGGCATGGCCAAAAAGTGCTAGAATCAAAGGCCAAAATAGCATGCAATGTAAGCTAGTAAAGAGGATTTGCACTACAAGCATGTGGGGCAATCAAGAGGCCACTAAACCAGCAAAATTTAGAGGTATGACATGACAAATACAGCCCAAAAACCCACTGAAACATGGTTAATGCATGCAAGAATGAGATGCTCCTTTGATATGCTATGAAGAGGGTTATTCTACACATGCAAGATGGACACCCAATATAGCAAAACAAGCTCTGGAAAGAGCCTATGAAAGTCCTAAAACTCATCAAAAATGGCCTGAAACAAGGCTTGGAAGCATGCAAATAAGGGCTCCTTTGTAAGGCCAAAAATGCTAGAAAACAAAACAAGGAGAGAGAGGGTCACCCCTCTCTGATTTTGGCACTCAAAATAGCATGCTAGCCATTGAAAATCCACTGGATTTTAGTGGCTAGAAGGCCAAACAAAGGTCAATGCAAAGGCCCTAATGCATGGCTCAAAACAAGGCAAAATGAAGCATGCAAGGGGGTAGATGACCCCCAAAAGAAAAATGATCTTAAACAAACATGTTAAGGACCTCAAAATAAGACTTTTTTCAGTTTATACCAAAGCTCAAATATGCTTGCAAGTATAGCTAAAAGATGAAGTAAAATAAAGTTTAAAAGAGGGAATAGTGTGTTACCCTTGTAGCTTCAGCAAAACAGCACACCTCTGGACCAAAACTCAACCTTTAACCTCTGAGAATGACCTCCAAGGAGCTTAGGTTGATGGTGGAAGTGTTAGGCTAGGAGGTGTAGTGTAAAGGGCCAAGAACTATGCACTTTTGAGACCAAAATAGAGATATAGAGAGGGAGGTATATGTGTATGCCTTAGGGAAATTCTGAACCTTCACAAAGGAGGGGGAGGCCCTCCTTTATAGAGATTCAAGGCTTTAGCTTCTCAAAGAAGCTAAAAACCAAGGCCAAAGATCCTCCATACACGTGTATGGAGGATGTAGTATGTGGCTTCCAGCTGGCACAACTGGCAACAACTCACAGAGACAGAACTGAGGGAGGTAGGCCCACTAGTTCAGGTGGTCGGCCGACCAGTTCAAAAGGTCCAAGTTGATGAATGGTGGTCGGCAGCCTCATTTGGTGGTCTCCCACTTGAATTCAAGCTAGTGGTGTGGTGGGAGACCAGCAATTGTGGCTCAAAAGTGAGGGAGACCGGTTACCTGTCAAGAAAATCAGTCGGCGGGGGAAAAGTGGTTTCCAAGGAGAAAAGGTGGTCTCCCACCCTTGTACCACCTTCCAAACAATGAAAATAGGGTCCATGCCAAAAATGAACCAAGACGGATGCAAAACGAGGGTTCAGGGGCCAAAACGCGCAGCCGAGTGCCCCGAAAATTGACTGTTAGGCATCGAAAGTGGCGTGTGACCACAAAGGTGGTCTCTCGGGCCACAGTGTCCCTCTAGATAGAGGAAACAAGGTGTGTGCCAAAAACCGGAGCAAACGGAGAAAGTTAAGCGGTCCCGAACCGAGGCGCACGACCGACGGCTCCGAAAACCGAAAACTGGTCTCCAAACGGGAACAGTGGTCTACGACCACGAAAATTAGCCTACGGCCACTGAGAGATGGTCTAAGAGACCTCTCCCTCCCTTCGGGAAGAGAAAACAGAACCTGGTTCGCAAACTGAGGTAAAGCACAAAAGAGTCTCGAAGTCCGGAGGCAAGGCTCTCAGCCGAGACTCCGTAACCTCAGAACGAGCACAACATGCGCAATCACCGAGCGCTCAATCGATGACGTCTGAGTCTTAAGGTCGGTCAAAAATGGGGTGTCTACACAATGCAAATGTACAAGGCATTTATATAGTTCCATTTTCAATTCCACCACACAATCCTCCATTGTGGTCAAATTTCCATATCTGCAATCAATATAATATCATAATACAATTCCAAGAGATAATACAACAATATCAACATTCATGTATTCTCCACATGTTAATCTCTAGTTTTCCACTTGGTCATTTCAGGACCGACCAATGATAAACTATACAACAAGCTTTAATCTAACCATTTCTCATTTTTCCATGGAATTTACTCTTTATACACAATCATAGGAATTTCTCAATCATATATTCATCATAATACTTGACAAGCATAGATTTCATAACGTCTCATCATTTTCCCAACCCAAACTCTAGAGTTTCCACAAAATTAGGTTTTCCACATTTTTGAAAGGATTTCTCTAAAACAACATTCCTCCTTAACAATATAATTTATACCCTCAAGAGCTTTTAGAAGACATTGAGAAAACCCACTTTTAAAATCATCAAGAACTCATGAGCCAAAATCAAAGTTCAATACTACATAAGGAAGTTCCAAAATCAACATAAACTTGCAAAAATGTATATATAACTTTAAAAGAATCCTTACCTCAAGCTTGGAAGAGAAAGAGGAACAAAACCCTAGAACTCAAAGTTGGTGAAAACATGATCCAGTCGTTTATAAACGTAGCCCTTGTTGCCCTCTTCGATTTGGTGTAAAAAGCCCTTCCAAATTCTTGGTAGATCTTGCTAAATCTTAGAGAGAATATTGAAATTTGGTGGTTTGTAGAGAGAAAGGAGAGCAAAGATAAATATATATAGAGTGAGAAAAAGAGAGAGCTGAAAAAGTGGTCAACACACCTTTTTGGCAATCAGTTTTGAGGAAAATAGCATGAAATTTGAGACTGGACGCACCGAAATCTGCACGTGCGATTCAAATTTAGCACGAGCAGAATCCCAAATCTGCACGAGCGGATCCAGATTTCTTTTCATGAGTGGATTGACATAGAGCGGACCTAGAAATTCACCAAAAATCCACACATGCAATTTCCCATTCCACATGAGTGGAAATTCTGCCCGGAAAATCGCCTTTCCTGAGTGGTTCCACTAGAGTAGTTTCCCTCAATCCACATGAACGGTTTTGCTAGGCAACCCAAAAAATGATTTTACACCCCAAGGCAAGTTCTAACACCTAAAACTCAAAATTTTCTACTTGGAAACATTAAGATAGGTTAAGTAAGAGTAGAATAGAAATCTCAGCGACTCAACACAATAATTCAAAATGCTGAAAGAAAAACAAACTAACTGAATATGCACAGATCGGTCAAGTCAAGACCTGGGACATCACATTCAAGATTCAAGATCCAATTAAATCCATAGGCTTCGTTCGTGTGCTCCATTACTAAACAATCAGATTTGGTAGAACTGATTAGACGTGCAACAATTATCATTTGGGATGAAGCTACAATGACGAATCGTTATTTTGAAGCTTTGAATCAAACATTCATTGACATCACTAGTGTTGATTATCCATTCGGTGGCAAAATTATGGTGTTTGGTGGTGATTTTCGACAAGTACTTCCAGTTGTTCCTAAAGGTACAAAAGTTGAAACTATTGTTGCATCGATAGTCAAATCACCTCTTTGGAGTCACATTCAAATACTTCGTTTAAAGTAAAATATGCGCTCTATAAATGACCAACAGTTTGGTGAATTTCTTTTACGTGCTGGAGATAGTGTATAACCTACCATTGTAGATGAAATGATCAAAGTACCAATATTGATGCAATACCATGGAATGGAGAAGAATCAATATTTCGACTATTAGAAAAAAAATATCTTGATATCAGAAACCATTCTTTTGAGGCAGGGTATATGGTTAGTAGAGGCATAATTACTCCTCACAATGAAGATGTCGACAAGCTCTATGAGAAAATCATTCAGAGATTTCCGGGAGAATCAAGAGTGTACCACTCATTTGATAAAGTTGAAAATGATTCTCAAAATTTGTATCAACAAGAGTTTTTAAATTCCATTTCACGAGGTGGAATGCCTCCACATGCATTGCATTTGAAAGTTGGAGCCCTAATTATGCTTTTGAGGAATCTTGACCCGTCTTCTGGTTTATGCAATGGCACAAGGCTATTGTGTCGAGCTTTGAATGATAATTTCATAGATTCAGAGATTTTAACAGGACATTTCAAAGGCACGAGAGTTTTCCTGCATCACATTCCATTAAAGGCTCTAGAAAACTTAAAACTTTCATTTGAAATGACTCGCACACAATTTCCAGTTCACCTTAGTTTTGCTTTGAGGGGTGTCAAGTCTTGGTTAAAAAGGGTTTAGTTAATAATGAAGGAGTGTATACCCACAATATAGTCTACAAAGATGTTTTGTTACCAAATTATTGATATAGGAGGTATGCACTAAACATGTTCTAATTTTTTTATATTATGTCATTTTTTTTAAAATCACTTCTGCAATTAATATACTTATAATATATCTTCATATAATTATTGATTGTAGGAATACTTGAAAAAATAAAACTACTTCAACTTTGGGAGAATTATCAAGAGGAGGTAGATATGGCTGTAGATAAGAAAGTTAAAAATTAGGTATTGGCTTCACTTATGTTCAAAATATATTTTTTGTAAAATTTTGCTATTTAATCTAACAACGTCCGCATATATTTTGAGTTTGACTATACCTTTTAAATTAATGTAGGTCAAATAGTTCTCCATATAAAGTTTTGGATGGAAGGTCTCTATTAAAGTTGATAAAAAAAACAATTGGGAAAATTAATTGTGCGAGAGCTTTTGAGGCAACAACAACATCGGTATGATAACGTGTTTATGGTATTTTATATGAATAATTTCAATATGTTACTGTCATGACCCAAACCCCGTCCCCGTCCCCACCCCAAGAGATTAGCGAAGTGACCAACTAGTAATCCTAAGATTACCAAAGGCCTTGTAATAGAATCATAGTAATAGGGGCTAGCGGAAGAAAATATAGACAAAAATAAATCGGCCAATGAGCTGTGCAGACTTATATGAGATAGAATAATCTACACATTTACCAATATACATAGTCATCTCGTATAGGTTAAACCCAGTATACAAAACATTGTTATTAACCGACACAAAACATAATTAGATAATCAAGGGTTCAATCCTTGGACACAAAAAACCTCGCCACTTGATGTTTCTGGAACCTCTTCGTGAGGCACAAAGGTTGGCTTGACAAAACAGATCCAGACAGAAGCCCTTAGCCCAACTAGAGTAATCGGTTCCGGACACCAATTATCAAACATAACACCACTTCGTCAAGTGGCTAGCGAGATCTCATAATCACATATATGTCACGGACCCGCATTAATATGTTGTCCCCCATGACTTGGGACTTTCTTTGGATGCCATAGTAGATTCAAAATAGGACATTCGTTCACTTAAACAAAATATCATTTCAGAAAACATAACTTATCAAATGACATTTCGAACATAATTCATATGAACATATCTTTACAATAACGTTACTTACAGTTGGCTTCCAAAAACGGTTGATCGGTCTTCAAATTTTGACCTACAATCACAAACGTACGTAGCACAAAACATGTCTTATTATTACACATTCATATGGCCAACATGGCTTAGCTTTCCTTACATTAACTTCTTATTCATTTCATATCACATAACTTGTTCACATTGAATCTCACATTCGGATCAAATAATTCTTCTTATCTTTGCTAATTTAATTACTTATGTTGATTCCTCACTGTAGACACCCCATTTTTGACCGCCCTTAAGACTTGGGCGCCACCGATTGATCACCAATGATGAATTTACACACTTGTCCAAATGCTTGAGTTCCTCAGCAGGAAACCTCAGTTTTGAGCCTCGGAAACCTACAAACTTTGTGCCTTGTTTTTTGGACCAAAATAGTAGTTTTTCAAGCCTGATCATCTAGGGACCTGCAGACCCACTATTGGCTTGCCGGCCACTGTTAGTTGCTGGCCACCCCCTTTTAGTGGTCTGCCGGCCACTTGTGTAAATAATCAGATCTTTTTGCCAATTGTGCCAGCTATCTCCACAGATGCATGCACTACACCAACTATGTCTGTATGGATATTTTTGAGATATCTCATATATTTCTATATATAGATGACTCCCTCTTATAATTTAGGGTTAGAAAAATTAGCGGAGCAAAGTTTTGGAAAATATTTCTCTTTCTACATTTCTCCCTCTCCATTGCAACTTCTATACCCTTTGCCTAGCCACTCTAAACCAAACCTTGAGGGTTCTTTGCTGAGGTGTTTGAGCTTGCATTTTAGCTCTTGAGGGTGTAGAATTAGTGGTTTGTAAGTCAAATGATCACTTCTCTTCAAGAGGTATAGCTCTAAGCTTCTTTCCCCTATTTATTTTCCATCATTCATTGCTATTTTTGAACTATTTTTCAATTGTTTTTGTGGACTGAAACTTGTGGTGCAAAGCCATTAAGGGTAGAGGAGTGGAGCACCCCTCTTTGACCCTTGTCTTTTAGGCTTTTTTCCTTGTGTTTCCCACCTTTTCATTACCTTTTTTTGAGCTTTTTACTACTGATTTTTAGAGATTTTTCAAAGGCTAAAATGTGGTTTTGAAGTACCAAAAATGGAGGGGTTAGCCTCTCCTCCTTTGGCTTGTTTACTAGCTTAGTTGCTCCATTATTTTAGCTTATTTTTGTAGATGTTTTTACCTTAATTTCAGTGTTATTTTAGCCTATTTTAGGACTGTTTTAAGTTGTTCATGTCATTTGTGCTTTGTATTGCATGCTTGTAGTGTAACGGTTCTCATAGGTTTCGTGTTTTAGGCATTAGACACCAACCTATTTCAGTAGATAGCATTTATTTCAAGCTTTCCATACTTGTGTTTATCTCTAATCATCTCTGTACTTCTCTCATTTCTTGGCTTCTTCTTTGCTTTGAGAGTCGTTTTAAACTGATTGCTTGTTTAAGCTGAGATAGAGATCGTTGTGCTTAATGGTTTAATCTCTTCAGAGGTTCATTACCAACGGCATGACATCTCTCTCATGTCCAAAATATCCCTTTGTTTGACACTTCTTTCCATTAGTGGACTTAATCTTCATTATTGGACTAAAAGGCTTAAGGAATGGAAAGGTAATTAAAAGAAGTATTAAAATTGGAATAAAATGGATCAAGATAATAAAATGGTTTGGGTTTAATCGGACGTTAATTGAACCCATTGAGTCTTGATTTGCTTCATACTTGTTAGTGATGAAAACGGTTCAAGAGTCAATGTCGACCACTTCCCTTGATCAATATCATGATAGGGAAAAGGTTTGTGGGTCTTTCATTATGCATTTATCGAAATTGTATCCATTGGTTCATAAGTCATCACACAATGAATTTGCACCGATTGATGGCTTGCGAATCGAGCCTACCTCTCTTTTGAGCTGTTTGATGGTAAAGAGAGGCAGGGTGGACAGACATCCCCTAAAAATGCTCTGTTTGTGCTCTGTTTGTTATCTGTTACAGCAAGGCAGTACCCCAAATTAGTGGTTGGCCAGCCACTTATACTGTACGGCCGTCCACCACTTCTGGCCGGCCGGCCACCTTTTTCAACCAGGTAGTACCATTTTTCTTGCAGAACAGAGCAGAGGCTGAGATGAAAAACAGTGCAATTTTCTGACTACAAAATGGAAGCATTTTGGCAGCCAAGCAGAGGTATTTTCGGGTGGAAATCTGCATTCATGCATGAGCCATCCCTAGCATCTCGGGGCCCGTTTAAATTATGTTATTATAGTAGTATGTTGTAGTTAAAGTGGTGAACTTTTAATGGTTAATTACTTAGTTAGTTCATTACGTATTTGTGCTAATTAGCTAGTATAGTTAATTTATTTCATTTGATTTGTAATAGTTAGTTAATTTATAATAATTAGCTAGTCCATCCATTCAGACTCTCTTGTGCGAGGGTATATATGTAATAATGTGTAATGATGTGTATGTCTTCCAACCCCATGTTTTTCTTCCTTTTATTTACCCCACTTATGATGGATAGTTTAGAGCATCACATTTTGTTTCGCATTTCCCATGCTTTGCATCCATGTCTTACATGCATTAGGCTCAGCTCATCATGCTAACTCACATTGTTATTTACTACTTCCTTGAAAACGTGCTCAAACTGCATGCTATCAAATTGATTCACATGCCATGCTAGTAGCCAAGCCTATGATTGCATATTGCATGTGTTGCATTAGCCACTTGCATCTTAGAGCATGCATTTTTCTAATTGTTTTATTCTTTTGGCTTGCCCCAGAGTACTAGGTGAATATTTATTGCTTTAGCATATCGCATATGTGTGATTGATGTCATGTCAAGCATGTTACCATGAGGCTAAATGCTTAATTGATATACTTGTTTGAATGCCTGTAGATGAAGGCTAAATTGCTTAAATTGGGATAATTTGAGTAATGTACTTATGAGATCACTTTTTCAAGTGGTACATATTCAAAACATTTTCAAACAAACATAGAATCAAAGCGTTCCAATTTTTGCAAATTAGTCTATACTTGTGTGCAACACATAGTAAAAATAGCCTAATAATCGGAACAAGAGCATATAAGGTAAATAAGAATCACATCATGATTAGTAGAGGCAAATCTTTGATCGGTTGAGTGGGGTGCTCAATTCATGAAAATATTTAAAATGTAATAATATATAAAATATTTAAAATGTATTAATTACATTAATTTATGTACAAACACTCAAAATATATAGAAACACACAAAATCATATAAAATAATAAAAATAATTAGACTAATAAAATGTATTTTAGCGAGCCAAACGTGTAATATTTAGGCTCCAATCAATTTTCAATTTCCACATTTGAACCAGAGAATCTTTTGGGCTGATGACCTTGTCTGGATTGATTGAAACTTTTATCATTCTATAGTTATACAAGGCTGTCCATCCGTAAAAGCAGCACCACTGAGTTCCTAGATAGTTGACACTTTCTTCATACCTTTTTAGGAATAACTTAATGAAAGTATATTATCTTATTTTATTATGGATATCATAAAGGAGTTGAAAAAACAAATATAATACTTCTAATCATAAAAAAGTTTTGGCAACTAAATGGGTGGTCCTCATGAGCTCGTTCACCAAATGACTCTTCCTTACTGCCTGCATTTTTATGATAATTTCGGTGCTATCTTGTGTCACTAAGTCTAGCACTTCTTGAGTCTCTGCTAGGAGTGTTACCTTTTCTGGCGGTGTGAGTCTTGTGGATATGGAAGCCATATGCAAATTCCCGAGTTAGAGTATCTGCAAAACTATTTTTATTACCATTAATATGTTTTATATCAAAGGTAAATTGTTTTAACTAGAGTTGCCATCGTAAAAGCCTCCCTTACTCTTGCATGATAGATAAATTCTTATTTACGAAGCCTAGTAGACCTATACAGTCAGTTCTTATTAAAAACAGTTTTGATGCCAAAAATATTAAAAACTTTTCTATTCCTTTTATTAATTCTCTTTCCATGGTGGGGTAATTATATTCAGCTTGATTAAAACTTCCACTACAATACCTATATAGTTAATTATTTTCTTTTATTTTCAACACTGCACTCCAATGATTGTTACTTGCATTGGTTTTTAATCCTAGTTCATCATTTTCATTAGGAGGTGTTAGGGTAGGCAAATCTTTACACTTTTCTTTTAAAATTTTTGTTAATGCGGAGTCGATTGAGTTCCAAGTCCAACTCTCATCCATTTTAAATTTCTTTTGTAATGGTTTTCTTATTTTAGCTAAATCTTTTATAAAATCTGTGGCATAAGTCAAACATCCTAAAAATCTCTCTAATTGTTTTCTATCCGTGATTTTATCAGGAAATTTATTAATTTTTTCATGAACATGATTCTGCATTTTTATTGATCCTTGATTTCAAATTCTAAAAATTTTGTTTCCTTTTGTGCATATATACATTTGTTTTCACCCAAATCTATTCCATGTTCTTTCATATTTTTCTGTTATTATTTTGATATCTATTCTTTATTGTTCTATAGACCTAGAGAAAATTAAAATATCATCTATATATACAAGACAAATGCTATTTAGTTCTTTAAAGATATTATCCATTCTTCTTTGAAATGTTTGAGGTACATTTTTTAATCCAAATGGCATTACAAGCCATTCATAGTGTCCTTGTAGTGCACTAAAGACTGTTAGTGGTATATTTTCTTTATCCATTTGGATTTGCCAGTATCCACTTTCACAGTCTATCTTGGAGAACCATGAGGCACCTTGTATTCTGTTAAAAAAAGACTTGCTTATTTGGAATAACATAACCATCTCTTTTAGTATTATCATTTTATTTTTGTAATTTATTACCATTATAACTTTTCCTCTTTAATCTCAGTATGATTTCTAACCATAAAGGCTAGACTACTATGTGGACTATTACTATCTCCAATTAGACATTTTCATTTGAGATCTTCTATCTCTTTTTTGAATTCTTCTATATCAGTATAAGTATATACCATTTGTTTTAGTCTAATTATTTTATTAGGGTCGATTAGGTCTAATTTAGCTATACTTTTATCTTTGTGCTAAAATTTTAAGGGATCGTCGCTATAAATTTTTACATTTTTCGTGTTTCTCTTTTTGAATTTCTTCCTGAATACTAATTTCTTTAATACTTAATGCAGTTTAGCGCCCGATTGGAGAGATTACCTCCTCACTACACTCGCTGCGGACAAAGTTAATGTTGTGATGTGCAACAGCCGTTTTCAGCTTTAAGACTTCAATTGGTTTATTGTTATTTGTAAATATAATAGAGTGTAAAGTTTTTTCCTATGATTACATTGTGATGACCCCAAAATGTAAATTGTGATTTCAATTAATTAGTTATGTGTTAAATTTTAATTTAGAAATGAGCCATGTGATTAATTTGTACATATCTGTTTGATTCAAAAATATCTATTGAGATTCTTGTCTAGAATTTAAAATTGATGGCCTAAATGACGTTAGAAACAGAAATTGATCACTTTATTGTGACCAGCATAATTTTTAAAGTTTATTGTGAAATTTAATTAAAAATTGATTCAAATCAAATTAATTAGATTAAATTCAATTAAATTAAGCATGTGTGAATCAGTAATTTATACAAGATTAAATTAAATAGCTGGGATAGGCAATTAGAGCGTAATTCATATTAGTGTGATTAAATTTAGTTCAATTTACATTAGATTATGATGTATATGATAAGAATTGAGTTAAGTAGATTTGACTTATTAATCTAAACTTGAGATTAATTAAGACCTATAGGAATTATTAGTGACTAATGAACCCATTAGCTCAATTCAATAAAAGATAAGTCTTGAGGGAAAGAGACTAGTGGGTTTTGTTGGAGACTCATACAACTTCAAAGAGAGTTCTAGAGAGAGAGAGAGAGAAAGCTCAAGAAATGAAGAAAAGAAAAGCAAGAAGAAGAAAAGCTTTGATCTCTTTAAATTTAACTCAAGGTAGGAATTCTCTTCTAATTTCATGCATTTGACTTTTGACTTATTATACTCATGAACCCTTCGAATCTAAGTTTAATAAAAAAGAATTCAAGCTTAATTGGTGGTTTTATGGAGTAATTTGAAGTAGAATATATGTACGAACAAGATAAGAAAGAAAGTGTAAGAATTAGTTCAAGAACATGACATGCATGGCATATTTCATAGAAATTTCCTTCATACATTAAAGTCCTTGCATGATTCATGAAATTGGAGAGAAAACTTCAATGATTTTGAAGTTTGAATTCAAAGTATACATGTTTTGTAATTTTCCATTTTAATTGAAGTTTTGATCCTTCAATTGACAAATTGAGTTCATAATCTTTACATGCATGGCTTCATTCTTGCTCATACATTCGCAATCTTGCATCTTCCTCAAATTTGAGGAGAAAATCTCAAGAATTTTGATTACGAAACTCAAGATTGCATAGAATATGATTTTGTATTTAACTTCAAGAGTTTGAGTTCTTTTGTATGGAATTGAGTTTTGGTTTAAAGCTATGATTTTTGTTTTAAGTTAATTATGTTAAATTCAAGTTGTTTTTAAGAATTTTGGGCCTTGAAATACATGGAATTGAAGTCAAATTTTGAAAAGCTTGAGTTTCAAATATAAGGGAAATTTTCGAACTTATGCAACTCAGTTCTGTACGTGTGGTATGGAGCCCAGCACATGCAGAAAACAAAACACAGAGGTTGAACATTCTACTTTAATTGCACATGTGGCCCACACATGCGGTGAAGGTTCCGCATGTGCGGCTTGGGCATTCCGCACGTGTGATTTTCAAGTTGGTCCTAAATTCGTTCTCGCTCCATTTTTTTGACTTCTGGGTCTCCGTTTGCATGGTTTTCACATGTATTTTACGTTTATATGCATTTCATGGCATTTCATAGACATAAAAGAAAATTAAAGAATGAATAGGAATGAGTGAACGAATAGGCAATGAATAAAGTACATAGGATTAACACCGATTGAACGAATTGAATGTAATTTGAGTTGTTGTGCTTGAATATGTTTATGTAGGTCGGACGCCACACTGTCATCACATGTTTCAAGGAGCCCACTATGAGTAACAATGTTGTAAAGCTATGCTCAAGTGTTAATTTATTTCTGAATGATCACTACAAGAAAAGATAGTAAAAAACACGGAAGAATTAGCGACGGCGCGCCTCCCGTCGCAAAAAATGGTTTTTTGTGACGGCAACTTCAACCGTCGCAAATAAAGGCTTCAGCGACAGCGCTGTCCCGTCGGTAATAAAACTACGCGGATAGGGTCGGAAATGCAGAAGTATTAGCGACGGCTTTTTTCCCCGTCGCAAAAAACTTCTTTTGAGATGGCATATGTTTGCTGTCGCAAACAGTGGCCCATTTGCGACGACAAGTTTCCGTCGCAAAAAAGGATTAATTAAAATGGCGCCGTTTTATGAACAATTGACTACCATTTGCGACGGTCTAAAACATACCGTCGCAAAAAGTAAAAAAAAAACTTCCCCCGCTCTTCCCTTTCATCTTGCCGCTCGATCCTTTCATCCAAATCCCTAACTTCATCCAAATCCAAATCCCTTTCATCTTCCCCCAAATTCCTCAAACGAGCTACGAAGGCGGAAGGCTCTCTCTGGACGAACGGCGAGCAGGCTAGCGGTGGTGCGACGGCGACGACGATAGGTAGCGGTGGTCCAGCGACAAGTCTCTCTCTCTCTCTGCGTATGCTCTCTCTCTCTCTCTCTCTGTATATATATATATAGATGAATGTATATTGATAAATAAATCTGTAGATATATATATATATATATGGAATTTTTTTTTATAGATAATTTGCAAATAAATGTGTATAATTTATATATATATACATAAATCTGTAGATAACTCCCTGTAGATAAATCTGTATATAATTTGCAAATAAATCTGTAGATAAATCTGTAGATGAATTTTATATATATATACATAAATCTGTAGATAATTTTTTTATAGAGACCTAAAAAGTAAACGACAAATAAATAAACTCGAATAAATAAATGTGTTTGAAAATTTGAAAGCAATTTTTTGGAGGTTTTCTTAGAAAGTGGTTTGTTAACAGAAATTTATTTTAAAAACAGTTCATTAAACAAGTTTTGTATTTTTCAAAAAATGAAAATAGAAAATGATAAGAACTTCCATGGCAAATCTGATATACATATATAAAAGGGTAAGCTTTTTAGTCATTGATCAATTCAAAAACTAATTTGTATAGTTGTATGCTATGCTATGCTCCACGCTGTTTGTTTTAATAGAAATGTTTTTGGTATTTTCTACATTTGGTATGATCGGAAAAAAAAGTTCGATTTGTTGTTAATAGAAATTAAGTTAATTTGAATATAAAATATTTTTCCGCCCATTTTTCACTTTAAAGGTGAAAATCAAGTTTTTTTAAAAAAAAATTAAAATCTTACAAATATTTCTACGCATAAGAAAAGCCAAACAAATTGTAAATGTAAGCGATTAATTAAAATTTTAGTTATGGAGATGTGGTTAGACTTTGAAAATATTTTCACTTATTTATTCTGTTTACTAGGTTTTTTTTTTTTGTATTTTTTGACGTTGAATATGACAATTTATTTATTTATTTTTTGTAATCAATAAAAAATATATTTATTTGGGTAAAAAATAATTTTCACTTTTGAAAAACAAGAAAAACATATTGTCAGATGTAAGCAATTAATTAAAATTTTAGTTCTAGAGATGCGATTAGACTTTGAAAATATTTTTATTAGACTTTGAAATAAAGAGTAGTTTTGGAAATGCTTATGGTATTTATCAACAAAGTTTTAAGTTGGAGAGTGGTATTCTCTTCCCACCTCGAATAAAGCAGTAAAAAGAAAGGGTTAATCCATTTAAGCATTGTTTAATGTAGGAATTTGATTTTGGTTTATTGTCTTCCCTCTTTCTTGGTTTGCGGAGAGGAATGATATCATTTACTTGGTTTGCGTAGGTATTATATTTAGAGTTACTTTGGTGAGATATTTTTGTGGATGTGTACAGATGATAGATAAGAGTTGGATTGATTTGACAAATAGGATGTCGAGCGAATACATTAATGGGATTGATGAATTCCTTGTGTTTGCCTACACCAATAGGGTTGAAGGTTCGATGATCAGTTGTCCATGTAGGAAGTGTGAAAATCGATACTATTTTGTACGAGAGGGTGTACGGGAGCATCTGATTTTGAATGGTTTTTTTAAAAAATACAAACATTGGATTAATCATGGGGAATCTTACGTATCTCTGCATGGTAATCAAGAGAGTGAAACATTAGCTAATTTAGACATTGGGGATGATATGATTGGAATGATACAAGGGGCTATGGGAAATCCACATGCCGGTACAAGTGTTGAGGGTGATGAACCACAGGGGCCTGATCCCCATGCATCTGAACCCCAGCTCGGTCCAAATGCAGAGACTGCAAAGTATTTCAAACTTCTTCAAGATGCACAAAGTGAATTGTATCCGGGTTGTCAGAAGTTCACATCTTTGTCATTCATTGTTTGACTTCTACATTTGAAGGTGCTTAATCAGTGGACAGACAAGTCTGTTGACATGTTGCTTGAGTTATTGAATGAGGCGTTCCCGTTGGGTGTGAAACTCCCGGACTCATATTATAAAGCTCAAAAGGTCACAACAGATTTGGGCTTCACGTATGAGACGTGGGATGCATGTCCCAACAGTTGCATGTTGTTTCGAAACGAGGACGCCAATCTTGATAAATGTGTCATATGCAACAGTTCTAGATGGAAATCAAATGGTGATGGTGGTTCAAATGGTCCTAACAAAGGTGGCAAACAAATAGCTGCAAAATAGATGAGGTATTTTCCTTTAAAGCCAAAGTTGCAGAGGTTGTTTATGTCATCCAAGACGGCCAAGTTCATGAGATGGCATGCAGAGGAACGAACTGATGATGGTGTCTTCAGGCATCCTGCTGACTCCCTTGCATGGAAAGATTTTGACCATCGGAATATTGACTTTAGTAATGATTGCCGAAATGTAAGGCTTGGCTTAGCATCTGATGGTTTTAACCCATTCAGGACGATGAACATAGTTCATAGCACTTGGCTTGTTGTGCTCATTCCATACAACTTGCCGCCATGGATGTGCATGAAGCAACCATTTCTAATTTTATTCGTGCTTATTGATGGCCCGAAAGGACCTGGTGACAAGATTGATGTGTATATGCAACCGTTGATTGAGGAGTTGAAAGAACTATGGAATGAGGGTGTGTCAACATTTGATGCATCAACAAATCAAATGTTTCAAATGCATGCAGCTTTACTGTGGACAATTAGTGATTTTCCTGCATACGCAAACTTGTCAGGATGGAGCACTAAAGGCGAATATGCATGTCCTTGTTGCAATAAGGAAACTACATCGTGTTGGTTGAAGCATAGTAGGAAACAATCATACTTGGGTCATCGCAGATTTTTACCTACTGGCCATAAATTCCGGAAGGATAAAGTATCATTTGATGGTAGTCGGGAAGTCAGACTCAAACCAAAATTGTTGTCTGGAACTGAGATGTTGCTACAATTAGAATTTGAGGGTATTTTAACCCAATACAAGAGGGATGACCTTAAGGAGAGGCATAGGAGACAGGTAGAGAAGGAGAAAGCTGGACATCGCACCCATAGTTGGAAGAAAAAGAGTATCTTTTATGAATTGCCATATTGGGAGCACAATCTAATAAGACACAACCTCGATGTGATGTATATAGAGAAGAATGTTTGTGACAATGTGTTGTGGACAATATTAGGGGTTGCAGGAAAATCGAAGGATGGTGTTAATGCTCGGCGTGATTTACAAGATATGAATATTAGAAAACCCCTACATTTGCAGTTAAGAGGGTCGAATAAAGCCTATTTACCACCAGCACAATTCACGATGACCAAGGATGAGAAAGATTTGTTCTTGAAAGTGTTGAAGGAAGTAAGAGTTCCCGACGGGTATTCATCCAATATATCACGTCGTGTGCGCTCACATGATAGAAGCATTGGGGGTCTTAAGAGCCACGATAGTCATATTCTGATGCAATAACTTATTCCATTGGCTATTCGAAGATCGTTACCGAAGAATGTAATTGAACCCTTGATTGAATTGAACAATTTCTTTAGACAATTGTGTTCGAAAGTGAATCGTGCGACGGATTTGCAATATATTCAAGATCGTGTCGCTATAACACTTTGTCATCTAGAGAAAATATTTCCTCTGAGTTTTTTTGATATAATGGAGAACTTGCCTATACATCTAGCTGATGAAGCCTTATTGGGTGGAGCGATTCAGTTTCGATGGACGTATCCAATTGAGAGGAATCTTCTTACTTTAAAGCAATACGTACGTAATAGAGCTCATCCTGAAGGATCAATTGCTAAAGGATATCTTATGGAAGAATGCATGAATTTTTGTGCACAATATCTCAATGATGTGGAAACCAAATCTAGTCGACCCGTGAGGAACTATAGTGCTGCTGATAATTTGGGTCATGCTATTGGTGAAAACACAAGCTTTTATCTTGATAATACTTCTTGGGTACAAGCTCATCGGTACATCTTATTCAATACAAGCGCGATTCAACCATTCATAAAGTAGGTTAAGTCACTCACTCAATATTTTATTATGTTTTATTGAATTTTCAACAAAAATTTTTGTATTGCTAAAATTTCAATCTACACAGCAAACACCTTGAAGTACTTAAGCTCAAAATGCCTCGTGTCGACGATCATCAACTTCGGCGTGAACATTTTGAAACTTTTCACATTTGGTTCAAGAAACATGTATGTATTTAACTCTATAGATTCTAGTTACTTAAGTCGATCTACATTTTAAATTTTACATTTTCATGTTAAATAGGTCCAAACTTTGCGAAGGACTACTGATGTCATATTTTCTAAAGAGATTATTCTATTGGCAAATGGTCCTCATAACCTGGCAAGGAGGTTCAACGGGTATATACTGAATGGGTTTCGGTATCGAGTAAAGGCCATGGATGATCGTCGAGCCACACAAAATTGTGGTGTAGCTTTGAAGGCAGATACCATAAGTTATGCTAGTCGAAAAGACAAGAATCCTCGTGTGGGGTCTGTGTACTATTATGGACAATTGACAGATATTGTTGAGATTCGATATTCCAATGAGAAGAAACATGTGTTGTTTAAGTGTGATTGGATTGACAACATTCACGGAAAGAAAGAAGATGTCTTCAATTTCATGTTGGTGAACTTCAATCATTTGTTGTACCGAGATGATCGAATTACCAATGAACCTTTCATCTTGGCGTCCCAAGCAAGCAAGTTTGGTATGTTGCAGACCCGTTACAACCAGACTGGCAAGTCGTGGTGAAGATGTCTCAAAGAGGTTTATTTGATATGAGTTCGACTGATCTACAAATCGAGCCATACATGAGCCAACAATTGGAAGAAAATATAATGCTTCGTGATGAAGAAGTTGGTTGGGTGAGGGAAGCCGCAGAAGGGGAAACAGTTGATGTTCAAATAGGCTGATATTTAATCAACATTAGTAATTCAATTAAGGCCAAGGTTGTAGTTAATCATCAATTTCTTAATTTACTTTGTCTTTGTAATTGTATTAGTTCAATTAATGTCATATTATAGTTGATGACAAACCATTGTCTATGTTTCTAATGTCAATTAATGTTATATTGCTTGCAGATTATTATGGGAAGGAAGAGGAAGCCTGATCATCCCCGGCGCATGATGTCTGATGTGCTACATAACAGGACATCAGTAGCACCACCATCAGAGGAGGCATCACATCGGCCACCATCGGAGGGGCCATTAGTGCCACCACCATCTGAGGGGCCATTAGTACCACCGTATCGACCACCATCAGTGGCACCACAGCAGCTACCATGTACTCAGCCTCCACGCCTACCATCGGTGCGTCCACCATCAGTGGCACCACAGCAGCTATCATCATCAGCTTATGAGCCATCCGCAGGTATATAAATTTGCTTTGATTTGTATGAAAATTATTTAAACATACATTTATTTATGCTCATTATATATAACTTGTTTATTCTCATTGTATTTTGCAGACCCTTCGACTTCTTCACAGCCCACCTCAGGTTTATTTGATATGATTTGTATTCACATTATTTAAATTTGCATTTGTTTATTACCATTGCATATTGTTTATTGTTATTGTATCTCGCAGGTCATGTTAGTTCTTCATCAACCTCGATTAGGCGTGGTAGAGGATGTGCCAAGGGCATTAAAGAGTGGGGTACTGGTAAAAAGCTGGACATACAATTTGATGAAAATTACTACCCAATAGGGGATAACGTGGCTAAGTTAACTACTCAACTTGGCATTATTGTGTGGAATGGTAACATTGTTCCTCTTACTTTTCTTGACTAGAACAATGTGCCTGATGATATTGTTGATGCTATCTGGAAGGATGTGAAGGTAAAAGTATATTTTTGTCCACAAATTCGAATTCCAAAATTGTGTTATACTTAGCCTTAAACTTTGAAATTGTGTTTTATAGGACAATTTGAATATATGTCCAGAGGAGTACAAGCCAATCTGCATGAAAAACTGCAACAGCATATGGAAGGATCACAAGAACAAGATTAAGGCTAAGTATTTCAAGCCTAGAAGTTCTGATCCTAATCTGAAGGATGATGTTCCTATGCACATTGTGCCAAGCCAGTGGGAACAACTTGTGGAGTATTGGCGTACTTCTGATGCTGAGGTATACAAATAAGTTATATTTATGATATGTAAACATACAAATCATATTTACATACTTACATTTGTTGAACCTGTTATAGAAAATTGCAAGTAGGAACGCTAAAAATCAGTGAGCTCATGGCATAGCTCATACCACAGGGCGTACTACTTTCTCTCAGATACGGCATGAGGTTTACATTTTATTGTTTTATTTTTGTATATAAATAAATATTGTATATTTGCAAATTATTTGGATTCTAATTTTCATATTTCTAAAAAAATGTAGATGACCAGTAAGGGGGAGTCTACTGATAAGATGAATGTTTGGCTTATGACACGTAGAGTAGATGACCCAGAGGTTATCCAGGCCTTGGTAGTTTCCAAACACCTTTGATTGTATTTAAAGTTTATTTTTTGTGTGTCAACCATCTTAATTTAGCATATACTTGTATGTCTTATTCAATACAGGATGAGTTTAATCCTCAACTCTCTATGCTACCTGAGGATGGTCGGACTTTGGAGGCTAGGAATGCCATTTTCCATGAGTTGATAGGTCATGACGGACATGGATATTGTCGCACATACGGGAGAATTGTGCCTCGGAGAGCGGTGTATAAAGATGGTGCTGGGCCATCACAGTCAACACCCCAGCCATCGACTATTGATCAGATCACGCAGCAGGTTCGTGCAGAGCTAAGGGATGAGTTGAGGGAAAAGCCGTAAGCAGAGTTCTCTACACATTTACAGCAAATGAGAGCTGAGATGATGGCCCTTGTGTCATAGGGGCGAGTGTGGATCCCAACAGACAGGTTCCATATAAATTAAATTGTTTGATAGTTCAATTTTCACTCAAGATTATGTATAAAATTCGAATATGATTAACACATTATGCATTGACTATCATAGGTTCCAGATGCATCGAGTAGCCACCGGGCATTTAGGGAATCTGCAGAAGACGAGAATCCATATACACCACCACCAGAAGATCAGGTATAAAATGTATCTTTGCATTCTAAGCTAAAATGTATCTTTGCATTCTTTACATTCTAAGTTAAGAGATTTGTGGGAGAAGACAGGACTAGTTCGAGCCGGATTTAGCACGAAACTTGGCACACACGACCGCCTAGGCATGAGAGACTTGTGGGAGAAGACGGGGCTCGAATCGGGTTCCCGGTTTGGGAGTTAGAGCCGGATTTCACTTTAGGCAAACTAGTTCCTTAAGAAACTTAAATTCGAGGTGTTAATGCCCCAAATTCACCAATCGGCGTCGGTTTAGCACGAAACTTGGCACACACGACCACCTAGGCATGAGAGACTTGTGGGAGAAGACGGGGCTCGAATCGGGTTCCCGGTTTGGGAGTTAGAGTCGGATTTCACTTTAGGCAAACTAGTTCCTTAAGAAACTTCAATTCGAGGTGTTAACGCCCCAAAATCACCAAACGGCGTTGGTTTAGCACGAAACATGGCACACACGACCGCCTAGGCACGAGAGACTTGTGGAAGAAGACGGGGCTCGAATCGGGTTCCCGGTTTGGGAGTTAGAGCCAGATTTCACTTTAGGCAAACTAGTTCCTTAAGAAACTTGAATTCGAGGTGTTAACGCCCCAAAATCACCAAACCGCGTCGGTTTAGCACGAAACTTGGCACACACGACCGCCTAGGCACGAGAGACTTGTGGGAGAAGACGGGGCTCGAATCGGGTTCCCGGTTTGGGAGTTAGAGTCGGATTTCACTTTAGGGAAACTAGTTCCTTAAGAAACTTGAATTCGAGGAGTTAATGCCCCAAAATCACCAAACGGCGTCGGTTTAGCACGAAACTTGGCACACACGACCTCCTAGGCATGAGAGACTTGTGAGAGAAGACGGGGCACGAATCGGGTTCCCGGTTTGGGAGTTAGAGTCGGATTTCACTTTAGGCAAACTAGTTTCTTAAGAAACTTGCATTCGAGGTGTTAACGCCCGAAAATCACCAATCAGCCTCGGTTTAGCACAAAACTTGGCACACACGACCGCCTAGGCACGAGAGACTTGTGGGAGAAGACGGGGCTCGAATCGGGTTCCCGGTTTGGGAGTTTGAGCCAGATTTCACTTTAGGCAAACTAGTTCCTTAAGAAACTTGAATTGCCCCAAAATCACCAAACCGCTTCGGTTTAGCACGATACTTGGCACACACGACCGCCTAGGCACGAGAAACTTGTGGGAGAAGACGGGGTTCGAATCGGGTTCCCGGTTTGGGAGTTAGAGTCAGATTTCACTTTAGGCAAACTAGTTCCTTAAGAAACTTGAATTCGAGGAGTTAATGCCCCAAAATCACCAAACGGCGTCGGTTTAGCATGAAACTTGGCACACACGACCTCCTAGGCATGAGAGACTTGTGGGAGAAGACGGGGCTCGAATCGGGTTCCCGGTTTGGGAGTTAGAGCCGGATTTCACTTTAGGCAAACTAGTTCCTTAAGAAACTTAAATTCGAGGTGTTAATGCCCCAAATTCACCAATCGGCGTCGGTTTAGCACGAAACTTGGCACACACGACCGCCTAGGCATGAGAGACTTGTGGGAGAAGATGGGGCTCGAATCGGGTTCCCCGTTTGGGAGTTAGAGCCGAATTTCACTTTAGGCAAACTAGTTCCTTAAGAAACTTGAATTCGAGGTTTTAACACCCCAAAATACCAAACGGCGTCGATTTAGCACGAAACTTGGCACACACGACCGCCGAGGCACGAGAGACTTGTGGGAGAAAATAGGGCTGGAATCGGGTTCCCGGTTTGAGAGTTAGAGCCGAATTTCACTTTAGGCAAACTAGTTCCTTAAGAAACTTGAATTCGAGGTGTTAACTCCCCAAAATCACCAAACCGCGTCGGTTTAGCACGAAACTTGGCACACACGACCGCCTAGGCACGAGAGACTTGTGGGAGAAGATGGGGCTCGAATCGGGTTCCTGGTTTGGGAGTTAGAATCGGATTTCACTTTAGGCAAACTAGTTCCTTAAGAAACTTGAATTCGAGGAGTTAATGCCCGAAAATCACCAAATGGCGTCGGTTTAGCACAAAACTTGGCACACACGACCGCCTAGGCATTAGAGACTTGTGGGAGAAGACGGGGCTCGAATCAGGTTCCCGGTTTGGGAGTTAGAGTTGGATTTCACTTTAGGCAAACTAGTTCCTTAAGAAATTTGAATTCGAGGTGTTAATGCCCCAAAATCACCAATCGGCGTCGATTTAGCACGAAACTTGGCACACAGGACCGCCTAGGCATTAGAGACTTGTGGGAGAAGACGGGCCTCAAATCAGGTTCCCGGTTTGGGAGTTAGAGTCGGATTTCACTTTAGGCAAACTAGTTCCTTAAGAAATTTGAATTCGAGGTGTTAATGCCCCAAAATCACCAATCGCCGTCGGTTTAGCATGAAACTTGGCACACACGACTGCCTAGGCATGAGAGACTTGTGGGAGAAGACGGGGCTCGAATCGGGTTCCCGGTTTGGGAGTTAGAGCCGGATTTCACTTTAGGCAAACTAGTTACTTAAGAAACTTAAATTCGAGGTGTTAATGCCCCAAATTCACCAATCGACGTCGGTTTAGCACGAAACTTGGCACACACGACTGCCTAGGCATGAGAGACTTGTAGGAGAAGACGGGGCTTGAATCGGGTTCCCCGTTTGGGAGTTAGAGCCGGATTTCACTTTAGGCAAACTAGTTCCTTAAGAAACTTGAATTCGAGGTGTTAATGCCCCAAAATCACCAAACGGCGTCGGTTTAGCACGAAACTTGGCACACACGACCGCCTAGGCACGATAGACTTGTGGGAAAAGACGGGGCTCGAATTGGGTTCCCGGTTTGGGAGTTAGAGTCGGATTTCGGTCTAGTCAAAATTATTTACTAAACTATCTTTCTAATTATATAGTAGTTAATTTTTTTTGTATTTTTTTGTAATTAAAATATTAACACCATTATATTGTTATTAATTATTTTTATTCTGTTTTTTTCAGATATTTCCTGAGTAGCAGTTTGCTTCTTGTGGAATGCGGGCGTGTAAAGATTATGACCAACTTCTGTTTTTTTAACCCACGAAAGAATCAAGACGAAAACTTTTGGTTTTGATTTTGATTTATGTTATTTAAATTTGTGAACAACATTATGTATGTATTATGTGACATTATGTAGTGGCATAATTTTTATTGTTATGAATTTTTATTTATGTATTGTTATGAATGGAACAACATTATGAATTTTCATCATTTGTCAACTTTTGTTTATGTATATATTTCTATTATTATGTAATTTTTGGATTTTTTTTAGTTATTTTTCATTTAATACAGGTGATTTTTATATATTTTAATAATTTTAAAATAGGGTTTTTTTTTTTAATTTTTTTTGAGACGACAGAACACCCCGTCGCAAAAAAGAAATTATACCAGGCTTTTTGCGACGGCACCCATACTGTCGCAAAAGGTATGGAATTTAATAGAAAAACAAGGCTTTAGCGACGGTATAATTGCCGTCAAGAATAGTCATTAGCGACGGCTTAGGTTGTCGTCGACTATAGTCAACAGCGACGACACTTTTTAGCGACAGGATTTTTGCCGTCGCAAAAACCTCTTTTACCGACGGCAAGACTGTGCCATCGCAAAAAAACCCAGATTTCCATCCATTATTGGCGACAGAAATTTGCCGTCGCAAAAAAGAAATTTTCCTGTCGCTAAAACAATGGCGACGGCACTTGCCGTCACTAAAGCCCTTTTGCAACCCCCTTTGTTGCGACCCCCACTTGCCGTCGCAAAAAGATATTTTACCGTCGCAAAAAGCTTTTGAGATGGCGTGCGGAGTATTTGCGACGGCGTTTTGCCGTCGCAAAAAACAATTTTTTTTGTAGTGGATATTGCAAAGTTTTGTTTCTGAAATGATACTTTTATTGAATGAATGATTGCCTTATTTTAGGAACTGTATTCGTGGCATCCATAGCATACTGCTACTGTTTACTACTGTAGACACCCCATTTTTTACCGCCCTTAAGACTTGGGCGCCACAGGTTGATCACTCAATGATGAAAGTTATGTTGTACAAACGTTTGATTTCTTCAGCAAGAGGAGCTCTAAATCCCAACCTTACACCCCATTTTGGACCAAAAGAATTTTGACCAAAATCATTTTAGACCTTAAAACCCTCTTTTTCAAAATATTTTTCCCAAAAGTTTCTACGATGTTCTGAGGCTCGCATTTCGTTAAAAATTACACTTTCGAGAAACCGAGCAAGGACAAAGTGGAAATAAATGGAAGAGATGTGAACTCTTTCAAAAATATTTTAAAACATCTTATTTAGAGGTTTGGAGTTGAAGAAAATTAGAGGAGAGGGAAGAAACCTAGTTGGGGAAGAAGTTGGGCATAAACCGTTAAGGGAGAATCGGGCAGCCTCCTCTAAATTACGTCTATCCTTTTGTACACTTGGACTTAATTTGTGAGGCCACCACCATTGGAAATTGGACTTTCGAGGCTTCATTTTACACTCAAGAATCTCCTAAACCCGAGTCCAGATGAAGGAGATATGGCTGGTTGAAGTTAGGCATCAATCCGATTAAGCCAAAACTGAGTAACCTTCACTAAAATGGTCATATCTCTTAGCACACTTATAAATTAGATGTGAGGCTGCCACCATTGGAAATTAGACTTCAGAGGCTTCAATTTAGACTCAAGAATGACCTACAAAGAAGTCCGGATGAAGGAGATATGCCCATTTGAAGTTGGGCTTGGAAGTAGATTTTTGATGGCCGACTGGCCACCATTGATGGCCGACAATCCACACTTCTGGCCGGTCGGCCACTGGTGAAAAACCTAGATATTTTTGGCCAGCTATCCCCCACAAGCTCCAGCTGTTCAAGGCTTGATATGTTCGACCTGTTAGGCTGTTTTTCTATATATACCAGGCCTTCCCTTATGATTTAAGGTTACAAAAATTTTACAAAAATTTCCAAAAGGTCCAAAACTTGGAATTCTCTCTCTATCTCTATCTTGCAACCTATACACTCTCTCTCTATACTTCCTAAACCAATATTGGAGCTCTCATTCTTGAGATTCTTGAGTCCAAATTTCAACCTTTGAGAGTGAAGGACTTGTGGTTTGTGAGCAAAAGTATTATTTCTCTTCAAGAGGTAAAATTTTTAGCATCTTTGCACTACTTCTTTTCTATATCTTCTTACTAATTTTGAAGTTTTTTTCAATTATTTTTATGGGCTAAAGCTTGTGGTTTAAGGCTATTAAAGGTAGAGGGGTTAATCACCCTTCTTTGAACCTTGTTCTCTAAGCCTTTCCACTTATGTTTCCCATTTCTTCATTAACTTTTTTGAGATTTTTACCACTGGTTTTTAGAGTTTTCTAGAGGCTAAAAATCATGTTTTGAAGTCCTAAAAATGGAGGGGGTTAGCCTCCCCTCCTTGTGCTTGTTTCCTAGCTTAATTGCTCAATATTTTAGCTTATTATTTTAGCTACTTTTGTATTCATTCCAGCACATTTTTGTACTATTTTTAGACTGTCCAAACCTCTATTTTTGTGGGCTGAAATTGGTGGCTTTAGACCATTTAAGGTTAGGGGGTATTACACCCTCCTTATTCCTTGCTTGTAAGGCCACTCTAACTTTGTTTCCCACATTCAAACTATCTTTTTTGGGGCTTTTGAACACTGAATTTTTGAGTAATTTTAGAGGTAAAAATCATGTTTTGAGGTCTAAAATTGGAGGGGTTAGCTTCCCCTCCTTGTGCTTTGTTTACTAGCTTAACATGCTCCATGTTTTAGCTTATTTTCCTAGCTTTTGTTAGCTTAATTCCAGCATGTTTTAGGGTTGTTTCAAACCTATTTTAAGACTGTTTTTAAGTGTTTGTTGTGTTTGAGCTTTGTTTTGCATACTTGTAGTGTAATAGTCCTCACAAGCTTGGTGTTTTAGGCCTTTAGACACTACTTGTTTGAGTTGATTGCCATGTTTTAGTGTTTTTCTTACTTAATTTCAGCACTATAAACTCTGCAACCTCCCTCTTTACTTCACTCTTTCATTTGCTTTTTAGGGTTGTTTCAAGCTTGGGATCCTTTAAGCTTGAGATTAAGCTCATGCTTAATGGTTTAATCCTCCTTTGAGGGGTCATTATCAACGGCATGAAGCTTCTCTCATGCCTTAAACTATCCCTTGGTTGACACTTCTTTCATCTTAGAAAACACTCACCAATGGACAAATTGATTAATGAATGATTTGGTAACTAAAATGTGTAAACAAAATTGGCAAGTAAAAGTGACAAGATAAGCATTCCTTTGTGTTGCATTGTATGTGTTCAAATTGGACGTTAATTTAAACACAAGGAAAATGGAACATTTCATACTCAAAAGTGATGAAATGTGCCATTTTCCTAGGTCTCCATTGCCCTTGATCATGCATGATAGGGTGATGGTCATTTTGGTCTCAGTTTGCATTTATTAAACTTGCGCAATTGGTTTCACAAGCCATCATGCAATGAAATTGCTTGATTGATGGTTATGAACTAAATTTTGTCCCTCCTTTGATTTCCCTATGAAAAGGAGAGGCAAAGTGTGCAAACAACCCTTGAGAAATACACTGTTTTGCTCTGTTTGCTTTCTATTGCAGCAAGGAAGTCCAGGTCACCAATGGCTGACTACCACCACCAGTAGCCAATCGGCCACCATTGGTAGCCGACCGGCCCCTTGTCGGCCATCAGTGAAACTTGCATAGTGTGTTGGTAAGGTGGAGCAGAGGTGTTCTGGAAGTGGGCAGAATTGTTGGTGTTTAATGTGCAAACAGAGGCATTCAGCAGCAAGGCAGTGGCTTTTTGGGTGGAAACCGAGCATGCATGGGCCTCCCTTGCTTCCCGGGATTAGCTAATTAGTTTAATTAGCAATAGATCAAATATGTGTTGTAATTAATTAGTTGTAGCTAATTAAGAGTTATAATTAATTAGCTAGTTTAACTAGTTATTCGATTTTGTTCTATAATTAGTTAACTAGAATAGTTAATTAATTCGAGTTTTGTAATAATTAGTTAGCTTAATTAGCGTAACTAGTTGGTTAGCTTATTCATTCGGACCCTCCTTCGCGAGGGTATAATGTTGTAATAAGTGTGCGTACGTGTGTGTATGTCTTCCAACCCCACAGATTTCTCCCTTTTATTTAATCGCTTTCAATGGTTAGATTAGGGTTATGTTTTAATTAGCATACCTTATGCCTTATGCTTGCATTCATTCATTCGTATTGCATGCACCGAGGCTCGGCGCATCATTCAAACTGCATTGTTATTTCAATATCTTATTTGAATATGTGTTTAATCGCATGTTGTTTAAATTGTTTCATATGTGTAGACGTGCCCTTGGGCTTCACTCTACAGTTCGGACTCCCTTTTGTGTGTTGCGGTTCTTAATCTCGAACCAAAGAGTCCAATTCTGGCAAATCGTTTTGAAGGAAAACAGATTTTTGAAAAGTAGTGCCAAACATGGACTGCTTTGCCAGATTACAGAGTCGTCACCTAAATATTTTTTTAATGGGGGAATTTAGGAAACCCTGACTCGGTGCCGAAGGCCACGTGTCCGTCATCACCAAATGTCTTGGCTCGGGAGCTTGGGTACGATCGGGGAAGGTCAGCTATGAGCACCCCCTTTTGCCCGGTCCGAAGACCGGCCTCTACTAACCGTGATATCCGATTTTGAAAACATTACATGCTCTTATTCCGGTTATTAGCCTAGATTTACTACGTGATGCGCACAACACAAAAGTATAGACTAGATTGCCTAACATGGAAATAAACATTGCATATCCGTTTTGTCTCGAAAAACGTGTTAGATTTTGCTACTCGCAAGTAGGCTAAAATACGGATTTCAATGAGTTATTCCAACTCAAGCAATCCAACCTCCACCCACAGGCATTCAAACAGTTTAACTCACATAAGCACTTAGCCGCATGGTAAGCATACTGTCATGTTAACATTCACACGCATGCGACATGCTAAAGCATAAAACTTACATCGTACTCCGTGCCAAAAACAATAACCCGGTTAGCAAACATGCATGACCTAGTTCATGTTAAGTGGCTAATGCAACACAGACATAGATGCAATCTAGAGTAGGCTCGGCTAACCCTAAACATGGCATATGAAATGCGCGAGTAGCACGTATTCAATTTGGAAATTGAAAGTACGATGCAGTTTGTATGATGTACCGAGCCCGGTGTATGTAAACAAATGCATGAATGCACGCATGCATTGCATAAGGTATGCTAATTTAGATGTGCCCTAATCTACCTTCATAAGCAGGTAAATAAAAGGGAAGAAAGAAATGGGGATTGGAAGACATACACCCACTCACACACACTTATTACAGATACGCCCTCGCTCGGAGGGACCGAATAATACAGACTAACTAACTACGCAAGCTAATTAAAATATTACAAATCAACTAAATTAATTAAATAAAATAATTAACCTAATTAAACAGTAAATCGCCTCGGGATGAGGGCCCAGTGCAGCACGCGCTCGGGACGGCTCGGAATCGCACTGTCATGCATGATTTGCCTCTGTTTCCTCTGCTCTCCTCTTCAGAAAATTACCAAAGTCTCAGGAGTGCCTCTCAGGGCACTAGGGAGTACCACCGGCTGGGGTAGAGCACCACCGGCCGAAGAAGGAGGTCACCGGCACTAGATGAAGTTATCGGCTGGAAATTGACTGCCGATCGGCACTAAATAGTGCCGGCCGGCACTTAACACCTGCAGAACCTGCAACTCACAGCAGCAGAGGACAACAACATGCATGGCAATGTGATTCAAGGTATTTATGCACTATACACACCCCTTATCATGCTATTGACTCAAAAGGGCATGTGCCTCGATTCCCGGATCACCAATCGCGCATTTCTATGCATGATGGCCCGGAGAACCAAGTATGCAACTTTAGTTTCAAATGCAATGCAACCAAATAAACACACAAAAGTGCCCAACCTCTATCACATTTCACTTCAAGAGGCCAAGCATGCATGCTCATGTGATGCAACTCTAAGCATGTTATCTAACATGCAACATGGATTATGCAATATACCTATGCAAGCATACAAGCAAGCATACAAGACAAGCATGCAAACCAATGAAAGAATGGTCTTACACATGACTTAGGCAACTCAAATAGGCCTAAAATCAGTGGCCAAAGTGCCTAGGCATGAGGACTAAACAAGCACACACACATTCAAGTGTTATGATCCAAACCTTAAGCATGAACATGGCAACTCTCAAGCACACTTAAAGAGACCAAACATAGACAATGAGCATGCCTTGTAAAGCTCTGAAATACATGCAAAACATGGTGCCAAACCAAGTCGAAGATAGACCAAACAAAGCATGCAAATGGTCTAAGGCTTAAAGCTAGTCAAAGAGGCTTTGAACCAAACTTATGCAAGGCGATTATGGCATGCACTAAACAACTAAAAACAGGTTTTTAGTATGTCAAAACAAAGCCAAAAGGCTACTTAGATGGCATCTAAGAGGCTTGAAATCGAAGGCATGCAAAATGGCCAAAACATGGGGGCATTCAAGACATGCTTTCAAAGCATTAAAGAGGCGACTAAGGTGAGCATACAAGCACACCAAAAGGTCTGAAATAGCATGCTAGGTGGTTCCAAACCATCAAAAATGAAGCAAGCATGGCATGCTACACATTCATGCTCTTGAGGCCAACAGGCCAAATGTAAAGGGGCTATATGATGCATGCCAAGATTGACCAAAACAACTTAGGACAGAGCTAAAACATGTCAAAATAAGCATACAAGCTTCATGGATCTAGGCCTAAAACATGCTAGAAAGAAGGCATACAAACCTAGAGCAAGTTAAGGCAATACAAGGCATTACAAAGCATCTATGCGAAGCATGCAAGGAGTGCTAAAACCAACTTAAAACAGAGTTTAATCATGGCATAATAGGCATGAAAAACAGCCAAGACATGCTCAGAACACAACCAAACATGGTGCTCCTTTGGAGGCCAAAATTTGCCCTTTTCAAGGACATCAAGGAGAGGGAGTGGCCCTCTCCTTTTGGAGACTTCAAGGCACCATCTCCACCATTGAAATCCCTCAAGATTTCAGTGGTGGAGAGGCCCAAGCACCAAAGTCTCGGAGCTCTCACAAAATGGCCTAAAAATGACCCTTTTCAAGGCCTAAGGGTGGTCAAACCTACCCAAAGTGCAAAACACTCTTGATAAACAATAAAGAGGGTTAAAAATCAGAACTTTTATGTGTTATGGACTAAGCACAAAAACAACTCTAAGCTAGGTAAAAACAAGGTGCAAAAATGGGGTAAATAAAGTAAGTTTTGTTACCTTTGAAGACCACCTTCACAAAGGTTGGAGCTCCAAACCAGTCAAGAACTTCAAGAACAAGCCCTTAGCACCTCAGTTCCAAGAGGAAGGTGAAACACTAGGTGTTGATGTGCAATAGTAAGGCACAAACACCTAGTGTACAAAACAAGAAAGAAAGAGAGAGATAGGATAGATACACAAAACCTAACCTAAAACCAGAGCTTCTCTCCTTCCTAAAATGTCTAACTCTCTAAAAATTCTCCCCCTTTTTTTCAGCCAAGAGAAGAGGCCCCTTGTATATGCACACAAAGCTTACAAGTTAAGGCATCAAAAGGGCTCATCCCTCCATACACGTGTATGGAGGGGAAACAAGCACCAGAAAGCTGTCTGAAAATATCTCCAAAAACAGCTGTAAAGTGGTCGGCAAGGCAGAATGGTCATTTTGCCAAAAAGAGTGCCGACCGGCACAAAATAGTGCCGACCGGCACAATATAGTGCCGATGGCAACACCAGCCAGCCGGTGGCCTCTAGCCACAGCCGGTGGTATGTGGGGATGCCTCACAAAGCATTCCCTGCCCTTCCAAGGCAAAACACAAGTGTTTGGTGCAAAACCAGACACAAAACAGTCAAGTTTGGAGGTCCTGAGGCAGGGCGCGTAGCCGAGAACTCCGGGGACTCCAAACAAACACAAACATGGATGATCACCGAGTGTTCAAGCGGTGACGTCCAAGTCTTGAGGACGGTCAAAAATGGGGTGTCTACAATATGCCATATTAATAGCCGAGCCTATTAATTGCATTCTTTGCATGTGTTGCATTAGACACTTAATATAGTTAGGAATCATGCATATTTTACTAACTCATATTTTCTTGGCTTGGAGTACTAGCTGAGTTTTTACGCTTTAGCATACTTGCATGAATGTGAATGTTGCCATGATTAGCATGTTTGCCATGAGGCTATGTGCTTAAATGCTAAACTACTTGAATGCCTGTGGATGAAGGTTTGTTGTTTGAATTGGAATGATTCAACGAATGTGCGTTTTAAGCCCACTTTGTTGAGTGGCAAATCATGTTTTAAGCCCACTATGATTGGTGGCAAATCCGCAATCTTTAAGCCCACTTGAGGTGGAAAATTCAAACTATTTTCGCAAACAAACATAAGTTGAATTGTTCCAAATTGAGCAAACTAGTCTATACTTGCTTGCGAGCATCACATAGTAAAGCTAGCCTAATAATCAAAATAAGAGCACATAATGTTTATAAAAAATCATATCATGATTAGTAGAGGCCGATCTTTGATCGGGCGAGCGGGGGTGCTCAATTCATGACCTTCTCCTCTTGTACCTAAGTTCCCGAGCCGGGGCAACTTTGGTGATGACGGACACGTGGCCTTTGGCACGAGTCAGGGTTTCTTAAATTTTCCCAAAACAAAAAATATTTAGGTGGTGACTCTGTATCTGGCAAAACAGTCTAATTTTGGCATTATTTGATTTAAAATCGATTTTCCAAAAAATTTGCCGGATTTGGACTCTTTAGTGTTTATCAATTTCACATTGCACTTGTGAGATTAGACTCAGAACCACGAGAGTCCGAACTGTAGGGCTTTCTTTCAAACCTTCCGAAAGGGGGCGCGAAAAAGGCGAGCCACAACTACTACTATTACAGAGATATCTGTTAGTTCCAATTCTTGGAATTACTGTTTATTGTATTGATGGCCATCAAATGACTGTTCGGTCTTTAAGACCTACTGTACTAATCTGCTATTCGATGTACCACGTATGACTGCTATGATTTCATATGACTCTGAAATGTATGAAATACTGTTTTGTGAATTGATTCACCACCGAAACTGACTGTTTTGAATTGTTATGAGGACATCATTCATAAACCCCTTTACACAATTGTTATTCATTGGGCTCTAACTCATTGTTATATATATATATATATATAGGTGACCAAGATCAAGATTGGACCTAGTGGCGTCGACCTACTCTCTGTTTTGTCAAGCCAACTCCCTTGCCTCACTGCGAGGTTCCTATTGGTCAAGCTCTAAGGCTTTTTGGGTGATTTAGAGTTCACCCTTTTGTTTTTGCATTTAAATGTTTGAGTATTACTGAGTCAAGTATTTATGTTTTTACGACTGTTGATAGAACTGGTTTTGTTATTGGGATTTAAATCCCTATGTTTATGTCTGTATAAGCTTAATGCTTGGACTTATGTGCAAATGTATAAAAGTTTGTTTTATTCATTTAAGTCTTCAAAGCTCATTGGATGATAAATTGTTTTATTCATAGGCTTCTGCTAGCCCCTATTACTGTATTGATGTTAAGCATGCCTTTGGTAATCTCAGATTACTGGCCGGTCACCTCTCTAATTCCATAGGGGGCGGGGGTTGGGTCGTGACATACGTCATGTGATGGTTGATAGGTTGCCCAAAGTTTAGGAATGATAAAGGTGATGAAATTAATTTCTATAACTAAGTTTTCTATGGTGTCATTATGTATCATCGTACTATTATTAACTATTTGAACTATTAATGGAGAATTTTTCTTTTTCCACATATACTCAAGAAAGAGTTTCCTTCTTCCAAACCACATCGAGCATCCATTGTCTAAGTAAGCACATAGTTCGTAAGTATTAAATCCCTCTATGTATTTTTATGGGTATATATATATACTATTAACATAAGTATATGATAATGACATTTTATTTTCTTTATTCTTTTTGCTATATCTTTTAAAAAATATGTCGTATTCCTTTTGCGCCTCTTCTTTATCGTCTTTTGTCCAAACTATAAGATTTTCCTCATCTTTATATACTAGCACACTCGTAGTTCCATATCCTATTATTCTCTTACTAATTGAAATCCTACCGAATTGTATGCTAGAATTATCTATAGAGTATCTTCCTGATGATATACTTACATTATTCATTTCATCATTATTTTCTATCATGTTAAGAGTTTCTGTTTTAATATTTCTGGTATTATCGATTTTAATTATATATATATATATATATATTTTTGGTAATATTTTTAGGGTTATTGAAACTTGCTCTCCATCGATTATCTAGCTTAATCCGATTAGGATTTATTCTTTTAGGTGCAATTCTATATATTGGTATTCCACTAGTAGGTTCAAATTTATCTGCTTCTATAATTTTATGTTGCATCTTAGGATCTATGATATTATCTAGCTTATATATTATTTTTCTAAATATCTTTAATGGATAGGTGGTTTCATGCCTATTGATTCCTACAATTTTTATTTTTAATATTAAGAATCTATTTATGAATCCATGTCTTAAATTGATATAATATCCCGGTCTACAATTAGAATTCCAAAATTTCGTTGTCTAATATCACACAAAAATATATATATATATATATATATCTATATCTTGTCCTTTATCAAACAATAGTATAATTTGTATTTATACACTTCTTAGATGCATATATTTATACTTATTATTTTGTTATTTTTTAATATATTTTCACAATTTATTAAATTTATTTCTCATACATCATATTCACCATCGTTAATTTCAATATCTCTTTCCATTCTTTCACATATATGTTTACTTTTAAATTTGAATATTGATTTCTGATACATTTTGTGTTTTTTGTATAATTGGTAATATCCAATCTTTTTCTATTTACTTTTCTTGAGAATTTTCTATGACAAATTGTTCTACTTTTAAGTTCTATATACTTATTTCTTCTGTTATCATAAAATTTAGTTCTTCATCGATATCGTTATAATTTTTGTCTTTTACTTCTATTTCTTCTTCAATTTATTCTATTATTCCTTTATTATTTTCTAGAGTCAATTCTAATGCTTCTTCTTCTTCTTCTTCTAACTCTACGTAATCCAAGTTTCCTAAGGCTTCTATTATTTTTTTATTTCTACATTGATTAGCAAAATGACCTATTTCTCTACATGCCCAACATTTACAAGTCTTTTTTCCTTTTGGACAATAATTATTTTGTCTAAAAAATCTTCTTTTTTTGCTGAAATTATAGGATTTTTTATAATATTTTCTTTTATATTTTTCCCCTCTTTGTTTATTAAAACTTTTTCTTTTATAAAATATGTAAATCATGTATAACGCAGAGGGTAAAAAAAAAAAACAATTCTAACCTCAAGTGATAGAATCTGAAGTGAAGAACCTTGTGGGTAAATCATGTGCTTCTCAAACCACAAACTACGAACACCCAGCAATAGAGTGATACCACAGTATGAGTATCACCCACACCAGTCATAGTGCAAAAGCTTGATTGTTATTTTAATGGGAGAGAGTTAGAGAGAGAGAATGGGAAAAATCATTCATTATTCGATATATCCCATATCCTATATATCATATCAGATATATAGGCTGAGTATCTAACCATCTATCCATATCTCTTGATAAGATATGGTAGATATAGATACTTATTGTGGGTTATCCAAATAATTCAAATTCAAATTATTTAGATGTTCTAATATGGGTCATGGGTCATGCCACATGGGCGCCCAAATCCGGGTCCAATACCCGGCCCAATTTCCTACATCTCCCGCTCACACATGAGTTGGCATGACACTGCCACATCTCTATCTCAATCTCCCCAAAAATTGAATAATCTCATACTAGCCAATGAACCATGCGACCGCTGAGAACACCTGCATGTGGGAGCTCTATACTAGAAACTCAATATGAGCCAGCATAGAAACATCAACCCAAAAAGAATAAAAAAAGTGTCTCATGTACCCAGACCCATCTAGCTACATCGGTCCAAAACATCTCTAATCCCTCAAAGAGCATGTTTGACCCTCCTAGGTCCCATATTATATTCACACCTAATCAGCATCGCATAGAGAACGATGTGAGTTGTCGATAGTGAATATAAAGCAGAGATGTAGAACTAGATGATCTTCCCTTTACCCTGATATCATTTAATTCAGAATTGACCGGTTTCCTAGTAATGTCCCTTAAAGCCGAATCAAACCTGATCACAGGCAACATACCAAACTAGCTGAACATCAACTCCTCATCTTATAACATAGTCAAAGGTCACAAAAAGGCACAAAGTGAAGTCATTGGAAAAATGACTCTTAGGACTCACACGGTGAGGAAACAGGGATCCATTCTCTCACCTCGCTAACGGGTCGATAAGCACATGCAGTACGAATGCATGTTATAGTGGAGTAACTCTTCCAAAGAGTGATGTTAAGCTCACACACCATATAGATCTTAGTCTAGTTGCTTTTAAGCGCATAAGTCGCTTTCTAGCATCTAACTCGAATTCTCTATTTGCTCGTCTCTCAGGCATCAAATGAGATCTCGCATCTGGCTATTTATAACAAGCACATCATGAAAAAGTGGGTACTGTCATATCCATGGTCGGTCTCTAACAAGACCTCATCTTGGCTCCAACCAAGGCAACATAGCTAGTGAATAATTTTAGCCTCTCTCTTGGCTCCAGATACAATAAGCCACTAGTCTCATCCTTGCTCGCTACCTAGTGCTAAGGGCTATTACTCGTATGAGTGAGCCAATCTTGCCTGCTAACATCAATTTATTTATTCTGTGTAGGCTAATTCACAAACCATTGCAAAAAATAGTAAACATAAATGTGTAATAGAAACAAATATGAATACTAATGGCAGAAATATCCCAAAAAAAATAAGAGTTCAACTGAATACACATCTATATCACCACCTACGTAGTCCTAAAGCCCTAACATGAGTAAGATAAACATCTTTGGCAATGGGCTTAGTCAAGGGGTCTGCAACCATGCGACTCGTAGGGATGTGTTCCAGGATCACTTCTTTCTGCGCCACAATGTCTCTGATAAAGTTGAACCTCACATCAATGTGTTTGGTTCTCCCGTGGTACTTAGGATCCTTAACGTAAGCGAGTGCAGCCATGTTGTCACCATGGATAGCCACAGGGTCTGAAGTATGTGTGACAACATCCAAATGCTGAAGGAATCTCCTCAACCAAATGGCTTTTTGATCGGCAGATATACAAGCCACAAACTTAGCCTCCATAGTAGATAAGGCGATACAGGATTGCTTCTTACTGCTCCAAGAAATAGCACCATCACTAAGCATGAAAGCATATCCTGAAGTGGACTTACACTCATCTAAGTCTCCTCCCCAGTCAGCATCACAATATCCAACTAGACGTAGATCTGAACTTTGGTAGCAAAGTGTGTAATCTGCAGTCCCTCTAAGATATCATAATATCCTCTTAACTGCTTTCCAATGAGCTGGTCCTGGGTTAGATTGGTAACGACTCACCAATCTGACTGCATAACAAATGTCTGGGCGTGTACACATCATAGCATACATCAAGCTTCCAACAGCATTTGCGTAGGGAACACGGGCCATCTTTTCATTCTCTTCTGGAGTCTTAGGACCCATATCAAGGCTTAGGCTCTCGCCTCTCGCAACAAGAGTGTCAATGGGTTTGCAGCTCTACATCTGGAATCGCTCTAGGATAGTCTTAATGTAAGTCTCTTGAGACAAACCTAGAACTCTCCTAGAGTGATTCCTAAGGATCTTAACACCGAGCACATAGCTTGCTTCACCCATGTCTTTCATCTCAAATGTAGAGAACAACCACTTTTTAGTGGCGACAATCATCTCCTTGTCATTTCCAGCTAATAATATGTCATCCACATATAATGACAATATCATAAAAATGTCCATAGACTGCTTAACATATACATAGTGATCTTCATCGATCATCGTAAACCCATTAGAAACAATGGCTCGATGAAATCTCAGATTCCAATGTCTGGATGATTGCTTTAAGCCATAAATAGATCGTTGAAGCTTGCAAATTTTGTGCTCCTGACCTACTACCACAAAGCCTTCAGGTTTATCCATATAGATCTCTTCATCCAATTCTCCATGGAGAAATGCAGCCTTAGCGTCCATTTGATATAGCTGTAAGTCCAACTGAGCTACTATGGCCAAAATTAGGCGAATAAAGGCAAACCTCACAACTGGTGAAAAAGTTTCCTCATAGTCCACACCCTCTCGTTGGGTGTAACCTTTCGCCACTAGGCGAGCCTTATACCTTTCTATGGAACCATCCGCCTTGCGCTTGATTTTGAGAACCCATTTGTTCCCAACAGTCTTGCGCCATTGCGGCAAATCAACCAAGTCCCAGACATGATTTTTTTTTCATAGACTCTATGTCTTCATCCATTGCAGCACTCCATTCTTTACTAGCAGGGGATGAGAGAGCCTTTTTGAGATTCTTAGGCTCCATCTCATCACTCGGAGCAATCATGAATGCTTCACCTTCAATCTCAAAACGATGACGGGGTATAGCTCTACGTTTGTTTCTATGCAGTTGAGAATCCTGAGAATCCTCATCCACTAGATCTAATTCATGGGCAGGTAAATCGCTCCCACTGTCGCTAGAAGCTTGAGGGATTATTTCCTCATTCTCTACTAGACTACTAGGTGCGCCTTCAAGTAGATCCTCCATCTCATAGAGTTCTACACCTCTAGTTACCTCACCTCTGCTAAGGAAATCCTCCTCTAGGAAATCCACATCTCATGACTCAATTTTAGTCACGCTTCCATCTGGATGCTCCCCAATAAACACATAGCCCTTAGAATGGTCACTATAGCAAATGAAGATACACTTTTTTCCTCTAGGGCCCAACTTCCCAAACTTATGAGAAGCGTTGTGTATGTAAGCTGCCGAACCCCAAGGCCACAAATTGCCCATATCAGGCTTTTTGCCAATCCACATCTCATATAAGGTGCAAGGAACTGATTTGAAGGGCACACGGTTAAGGATGTAGGTAGCAGTCAACAAAGTATCTCCCCAATAAGAAATGGGAAGACTAGCTTGCGCCATCATAGATCTAACCATGTCAAGTAATGGACGATTCCTTCTCACCGCTATACCATTTTGCTGTGGAGTCCCAAGAATTGTCAATTGCCTGATAACTCTTTTTTCCTCACAGAGCACTTTAAATTACTCAGATAGATACTCGCGTCCCCAGTCAGTCCTTAGAGCCTTAATGCTCTTGTCTAATTGATTCTCAACCTCATTAACATACCGTCTAAAGCAATCTAATGCTTCTAACTTGTGAGAAATCAAATAGACATGGCCAAAACGCATGCAATCATTTATAAATGTGATGAAATAAGGGGCTCCATGCCTTGCCCTCACATTCATTGGTCCACATGTATCAGAATGAATAAGTTATAATGGGGAAAATGCCTTTTTGGCTTTCTCAAATACTTTCCTTGTTGCCTTTCCAACAAATCAGTGCTCACAAGTAGGCAAAGTGACTCTAGCGAGTGGGCCTAAAAGACCTACTCTAGCCAATCTAGCCATCTTGTCTTGCCCTATGTGGCCTAATCTAACATGCCATCTTATAAAATCATTATCACAAAAAGATGCAATATTAGAAATAGAGCCATTGACATTTTTATTAAAACTAGAATCATCCACATCCAAAACTAAAAAACCATCTGAAAGATAACCAAAACCATAAAAAAATTGTTCCCAAATAAATGCTAACACCATTATTCGAAAACAAAAGCTAAAACCAAGGCTCATCATGTTAATAACTGAAACTAAGTTTCACCGAATATCTGGAGCATAAAAAACATCATGAAGATACAAGGTGTGCCCTCGTTGCATTTCCAGCTTGTATGTGTCAATGCCAAGCACCTCCACACTGGACTCATTCCCCATGTAAACTTTCCTACTCCCAGCAAGTACTCAGCGATACTCAATAAATCCTACTCTGTTCCTCACGATGTGGTCTGTTGCTCCAGAGTCTACAACCCAAAAATGAGGAGAATGAGCAATTAATGCTTGACTAGAAACAAAGCATTGAATGCGAGAAATTAAGTAAGGGAGTACCTTCTTCTGCTCAGGGGCAATCCTGAGTGAAGTGACCTTCTTTGTTACAGTTAAAGCATGTCAATTTAGCCTTTACCTTCTTGCCACCTCTCTTGCCCCTACGCTTGAAATTTCTAGCACCATTGGGCTTAAGCGCAGCTATTGCTTGCTTCTTAGGAGCACCTTTTGCTTTTCCACGCTTGAACTGAGAAGTCCTACATAAGTTTGACTAAACCACCATAGCAGAACCATCAAACTTAGCCACCTCTAGGCGCTCAGCCTCTAGCTCTAAATGACGCGATATGTCTTCGAATGTTTTCACACTCTCATTATGCATCATGTTTTACTTTATCTACTCCCAAGAATTTGGTAGAGAGTGAATCACAACTTGTACTTGTTGCTCTTGAGTCAAATTGTGCCCAACAGCCGCAAGCTCACGTATCATGGCTGACATGGCCCTCTAATGCTGCTTCGAGTGATGCGCCTTTTTTTGATAGGAGTCAAACTTCATAGTCAGCCCACGTAGCTTTGCCAAAGAGGTGATGCCAAACTTTTGCTTGAGAGCTTCCCACATTTCAAATGCAGTCGGGCAATGCTCAAACTCACTAATCAAGTCGTTGTGCACGCAGCTCAATATGGTAAAGCGCGCACACCGATCTTTGTTATGCCAAGTCTAAAAGACTTCAAGATGACGACAATGTTGAGATGTATTGCCCGGCTCAGGCTCAACCATCACTTGTTTAAGTGTGGTCAACACTTCTTGCTCATTGAGGAGGTATTGGATCTTACGGCACCATATGTCATAATTATCGCCATCCAATTTCTCTCCCTTAGTTAAGTCTGCCACCACTATCTTAGCTGTCATTTCTACATACAGAGTAAAGGAAGAAAAAATGCACAAGGGATATTAATGTTAGCAACACAATTATTTTGTAGCAAAAAAATCCAAATTAAATAATGATAATATTACACATGTCTCAAGATCGAAAATTTGTTATGCTCGTAATCATCTCTTGCGCCTCTAGTGACAATTATCAAAATTTAATTTAAGTCCATGCGCAAAAAAAAAAAAAAAAAAAACCTCTTACTACTTATGGCATGTACAAAGCATGAGAAACTCCATACAATAGCATCTTAATGTAAATTTACAATTAGCTCATGCTATATTAATTTAATAATGGAATTTAAATAAATAAATAAATAAACTAATCATGCTTCTCTAATCACAACATATTACAAACTCTAAGAAAAAAATAACAATATACTGTGTTTAATATTTAGATTATGCCATAATAGAAAGTACATCATTTTGAAATTTTTTGGAATTTTATGAAATTTTCTAGAATTTTAAATAGTTAATAAACACACATAAAATCAGAAATAAATATTTCATAATCTGGTAAACTGCAACAATCATACCAATAAATAGTAAACCATTATAATAATCTACAATAAAAATTTCAGCCCCAGAAACTTAGTCATGTAACACCATAAGCATTTTGAAGAAGAAATAATGAATTATTATCTCAGGAAAAATATTTTTTATTTTCATAAAATTTTGAAAATCTTACAGTAGATAAAAAAATTTAATTTTAAGTCCAACAGTACCAACCACACTCAAAACAAAGCTATAACGAATTATTTATGACCATTTAACACGATTCAGGATTTAAGGGAAAAAAAATAGTCCCTTAACATCTAGCCGCCAAGCCAGCCAAGGCAGCGCAGAAAAACGGCACGGCGCAGCTCGGCTCAGCGTTGCGCATGATGCACACATGGCAGCGCACGTGGCGCAACTCGAAGCAGCGCGGCTTAGTGCGCAGGTGCAAAGGGCACATATGGCGCGCATGGAAAGTGCGCCTGGCGCATGGCTGGCGGATGGGACGCGTGGCTGTGCTAGCTGGCACATGAGTCACACGCGGCGCCTTCCAAAATGATTTCTGGACTAATTTTGGTACTGCCAGACTCATTTTTTTAAAATAAAAACAATGGTGGTCTCAAAAATGACATTTAATAAACATTAATGATGAGGTGTATTACACTCTCTCTAATGAGAGTGGAAGTGCAAAAACTCTGCACTTCATCTTCTTCCTTAAGCCATCAAAAATTCAAAACGAACCCAAATCAGGGTTTGATGTATCTCATCAACCGTAAGTCTAAATCTAACAAATAATATATGGTTTCGAAGGTCTTGAAACATAGATTCTAAATATGAAAGATTTATAGACTGAAATTAAAGCATGTAAAACCATTATGCATGTAAAGTTTTGGGAATATAAAATGGGTCTCCATTTTTCTTGAAATCTAACCGTTGGATTTTCATAAAACTTTGCAGATATGTTCTACATGAAATATACTACAACATATATAAATTTTAGGTTGATTGGAGATAGTTCGAAAAATTATTAATTTTCATGCATATATCATATATATATAATTATACACATATTTTTATGCAAAAAAATAAGCACGAAAATACCCATTTAATGCTTTGATACCAATGTAAATCATGTATAACGTAGCGGGTAAAAAAAAAAAAACAATTCTAACCTTAAGTGATAGAATCTAAGGCAAAGAACCTTGTGGGTAAATCACACGCTTCTCAAACCACAAACTACGAATACCCAACAATGGAGTGATACCACAGTATGAGTATCACTCACACCAGTCACAGTGCAAAAGCTTGATCGTTATTTTAATAGGAGAGAGTTAGAGAGAGAGTATGGGAAAAATCATTCGTTATTCGATATATCTCATATCCCATATATCGTATCAGATATATAGGCTGAGTATCTAACCATCTATCCATATCTCTTGATAAGATATGGTAGATATAGATACTGATTGTGGGTTATCCAAATAATTCAAATTCAAATTCAAATAATTTAGATGATCTGATATGGGTCATGGGTTATGCCACATGGGCGCCCAAATCCGGGTCCAATACTCGGCCCAATTTCCTACAAAATATTTTCTTTTTTTTATTATATGTTTTTCTTCTTGAAGGCTCACATCCTCATGAATTGGATGTTTGTCAGCAATGCAAATATTATTTTTTCATTTTTCCTTTGTTTTATTTTCATGCATTCTTATTCTACCCATTCTTATAGATATCTAATTCTATAACCTAAGTGTCGCTTGTGGCGGCTCCTAATTTTTTTAACCATTTTTCATATTTTTCTTCTATGTTAACTATTATAGGATATGATAATTTATTAAAAAACATAGTTAAGTGAATTTTATGTCTACCTATTTGATAGTAGTAATAGGAGCATTTGCATATATAATTTTCTATATATTCCATATTTTTGTATTACTTAATTTTCTGATCCATTCTCTTTTTGTTTTATCCTGATCCCACTCTTTTCCTATGAATTTATCGTCAATATATTTTACAAATAAATTTAACATACCTTTTGGGGTAGTTTCTACTGTTAATTTTTCTTTGTCACTTTCTCTCAAGTTGTACCAGCTTGCTACTATACCCGTGAAGCTATGTTTAATACAATTTAGAAAACTTTTGCGCGCTCCAGATGTTGCTATGAATATTTAAGACATGGTGCATGCCTCTTTTCCATTGTTTTATTACCTCACTTGTATTTGTAGCGCAATCAATATATAATAAATATCATGTGTAACTTACTGATTTTTAGTAGTACTTTTCTTAAAAATACTTCATTCCTAGGGGTAAAGTTTGCATAATTAGGTGTTCCTCTAGCGAAAGATCCTTTATAGCGATTTCGGCTTTGACCCGATCTTTGTTGTACTCCGGACTTGGGGTTTCATGGTTTAGTATTGTGGTTCATCTCTTATTTCCTTTGTTTTCCCCTAAATTTGCCTTTTAGATTGTTGTGGTTGTGTTTGAGACAGGTTGGTTGCTTATTTTCCAAACTTTTGTTGCCTAGAATTTTACTCCTCCGCTCGAGCGACACTTTTTGCGCTTGAGCGGGCTTTGCAAACTCTCACCACTTTTGCAAGCCTACAAAACTACTGGGAGAGTGTTTTCTACACTTGAGCGGGTCTTTTTGTGCTCGAGTGGGCTCAGCTCGAGCAGCCACTTCTTGCGCTCGAGCGGTTGGTCAAATGTTTATAAAACTATTGAATGTGTGTTTTCTACACTCGAACGTCACTTCTTGCACTCGAGCGATGAGCGTCTCTTTCATTGTGTCTTGGCACTCGAGCGGCACTTCTTGCGCTCGAGCGGAACAACTTATTATGTCTAGCGCTCGAGCGTCACTTCTTACACTCGAACGGACTGTGCGTATATCAGATCCCGAAAATGAACTTTTATATCACTTTTTCAGATCTATTTCTTTCTAAAACCTAAAGTTGAGACTCTCTCTCTCTAAAACACTCTCTATATATATTTTCACCTAGTTCTAATGATTTCTCCACCCATTTGCCTTTGTTAAAAAGAGTGAGCATCTTAAGATCATCGTTTTGATCCGAATAGACTTTGGTTTCAGTGTCATTGGAGTTTCACCTTTGCTTTACTCATCTTCTCTCGTTGATGTGGGGTTTTTTACACTTTTATATGGTTTTTAACTTAGTTATGGGTTGTTGTGTAAAAATGGTGGAGTTTGGGGTATTATGAACAAACCTAGGGTTTGGATTTAAAATCAAAAGAGGGGTTTCTAAGCAAATGAGTTATAAATGGTTAGTGTGACAAAATAGTTGATTTTCATATTTGGGTTGATATTTCAAAAGAGGGGAGTTTGCCCTAAAACATTTTGAATATTTATTTTGTATAAATAAATGAAATTGGTATTGTAAATGTAAAATTGGATAGATGTTGATATAAATGGTGGAGTTAGATATGTATTACCTTACATCTTTGGGAATTTGAATAAATTACCTATCTTGAGATAGAATATCTGTTAGAAATATCTGTATTGGACTATCGGTAGAGGATAGCTATGATTGTTGTAGAAATTGCATAAGGATTAGATGAATTGAAACTAATCTCTTGTTGTTTGTCATTGAATATGACTTTGTTTTAAATACATTGTATATGTATGATTGTTTGTAAGAAGAAATGGGATGTACTCCATTGTTTGTGAGGAGATAGGGAATGGACTCCATTAAAATTAAGTTGGCATATGTGTCTAGGGTGAAAGTCCCTAAACCACGCGTATATATAGGTGCCGATCCCATGGACGAAATTTTCATAAAATGGCAAATTGAAGTGTTTGTGTGATGATTGTGTTAATTTGGGAACCACTGAGTTATAGTCTCAGATGAGTTGTTTGAAAGATAATGGCATTGGCTCATGAGTTGAGATGAAATGATTCAACTTGAATTGACGAGAAAGAAAAGGGTTGAGTTATGAATTTTGGTACTTTACGATGATATAGAATATAAATGTTTTCTCACTGGCATTGTAAATTCACATTGTACTTATATCTTTGTTCAGATCCATATACTGTATTAGATTGTTCCTACTGGGCTTTGGCACACCCTATTTGAAAAAAAAAAAAAAAAAAAAACTATTTTCAGGTATTGGTGATATACCTCCACCAAGGCAATAGCTTGGAGGGACTTTGGAGCAAGGAGCTTCTTTTTGTTGTATTTTCTTTTGTATAGCCAAGCACTTTATTTGCATTGAGCTAGTCTCACTTTTGTTGTAACCAAGCTAAGACTTAAAAAGATGTAAGCCTTTAGGGCATTTAAATATCTGTTTAACTTTCATTCCTCTTTAATACAAGTAGCACATGCTGTGGATTCAAGATAAACTATTTATGAATATATATCGCATGTGTCACTTTAGTATATCAATTTAGATAAATGAAAGATTATTAGTTCGATCATGTTGTCTTGTGTCATTTGTGTTGGGTTGGATTATTGTTAATATTTCGAGACGTTATAACTTGGTATCAGAGCGTACCAAGTTTGAATACTTCAGGTACATGGGAAGTGATTATTACCACAATAGGTTTGTCTCACTTAGCTGAGACATTAGTATGTATTATATGCATATGTAATAACATGTTTATGTGATTATATGGGTTTGAGATTTAATTTCTAGGATGTTGATCGAGTCTACGGGTTTCTAGGAGTCCTGTTAGAAAGGCACTTGATCACTGCCATTTCTAACTGGAACTCTGGCAACGCTACGGGACAATCATTATCCGGAAATGAAATCCGTATGTGTTTATGTGAATACGTGCATACGTGGAGTGAGTTACTTCTGTCCATCATATTAGGATGTGAGTAAGTTAGCCTCGGCACATTTGTAAATTTGCTAGTCTTTTTTGTTACCTTTATTAGGATGTCAGGACATGGTCGGTGATGGTAGGCGTGGTAGACCTAGGAGGCATGAGGTGCCTATACCAGATGAAATTCCGGCACAAGAAGAAGGGATTGGTCAAGCCAATGTGGCTGAACCGATTGGTTAACAAGCCATGGGTGCCTTAGCCCATGAAATGGCAGAAGCATTGCTGGAATCCATGGACATTCTTAGGGCTAAGAATCAAGTCCAGGCCCAAGTAGCTGAGGCAGGGCCGTCTTTTCTGAAGAGAGAGTTTTTATGGTCAAATCTGAACGAGTTTTTGGGTGATCCCAATGAGCCACTGAAAACAGATGAGTGGCTAAAGCAAATGGTGAAGACATTTGAGATGCTCGGCATCGAAGATGGAGGTTTGAGAGTGACCTTGGTGTCCTTCCAATTGAAGGGAGATGCGGGTCAATAGTGGAAGTATGCGCAAGGGTGCATTGGAGAGACTTGGGAGGCTTTTGTCGACGCCTTCCAAGACAAATTTTTGCCTTCCACAGTTAGGAAGAAGTTGAGAGACCATTTCTCTAAATTGGTGCAGTTGAACATACCAGTGGCCGAGTTTAAGGCCACATTCACCAGTTTGTCGAGGTTTGCACCAGAACTCGTAGCGACTAAGGAGCACCGTTGTCTGGAGTTCGAGAAGAGGTTGAGGACTAAACTCATGTTTTGAGTGGCCGGGTACATGATTAGAGATTATGGGCGTCTTGTGGAGGCGGCAACCCCATCTTAAGACCATCATGCAGATGAATGAGGAGAAAATGATGGACTCTAGGAGGAGTCAAGATAATCAGGGGGACAGCAAGGGGCAGAGGGGTTCTAATCTCCAGTTGTCCTAGGGAGCGTAGTTGAGGTCCACTTTTCTAGTACCGAGTTCCGGTTCTAGGAGATGTGACTTGTTACAAGTGTGGTCAGCTAGGCCACAAGTCTCCAGCTTGCCCGCAAAGAAGAGAAGGGCAATGGTTTGCACCATCATCGGCTCGTTCTTAGGGTAGGGAAGAGGGCAACCGCTCACTTGTTATCAGTGTGGGCAAGCGGGGCACATGAAAAGATTTTGCCTCAGTTGAGTGGCACGTCTGGTGCATCTGGCTCGAGGCAGACACAGAGCCATCAACCTGCACAGTCAGCACAGGCCTCAAAGGCTAATCGAGGAGCCTCTTTGGTTCAGTCAGTGCATCAGGCATATGCTCTGAGCGGTGAGCAGGTTGAGCAAAGACCTACCGGGCTTGCGTATGCTCTTACAACGCCAGATCTAGTACCAACGCCTTCAGTAGTGAAAGGTACTTTCTTGTTTTGTAATTCAGTTGCTAATGTGTTGATTGATATGGGTGCATCCCATTCATTTATTTCGTCTGCATTTACATCGATTTTGGAGTTAGAGTTGGCTCAGTTAGTATCTCCTATCTGTGTAGAGTCATCTATTGGTGGTGAGGTTGTCCTGAAACAGGGGTGTCGGGGCTGTGATATAGAGGTCTTTGGTCGTCGACTTTTGTTTTCATTTGTGTTGATTGACATGTCTAGCTTTGATGTTATTTTGGGTATGGACTGGCTATCGGCATACCGAGCTGTTATAGATTGCTACCGTCAGAGGGTTACTGTATGTACCTTGAGCGGGGTTACTGTATGTACCTTGAGCGGTGACTGTTTTTATTTCTTGGGGGACCGGGTGGATAGGTTCTTATCACCGGTATATGATCCGCATAGGCGGAGTGAACTTAGCTGTCTTCTGGCAAATTTCTTAAGTGGCAAGTGTGATGAAGTCCAAGTTGAGTTGCCCAGGGTGGTTTGTGAATACCTAGATGTTTTTTTCGGAGGACCTTACTGGTTTGCCATCCCACCGTGAGATTGAGTTCTCCATTGACTTGGTGCCTGGTACGACACCGATCTCCATGGCACCATATAGATTCGCACCGGCCGAGTTGAATGAGTTGAAGATTCAACTCCAGGAGTTATTAGATAAGGGTTTTATTTGCCCTAGTATTTCACCTTGGGGAGCACTGGCTCTCTTTGCTAAAAAGAAAGATGGAGCTTTGCGACTTTGTATTGATTACCGAAAGTTGAACTGGGTAACTGTTAAGAACAAGTACCTAATGCCTCGTATAGATGACTTGTTTGATCAGTTGAAGGGGTCTTGTTGCTTCTCTAAGATAGCCCTAATATTGGGTTATCATCAGTTGAGAGTAAGGGAGGAGGACATTCCGAAGACGGCATTCCGTACACGGTATGGCATTATGAGTTTCTTGTGATGCCCTTTGAGCTAACCAATGCCCTAGCTATATTTATGGACTTGATGAACCGGATCTTCCGGGAGTTCCTAGACCGTTTTGTGGTCATCTTTGTGGACGACATTTTGATTTACTCACCCTCTGAGGAGGAACACGAGGAACACTTGCAAGTGGTACTTGAGTTGCTTAGAGCCAACAAGCTGTAAGTTTGGAAAGTGTGAATTCTGGCTGAGGGAAGTTAAGTTCTTAGGCCATGTGGTATCCGGGAAATGAGTGACTATAGATTCATCCAAGATTGAGGCAATGCAAGATTGGGCACAACCTAAGGATGCTTTTGAGATCCATACTTTCTTGGGGTTGGCCGGGTATTACCGTATATTTGTGAAAGATTTCTCTAGGCTAGCCTCACCACTGACTAGATTGACAAGGAAAGGGATCAAATTTGTGTGGAGTGAGACTTGTGAGAAGTCATTTCAAGTGCTTAAAGTTAGACTTACCACTGCTCGAGTTTTGATTATTCCAGAGAGGGGCTTAGGTTATTCGGTATATTGTGATGCCTCACGGGAAGGTTTGTGTTGTGTATTGATGCAAGAGGGGAAGGTTATGGATCCCAGCAGTTGAAGACTCATGAGAGGAACTACCCTACCCATAACCTAGAGTTAGCAGCAGTGATCTTTGCCTTGAAGATTTGGAGGCATTATCTGTATAGGGAGAAATTTGAGGTGTTTTCGGATCACAAGAGTCTGAAGTATCTGTTTACACAGACTTGAATTTGAGGAAGAGGAGGTGGATGGAGTTCATAGAGGACTATGATTTTGAGTTGCATTATTACCCAGGGAAGGCTAATGTTGTAGCTGACGCCTTGAGTAAGAAGTCTGTTAGCAATGTGGCTAGTATTGTCATCCAAGAGTGGGAGATGCTGGGTGCTCTTGGGGAGTTTGGCTTACATCTTAGCGAGTCCGTTGAGTCTGCGGCCTTGTTCACAGTAGTTGCCCAACCTACACTTGTGAATCGAGTGTTAGAAGCGCAGAAAAGTGACCTTGAGATGGAATCCCTCTGGGAGAGGATCTCTAATGGAAAAGTAGAGAGGGGCTTGAATGTGTATCTCGACCGGAGTGTGAGATACTATGACCGTTTGTTCGTACTAGAGTCTTGCCGAGAAGAAGTACTCCAAGAGTTTCATTATTCACGCCTTGTGGTGCATTCGGGAGGCACAAAGATGTATCACGATCTTAGTCGCCAGTTTTGGTGGAAAGGTATGAAGAAGGATATAGCCATATTTGTATCAAAGTGCCTTACTTGTCAGCAAGTGAAGGCCGAGCATCAGAGGCCAGCGGGTTTGTTGCAACCCTTGCCTATAGCCAAGTGGAAATGAGAGAGCATGTCACGATGGATTTTGTTGTGGGCCTTCCAAGGACTTAACGGGTTAGTGATGCCATTTGGGTGGTAGTTGACCGGTTGACTAAGTCAGCGCACTTTTTACCTATGCGTGTGAGTGATTCAGTAGACTATCTTGCTGACCATTACATCAGAGACATAGTGAGATTGCATGGGGTCCCTGTGACGATTATTTCGGATAGAGATCCATGTTTTATAGCTCGACTGTGGCAGAGCTTGCAGAGTACCTTGGGCATTAAATTGACCTTTAGCACTGCGTATCACCCTCAGACTGATGGGTACTCCAAGCGTACCATTCAAATCCTTAAGGATATGATTCGAGGTTGTGTCCTTGACTTCAAGGGGTCATAGGAAAGGCACCTGCCCTTAGTGGAGTTTGTCTATAACAATAGCTTCCAGTCAAGTATTGGCATGGCCTCATTTGAGGCCTTATATGGCCGGCCATGTAGATCTCCGGTGTGTTGGATCGAGGTGGCTGATGCACCTTTGTTGGGGTCAGAGTTGGTTCGGAACACGACGGAAAAGGTGGCACTTATCCGTAAGCAATTAGTTAGGGCTCAAAGTTGCTAGAAAAGTTACGCCGACCGTAGGAGGAGACCTTTGTCTTTTGAGATGGGAGATCATGTCTTTTTGAAGATATCACCTATGCAGGGTTTGATGAGATTTGGGAAGAGTAGGAAGTTGTCCCCTCGATTTATTGGGCCTTTTGAGATCCTTGAGCAGATCGGGGAGGTAGCTTATCATTTGGCGTTACCGCCACAACTTTCTAGGGTTCATGACGTGTTTCATATCAGTATGCTTCGAAAATATGAGCCAGATCCATCGCACGTGTTGGATTGGACCGACTTAGAGGTGAATGAGGATGCCTCGTATGAGGAGAGACTGGTGAGAGTCTTGGATACCTGGGACCAAGTCTTGCGAGGCAAGACAATTCCCTTGGTTAAGGTATTGTGGAAACATCATGGGGTTGAAGAAACAACTTGGGAGCGTGAACCGGAGGTCCGTAAGAAATATCTAGACTTGTTTGTTAATGTTTGAGCATGTGTTGAACTTTGTTACATTAATGAAATATCAGAACATTGTATATGTCGTTTATGTTTTGAGAACATTGATTCAATATAAGCATTGTATATGTTTTGAGAATATGGAAATATTATGTGTTATATCACTTTTGGAAACATTGTATATGTTGTGTAAATTTTGGGAACTTGGGTTATCATGAACATTGTAAATATTATGGGAATATACGGACTGCACTTTCAATATTAGAACTTGTGTATCGAGTTGATGAAATTAAATGACCGGAGAATGGGTCATGGTGTGGAAATTGATAGATTATCACTATTGTAAGTAGTTTAGTAATTACTTTTAACTTGATTTGAAATTTCAGGGACGAAACTCCTTAAAGGGGGAGATTATAGCGATTCCGGTTTTGACCCGATCTTTGTTGTACTCCAGACTAGAGTTTCATGGTTTAGTATTGTGGTTCACCTCTTATTCTCTTTGTTTTCCCTTAAATTTTCCGTTTTGAATTGTTGTGGTTGTGTTTGGAACAGGTTGGTTGCTTGTTTTCCAAACTCTTGCTGCCCAGAATTTTACTCCTCCGCTCGAGCGGCACTTTTTGCGCTCGAGCGGGCTTTGCAAACTCTCAGTACTTTTGCAGGCCTACAAAACTACTAGGAGAATGTTTTCTACGCTCGAGCGGGTCTTTTTGCGCTCGAGCGGGCTCAGCTCGAGTGGCCACTTCTTGCGCTCGAACGGTTGGTCAAATGTCTATAAAACTACTGGATGTGTATTTTCTATGCTTAAGCGTCACTTCTTGCACTCGAGCGGTGAGCGTCTCTTTCATTGTGTCTTGGCACTCAAGCGGCACTTCTTGCGCTCGAGCAGAACAACTTATTGTATCTGGCGCTCGAGCATCACTTCTTGCGCTTGAGCGGACTGTGCATTTATCAAATTGCGAAAATGACTTTTTACATTACTTTTTCAGATCTATTTCCTTCTAAACCCTAAAGTTGAGACTCTCTCTCTTTAAAACACTCTCTCTCTATATATATATATATATTTTCACCTAGTTCTAATGATTTCTCCACCCATTTGCCTTTGCTAAAAAGAGTGAGCATCTCAAGATCATCATTTTGATCCGAATAGACTTTGGTGTTAGCGTCATTGGAGTTTCATCTTTGCTTTTCTCGTCTTCTCTCTTTGAGGTAGAGATTTTCTACACTTGCATATGGTTTTTAACTTAGTTATGAGTTGTTGTGTAAAAATGGTGAAGTTTGTGGTATTGTGAACAAACCTAGGGTTTGGATTTTAAATCAAAAGAGAGGTTTCTAAGCAAATGAGTTATAAATGGTTATAGTGTGACAAAATAGTTGATTTTGGCATTTGGGTTGATATTTGGGAAGATGAGAGTTTGCCCTAAAACATTTTGAATATTTATTTTGTATAAATAAATAAAATTGGTATTGTAAATGTAAAATTGGATAGATGTTGATATAAATGGTGGAGTTGGATATGTATTACCTCACACCTTTGGGAATTTGAATAAATTACCTGTCTTGAGATAGCATATCTATTTAGAAATATCTGTATTGGGCTATCGGTGGAGGATAGCTATGATTGTTATAGAAATTGCATAAGGATTAGGTAAATTGAAACCAATCTCTTGTTGGTTGTCATTGAATATGACTATGTTCAAAAGACATTGTATATGTATGATTGTTTGGGAGGAGATAGGGAATGAAATCCATTGAAATTAAGTTGGTCTATGGGTCCAGGGTAAAAGTCTCAAAACCGCGTGTATATATGGGTGTTGATCCTGCGGACGAAATTTTAGTACAATGGCAAATTGAAGTGTTTGTGTGATGATTGTGTTAGTTTGGGAACCACTAAGTTATAGTCTTAGATGGGTTGTTTGAAAGATAATGACATTGGCTCATGAATTGAGATGAAATGATTCAACTTGAATTGACGAGAAGGAAAAAGGGTTGAGTTATGAATTTTGGTACTTTACGATGATATAGAATATAAATGTTTTCTCACTGGCATTGTAAATGCACATTGTACTTATATCTTTGTTCAAATCCATATACTGTATTAGATTGTTCCTATTGGGCTTTGGCACACCCTATTTGAAGAGAGAGAGAGAGAGAGAGAGAGAGAGAGAGAGAGAGAAAAAAAAAAAAAAAAACTATTTTCAGGTATTGGTGATATACCTCCACCAAGGCAATAGCTTGGAGGGACTTTGGAGCAAGGAGCTTCTTTTTGTTGTATTTTCTTTTGTATAGCCAAGTGTTTTATTTGTATTGAGCTAATATCACTTTTGTTGTAACCAAGCTAAGACTTGAAAAGATGTAAGCCTTTATGACATTTAAATATCTGTTTAACTTTCATTCCTCTTTAATACATGTAGCACATGTTGTGGATTCAAGATAAACTATTTATGAATATATATCGTATGTGTCACTTTGGTATATCAATTCAGATAAATGAGAGATTATTATTTCGATCATGTTGTCTTGTGTCATTTGTGTTGGGTTGGATTATTGTCAATATTTTAGAACGTTACAACCTCTATTTAAATAACTATAATACCCCCTTCTTCTTCTATAATCATAATCTGTAGTATCAATTTTCAATTGTTGTCTTGTAAAATTTTTAAAATCTGAGTGATTTGGATTAAGTGGGGCAGATAAACTACTGCCTTCTTGTTTTGCCACTGTCATTTTAATATCATTAACGTTATTTGTTTCTTTGAAATATTCTAAGATATTATTTTCTTTTTCTTTTTCTTTTTCTTTTTTGCGTAGCTTCCTCCCAATACTTGTTCTAAATCTTCAAGAGGAATGTGTTCCATTTCTCTCAAACTAATTAATCCTAATTATTTATATCTATTTTCTTCTATTTTTATCCTATTATTATTTATTTATTCTATTGTACCTTCATCTATGTTATCTAGTCATTCAATTATTTCACGAATTATTTTATATTTTATTTCATTATCGTTTTCCTTTTCTACCTTTCTTCTAGCTATTCCAAATTATAATTACTTAACTCCATTATCTTTTTGATTTGCAGGTGAAACTAATTCAAATAGTTCTTCTGAATTATTTCCTTTATATGGATAGAGATATAGGTCTAATTCTTTTATTTTTCGTCAAAAATGGCTAACTAATTAATTTTACGTTTTTTTGTTAATTCCTTTTAATAGCCTTAAGGTATTATTTTGTTCTTTATTATTTGTAAAGAAGTATTATTATTTAAGTTATCATATTCTACTTCTTCACTATATTTAATACTCATGCAAATGTTATTGGTAAGGCCCAGAAACCAGGCTCTGATACCAATTTCAATTGTAGGTTTGCAGATCTAATTTAATATTAACTCTTGTAAAAACTTTCGTCAGTAATCTACACTGGCCTTTTCTAAGAAAATTTTATCCTTAATGCTAGCAATTCTTTAGCTATAATTTAGGGTAAATTACAAATATATCTTCTGAGGTTTGCTTAAAGTACAGATTACTCTTGTTGTTTAAAAAATTACAAATACTCCCTCTTTAAAAAATTTTATTTAACAGAATTAACTAAAAAGAAAAAAAGAAATTCATAATTGTTCTCCAATACAATAATAAAATTACTTAAATTATTAATTGAAACATATTTATAATATCATTAAAAACTGTTAATTGACTTGAAGATTTATTAATAAAATGGGCGATTTGTTCTGAAATTAGAAACCTCAAGGGATGGAATGTAATTTCTAGAACCACAGGGAACGATTTGTATTTTAATCAAATCTCAGGGGGTGTATTTGTAATTTACCCCTTTAATTTATTACAAATTGTCATGATGCAATAGTCAAAAATAATAATAATAATAATCTATGTAACTCACTTTCTAATTCGAAAATATAATTTAAACTAATTTTTATTTTAACCCTAAATACTATAATTAAACTCATATAATTATTACTTATAAGATTACACGCAATACAATTTTCTCTTTTATAATTTTTGTAATTTTTTCAAACTTTTGGAGTTACTTCATAATATTAAAAATCTTTCGTAATGAGGCTTGATGAATTAGTTTTGGAGCAAGGATTCCCTGTCTCCAAATATTCTTGTCCCCCTGTTCCAAATCACTTATAACCATTGGATCATATGAGAATCGCAAGATTTGAGAATTTCAAAACATATCCAATAATTATGAGTGATTTGGGACAGAGAATAAGAATATTTAGAGACAGGGGATCCTTAAGCTTAGTTTTGGTAGATGAGGTGGATATCCACCTATGTGTCGCTCAACTTTCAGGCAATATGAATTCAAGCGATGAAGGAATTTCTGTTCGACTTCTTTCACTTATTAGATAATTCTAAATTAGAATTTATATGTATATAGTTTTTTTGCAAAGTATATTATTTAAAATTTAATTTTTTAAATTTTTTATTTTTTATATTTGAGGGACTAATTGATTTTTAAGGTATAGTTTTGAGATAAAATAAAGTTCCAAATGAAGTTTGGTGCCATGTTAGCAAGTTGCGTTTGATTATAAACAAAAATAGGTGGCGGGGGTAAATTGAACAAATCTAAAAAAGTTTAGGAGACAAATTAAAACAATACAAAATTTAGATGCCAAATTGAAAATCACGTAGTAGTTTAGTAGGCAAAATAATATTTCCTCTTTTCACTATCTAATATTTTTAGTAAAAATAAGGTGTGAACATATATTTTGATATGATAAATTTTATTATAACTTTAGTATTTCAACAAAATTTATTTTTGATAATCTTGTGTTTCTAAAGAAATATGTGTCCGTTTTACTATCAAATGGACTTGAAATAGATTAAAATTTATACTTCAAATATATTTTAATATTATGCACATATTAGTGAGTTTCAAAAATTAAAATTCTATTTTTTAAGTAATCACATGCTGTGTGATTGCTTAAAATGCAGGATAAAATGGAGTATCAACACTAGTCCAGCCAATCAATCCACTATTGCAAGACAAAAAATACTAGTTGCAACTTACAACCCAACTCTAGCCAAATCCAAGGGCCTCATGTATCGAAACCACGAACTTCTGGGTGTGCTTGTATCTACCGACCGAATCCACCATCTGTCTTCAATTGAAATTTGAGTATCGAGTCCACGATATCTCTGGAATCCACCACAAACTGAGCACGAAACCAACTTTGGAATCCACCAAAGCACCCTTAGAATCCACCAAGGTAGCCACCAATGTACAAACAATGGTATAGAAAACTTGAAGATTGAATGTTCTTCAGCACAATGTATTCTCAAGTACTCCGAGAATATTTGGGTATACCCTCTGGGGTTCTATTTATAGTTAAGGTATCCTAGGATGACTTAAGGACCAATCCCAATTAAATTTTGATTTTGAAATTGCTTCAAATTGACAAATTAACATCTTCCGCTTGAGCGGCCTTGTAATACATACAGACCAAATTGCAACCCTGTTTGGGAAGTATGATTTGGGCTAAAATAGTAATAAAGATAAAATAAATTAAAATAATTAATAAAATAAAATATTATATCTAAATTATAATTATTTTACTTTTTTTCTCACAATCATCAAATTAACCACAAAAAAAAAAAAAAAAAAAAAAAAAATCAACGATCATCTCAAACACAATTACACAATTTTTTTAACTAAGCTAAAATAGTCCAAAAAATAGAATAAAATAAAAAAATTAAAATAGCCCTATGCTTTGTTAGTACGTGGCCCAGGCTAACCAATCAATTTCTTATTGCTAGCTATTCACGTGGGCCTGTATCAATGGAGCAACCTGAATCTCACTTTGAGATATCATGTTTAGATTTTTAAGCTATACCTATGCTCCTCTTAGTCCACAGTTAAAGGAGCAACCTTCTTTCTTTTTTTTTTTTTTTTTTTTTTTTTTTTGAACACAAAGGAGCAACCTGGATCTCACTTTAAGATACATGTTTATATTTTGTCGCTATACCCATGCTCCTCCAAGTCCATAATCAGCTTCAAGTCAATTTCAGTAGTCGGAAAACTTAGGTTGTGTTTGGTAGAATTTTATAAATATAATTTGAGAGTATAAGTTGTATTTTAAGTTTGTGAGTTGTGGAAATATGATTTGAGTGTAGAAAATTTGTTTGGTTATGATTTTTGAATAGAGTGTTGAATTGAGTTTTGAATTGAGTGTGGAATTGAGTTTTGAAAGTTTGATTTGACATGTGAAGTAAGAAAATTTGTTTGGTTATGAGTTTTGGAAAGAGTTTTCAAAACTTAATTCAAATTATTATAACTCATAACAAAACACACTACTTTCATACTATTAAAAATTTTGATCAACAATCATAACCAAACTCTTTTTAAAATTCAATTAAAAAAATTTATTATTAACAGAAAATAACATTAATCAATTTTTTAATTAAAAATACTACACAGGAAATAATTTTTTTTCAAAATAAATAGGGAGACTTATTTATAAGTCATTTTTCAGACACTTATGCTAGGTTAAATCCTGTGTAATTTCTTATAAAGTCTCAAGTCCTATTTAGATATGAATGTATTCCACAAGATCCTACATAAACGTAACGTGACGTGACACTTACATAAACATAACGTAACGTGACACCTACATAAACGTAAAGTAACCTGACACCTATACGTAACGTGACACCTACATAAACGTAACGTGATACCTACATAAACGTAACGTAACGTAACACCTATATAAACGTAACGTGACACCTACATAAACGTAACGTAACGTGCCACATTATGTTTCGCAAACTTAATGAGTTTTTATTTTTTTAAATTGAATGTAAAAATGTTGCTGGTTTATGTTGGTGTCACATTACGTTTCATATAAATATGATCTATAGGAAATTGAATGTTGCCATAGATCATAGGTGTCACGTTACGTTTATGTAGGTGTCACGTTACGTTACGTTTATGTAGATATGATCTATGGCAACATTTAATTTCATATATAGGAAATTGAATGTTGCCATAAATCATAGGTGTCACGTTACGTTTATGTAGGTGTCACGTAATATACAGGTGTCACGTTACGTTTATGTATGTGTCACGTTACGTACAGGTGTCACGTTACGTTACGTTTATATAGATATGATCTATGATAACATTCAATTTCCTATATATAGTTTTACTATTATTTATGATATTAACAACTAATATTGAGGGTAAATTTGTCAACAAACTTCCCACAAAACTTATGGGAACATAAGTTTTTTAATAGGACCATATGTAGCATAAGTTTCGCTAATAGAACTTATAAATAATTTTCCCAAATAAATATTAAAAAAATTTAAATCATAAAAATTTAAATAATTTAAATAATCTAAAAAATTTAATAAGTAAAAAATTAAAATAAATATTCAAAAAATTTAAATCGCAAAAATTTAAATAATTTAAAATGTTAATATTTTAAATTTAAAAACAACTCTACACTCAAATCGTAACCAAACACATAAAACAAAACTCAATTAAGAAATTATTTTTAAAACTCATAACCAAACACATAACTCGAAACTACATACTGCTTTCACAACTCTACACTCAAATCGTAACCAAATACATAACAAAAAAATTAAAATATTTAAAAATATTTTTATAAAATAGAGTTTGAATTTATTTTTATAAAATATTTTAAAATTTAAAAAATTAAAATCGTAATATTTTGAAATTAAAATATTTAAAAAAATTCAAAAAATTTAAAAAATCGTAACATAATTAAATATTAAAATATTTAAAATCTTAACAAAATAAAAATATTGATTTGAATTGAGTTTTAAAAAGAGTTTTGAATTATATGTTTGGTTATGAGTTTTGAAAAGTAATGATTATGTTTTGAATTGAGTTTTGAAAAATGAGTGTAGAATTATGATTTGAAAGCTCAAAACAAACAACACACTCAAATTAGTGTTGGATATCTCCAGTTGTAACTCCTGGAGATTATCAAAGTTAACCAACAAGCTTTATATAGCGACCCCGGTCTTTTTCCCATTTGATTATTGTATCCAGACTTACGTTTCGTGGATTCCGCTGTTATATTTGTTGTTGTTGTCCTTTAATTTCTTATTCTTGGGTTATAGGATGTGTTTAGCAGGTTGGTTGCAGATTGGTTGGGTTTGGAAATCAAGTCTGCATGTTCAGTTTTTGGCTTGGTCGCTCGAGCGAGCTTCTCTTCGCTCGAGCGAGGTCTTCGTTTTTGGTTATTCGCTCGAGCGAGCTTTCCTTGGCTCGAGCGAGCGATTGCGTCTAGTACTTAGACCTGAGAGATGTGTTTCTTGGCTCGAGCGAGTATTTCTTCGCTCGAGCGAGCGACGTGTATGTTTTCGAGTTCGTCGCTCGAGCGAGCATTTCGTCGCTCGAGCGAGCTTCTGGGTTGCAGACCTGAAGCATCGAGTTTTTGGCTCGAGCGAGCTTTTCTTCGCTCGAGTGTGGATTTATGTGTCTGGTCGCTCGAGCGACCATGTCTTCGCTCGAGCGAGCCTGTCCAGTTTAAATACGCAGCAACAGTTTTAAAACGTTTTTTTTACAACTTTTTGGTCCAGAAACCCTAGTTACGAGTTTTCTCTCTCCCAACTCACCATCTGTCCTAGGTTTGATCTAGTTAGGGTGTGTTTTTACCCTAATTGCTTTACAAATAAGATAGAGGAGAGTGAGGGCTTTCATTTAATCTGAACGGTTGTTGATTTGGAGCACTTTGGAGTTTGGGCTATCATCTCCGTCTTCTTCTTTTTGGGTTCTTGCTTCGAGGTAGGGATTTCCTACTCCATTTATACGTTTTAATCCTAAGTGTTGGTATTTGGTAGTTGGTATGGGAGTAGGGGGTAGGTAATTTTGGGAGAAACCTTAGGGTTTTGGCTTAGATTAACTTGTATAATTAATTTAAGGGAAAAATGTGGAATTGGGTTTAATTCATGAAGTTGGGAAAATTATGAGATTAATGATATATTTGGGTGGTTTAAATACTTACCTATGAGAATGTTGATTTTACATTCATTGTTGTATTTATTTCTTGTTTAGAAATAACTGTTTTGGGCTATCGGTAGAGGATAGTCGTGATTGTTGTAGACCTTGCATGTGGCTTAGGTATAACTGGAATTAAGTCACTTATGTTGACTGTTGAATTAATACAGAACATTACTTGTATTGATTATGTGTTGTGTATGGCAATTGTGTGTTTCATTGCATATGCATGTTGTTTGGAGAAGATAGGGGATGAACTCCACGGTTTAGGGGAAGATAGGGGATGTACCTCTAAACCGGATTTGTTGGGAGGAGATAGGGGATGGACTCCAGTAGCATCACTCATATGTGTGCTTATTGATAATAGCAATATTGCTATTTGTTGTTGATTTGATACATCATTATAATGTGTATCAGTTGGAAGTATGGAAGTGTTGTGGTTTGAGCTTTAGTCTCATTTATTTTTGTGACATCTGGATCACTATTATAGTTGGCCAGGTTCTGAGCCATAATGATATAATTGGAAAGTTGAATAAATATTGGAAAGTGAAAGGTGTCATAGACAATATGTCATAGACAATATAGACATTCGTGTCATGAAATTGGAAATTGATTATCTTGTGTTAACCATGTATCGAATGCTAATGCTTTAGTTAATTCTTATGCTTGGTTTAGTATTTCTCTACTGGGCTGTGGCTCACCCTATATGGGAACTTCATTTTCAGGTTCAGGTGGTTCACTACCTCCAAGGACTTAGCTTGTGAGGATTTGGACTCGAAGACTTGCTTTATTTTATTTGTTTTATTTGAACAACTTGTAAACTTTCAAGCCTAGGGCTTTATTTGTTTTTGAGTTAGAACTCATGGAATTGTGTCCAAGTGTTGGCTTGGCAAGATGTAAGCCCATAGGGCATTTATTATGATGTTTTTATTTCATGGTACTCTGATGAATGAAATAAGATACTTTATTTCCTTATAATTTCGCATGTTAATATTATGTATTATGGGTTTATTTTTGAGGGCGTTACAACTTGGTATCAGAGCGTACCGGGTTTGAATACTTTGGGTACGTGGGAAGTGATTAGTATCACATTGGGTTCGTCTCGTTTGATAGAGACTTAGTGTAATGATTACATACTTATATGATAACATGTTTATGTGATTATGTGGGTATGGAATGTAGTTCCTAGGATGTTGATTTGATCCTTGAGTCTCTGAAAGTCTTGTTGGAAAGGCACTTGATCAATGTTGTTTCGAACCGGAACTTTAGTGGCGCCTCGGGACTATCATTATCCAGGAATGAAATTCGTAGGTGCTTATGTGATTATGTGCTTACGTGGTGTGATTTATTGTTGTCCAATGTATTAGGATGTGAGTGTTATAGTTTTGGCACATTATTTAGAGTGCTAACGTCTTTGTTTCCTTTATTAGGATGTCAGGACGAGGACGAGGTCGTGGTAGGCGTGGTAGGCAGGCCAGGCAGGAAGTGCCTATACCGGAGGAAATTCCGGCAGTTCAGGAGGGTGTTGGCCAGGCCAATGTGGCCGAGCCAGTAAGACAGCAGTTTATGGGCGCTTTGGCCCAAGGGATAGCAGGGGCATTTCAAGCGTCAGTTGACATTCTGAGGGCTGCGAATCCAGCCCAGGCTGTTGTTGCTGCAGATACAGGACCTTCTTTTCTGAAGAGGGAATTCTTCCGGTCTCACCCGGACGAATTTTTAGGTGATCCTAGCGAGCCGCTTAAGGCAGATGAATGGCTCGAACAGACAACGAAAACGTTTGAGATGCTAGGCATCGAAGACGAGGTACTGAAGGTGACCTTGGCATCTTTCCAGCTGAAAGGGGATGCGGGTCAGTGGTGGAAGTTCACCAAGGGTCGTATTGGAGGTACTTGGAAGGCTTTTGTTGATGCTTTTCAGGAGAAGTACCTGTCTCCAGCTGTTCAGGAGAAGTTGAGAGATCAGTTCCGCCATCTTGAGCAGAACAGTTTATCAGTGGCCGAGTTTGAGGCTGCATTCACTAGTTTGTCCAGGTTTGCACCTGAGTTGGTGGCGACTGAGGAACGCCGTTGCATTGAGTTTGAGAAGAAGTTGAGGCGTGGCCTCATGCTGAGAGTTGTCAGATCTATGATTAGGGATTTTGGGCGATTGGTTGATGCAGCAGCCCATACCGAGACTATGATGCAGGAAGAGGGGGAAAGGCAGAAAGGCTCCAAGAGGAGTCAGGATGGCCAGAGTGATGGCAGGAGGCAGAGAGGTTTCACTCCTCAGCAGCCTCAGAGTAGTTTTTCTAGATCCACTTTTCCAGTGCCGAGTGCTAGTTCTGGGAAAGGCAGTCAGGGAGACATTACCTGTTTCAAGTGTGGCCAGCTGGGTCACAAGTCTCCAGTTTGTCCTCAGAGGGGAGGAGTTCAGAGAGCAGCATCTTCTTCGGCTCGATCTCAGAGCCAGAGTCAGGGTAGAGGCCAGCCGCTCTCTTGTTTTTAGTGCGGTCAGCCGGGGCACATGAAGAGGTTCTGCCCACAGTTGGGTGGCACATCTGGTGCATCTGGTTCGAGGCAGACTCAGAGTCAGCTGCCTGCTCAGTCAGTTCAGGCCTCGAGGGCCAATCAGGGGGCTTCTTCGTCCCAGTCTGTGCAGCAATCTTATGCTCTGAGGGGTGAGCAGGTTGATCAGAGGTCATCTGGACGCGTGTATGCTGTTACCGCGCAGGATCCTGTACCGGCTCCATCTGTGGTTAGAGGTACCTTTTTGTTTTGCAACTCGGTTGCTAATATTTTGATCGATACGGGTGCATCTCATTCCTTTGTGTCTGCTGCATTTGCATCTGTTTTGGAGTTGGAGTTAGCACAGTTAGCGTCTCTTATTTGTGTAGTGTCACCTCTTGGGGGTGAATTGATTTTGAAACAAGGTGTTAGGGGTTGTGATATAGAGGTCGATAATCATAGAATCCCTTTCTCTTTTGTAGTTATGCCCATCAAGGGCTTTGATGTTATTTTAGGTATGGACTGGTTGTCGTCATACCGGGCAGTTATTGATTGCTACCGTCAGAGGGTCACTTGTTGTACCGTGAACGGGGAGTGTTTTCGTTTTCTGGGGGACCGGGTTGGTAGTGTTTTGCCACCGGGTTATGATCCGCGAGGGCGGAGCGAGCTTAGTGGTCTACTTGCTAGTCTTTCGATTAGTGAGGGTGATGAGACCCAGATTGTGTTGCCGACGGTGGTTTGTGAGTATTCGGACGTTTTTCCCGAGGATCTTGCTAGTTTGCCACCTCAGCGAGAGATTGAGTTCTCTATTGATTTAGTGCCCGGTACGGCGCCGATTTCTATGGCACCTTATCGCTTTGCCCCAACCGAGTTAGTTGAGTTGAAGGTTCAACTCCAGGAGTTGTTAGATAAGGGCTATATCCGTCCTAGTGTTTCGCCGTGGGGAGCACCGGCCCTTTTTGCTAAGAAGAAAGGTGGTGCTTTGAGATTGTGTATTGATTACAGGAAATTGAATCGGGCTACGGTTAAGAATAAGTATCCTATGCCCCGTATTGATGATTTGTTTGACCAGTTGAAGGGTTCCCGTTGTTTCTCTAAGATAGATTTGAGATCGGGTTACCACCAGTTGAGGGTCAGAGAGGAGGATATTCCGAAGACGGCATTCCGTACGCGGTATGGCCACTATGAGTTCCTGGTGATGCCATTTGGGCTCACCAATGCACCGGCAGTGTTTATGGATTTGATGAACCGGATCTTCCGGGAATTCTTGGATCGTTTTGTGGTCGTCTTCGTGGACGACATTTTGATTTATTCACCTTCAGAGGAGGAGCACGAGGCACACTTGAGAGTGGTGCTAGAGTTACTTAGAGCCCATAAGCTTTATGCTAAGTTCGGGAAGTGTGAGTTCTGGCTAGAAGAGGTGAAGTTCTTAGGCCATGTAGTTTCTGGGGAAGGGGTGTCTGTTGATACATCCAAGACTGAGGCAGTGCAAGATTGGGCACAGCCTAAGAGTGTGTTTGAGATCCGCAGTTTTCTGGGATTAGCTGGGTATTACCGTCGGTTTGTGAAAGATTTCTCCAGGCTAGCTTCACCGTTGACTAGATTGACTCGGAAGGGAGTCAAATTTGTATGGAGTGAGACTTGTGAAAAGTCGTTTCAGGAGTTGAAGGTTAGACTGACCACCGCTCCAGTCTTGATTATTCCGGAGAGAGGGTTGGGTTATGCAGTCTATTGTGATGCCTCACGAGAGGGTCTGGGTTGTGTGTTGATGCAAGAGGGGAAAGTGGTCGCCTATGGCTCACGTCAGTTGAAAATTCATGAGAAGAATTACCCTACGCATGATTTAGAATTAGCAGCTGTGATTTTTGCCTTGAAGATTTGGAGGCATTATCTTTATGGTGAGAGGTTCGAGGTATTCTCGGATCATAAGAGTCTAAAATATCTGTTTACACAGAAAGACTTGAATTTGAGGCAGAGGAGGTGGATGGAGTTCATTGAGGATTATGACTTCGAGTTGCACTATCATCCGGGGAAGGCCAATGTTGTGGCCGATGCCCTTAGTAGGAAATCTGTTGGTGACTTAGCTAGTATAGCCATCCGGGAGTGGGAGATGTTGGGTGCAGTTGGGGAGTTTGATTTGCATCTGGGCGAATCCGTAGAGGCTGCGGCCTTGTTTTCTGTTGTTGCACAGCCTACACTTGTGACTCGAGTGTTAGAGGCTCAGAGGGGTGATCTTGAGGTAGAATCTCTCCGAGAAAAGATTTTCATTGGGAAGATTGAGAAGGGTTTGACGGTGTATCCCGACCTGAGTGTGAGATACCGAGACCGTCTGTTTGTGCCGGAGTCTTGCCGAGAGGAGGTACTCCGAGAGTTTCATCATTCACGCCTTGCGGTGCATCCGGGAGGCACTAAGATGTATCAGGATTTGGGTCGCCAGTTTTGGTGGCAGGGTATGAAGAGAGATGTGGCAGCTTTCGTATCTAGGTGCCTTACTTGTCAGCAAGTGAAGGCCGAGCATCAGAGGCCAGCGGGTTTGTTGCAACCCTTGCCTATTGCCGAGTGGAAGTGGGAGCATGTCACTATGGACTTCGTTGTGGGTCTTCCGAGGACTCAGCGGGGTAGTGATGCTATTTGGGTGGTTGTAGACCGGTTGACGAAGTCGGCGCACTTCATTCCTATGCGTGTTAGAGATTCGGTAGATCATCTTGTCGACTTATATATCCGGGACATAGTGAGGTTGCACGGGGTTCCAGTGACGATCGTCTCAGATAGAGATCCTCGTTTTACTGCTAGGTTGTGGCAGAGTTTGCAGAGTGCCTTAGGTACTAAGTTGACTTTTAGCACGGCTTATCATCCTCAGACTGACGGGCAGTCCGAGCGTACTATTCAGATCTTGAGGATATGCTTCGGGGTTGTGTTCTTGATTTCAGTGGGTCGTGGGAGAGGCACTTGCCTTTGGTGGAGTTTGCCTACAACAACAGTTTTCAGTCTAGTATCGGTATGGCACCGTTTGAGGCCTTGTATGGCCGACCGTGTAGATCTCCCGTTTGTTGGGCCGAGGTGGGTGATGCACCTCTGTTGGGTCCGGAGTTGGTGAGGGAAACAACGGAGAAAGTTGAGCTTATCTGTAAGAGGCTTGTTACAGCACAGAGTCGTCAGAAATCTTATGCCGACCGTAGGAGGAGACCTTTGGTATTCGAGGTGGGTGATCATGTCTTTTTGAAGATATCACCTAGGCGGGGTTTAATGAGGTTTGGGAAGAGCGGGAAGTTGTCCCCTCGGTTTATTGGGCCTTTTGAGATCCTTGAGAGGATTGGCGAGGCTGCCTATCGTTTAGCTTTGCCACCGCAGTTATCCGGAGTTCATGACGTGTTTCATGTGAGTATGCTTCGGAAGTATGAGCCGGATCCATCGCATGTACTGGATTGGACTGACTTAGTTGTTGATGAGGATGTCTCATATGAGGAGAGACCAATTCGAGTCTTGGATAGGCGGGATCAAGTTTTGCGAGGCAAAACCATCCTTTTGGTGAAAGTTTTGTGGAAGCATCACGGAGTGGAGGAAGCCACTTGGGAACGTGAATTGGAAGTCCGTGAGAAATATCCGGACATGTTTAGTGATTAGAAATCTTATATATAGATTTTTGTAATATTGTTGAACTTGAGAATTTTATATATGTCTTAAGTTGGAAAACATTGAGAATGTTTTGGATTTAATGTTAGCATTTTGAACTTGCCTTTTTATGGAAGTGGAATATAACATGTATATATTGAATGTGTTATTTATATCATGAGATTGAATATGATATGGAATTTGTTAACATTGAAAGGAATAATGCATAATATTGATGCAGGTTGAAATATATATTGGTTTATACATATTGTGAGATGCCTCTTGATAAGAGATGAAGTGACCAATATTGGTCAAGTTGTTGATTATTGTTTTATATATCATTGGGAATTAAGAAAAACTTGTTTTTACAAACTCATGCTTAATTTCGGGGACGAAATTCTTTTAAGGGGGGGAGGTTATAGCGACCCCGGTCTTTTTCCCATTTGATTATTGTATCCAGACTTACGTTCCGTGGATTCCGCTGTTATATTTGTTGTTGTTGTCCTTTAATTTCTTATTCTTGGGTTATAGGATGTGTTTAGCAGGTTGGTTGCAGATTGGTTGGGTTTAGAAATCAAGTCTGCATGTTCAGTTTTTGGCTTGGTCGCTCGAGCGAGGTTCTCTTCGCTCGAGCGAGGTCTTCGTTTTTGGTTATTCACTCGAGCGAGCTTTCCTTGGCTCGAGCGAGCGATTGCGTCTAGTACTTAGACCTGAGAGATGTGTTTCTTGGCTCGAGCGAGCATTTCTTTGCTCGAGCGAGCGACGTGTATGTTTTCGAGTTCGTCGCTCGAGCGAGCTTCTGGGTTGCAGACCTGAAGCATCGAGTTTTTGGCTCGAGCGAGCTTTTCTTCGCTCGAGCGTGGATTTATGTGTCTGGTCGCTCGAGCGACCATGTCTTCGCTCGAGCGAGCCTGTCCAGTTTAAATACGCAGCAACAGTTTAAAACGTTTTTTTTACAACTTTTTGATCCAGAAACCCTAGTTACGAGTTTTCTCTCTCCCAACTCACCATCTCTCCTAGGTTTGATCTAGTTAGGGTGTGTTTTTACCCTAGTTGCTTTACAAATAAGATAGAGGAGAGTGAGGGCTTTCATTTAATCTGAACGGTTGTTGATTTGGAGCACTTTGGAGTTTGGGCTATCATCTCCGTCTTCTTCTTTTTGGGTTCTTGCTTCGAGGTAGGGATTTCCTACTCCATTTATACGTTTTAATCCTAAGTGTTGGTAGTTTGGTATGTGGGGGTAGTTTGGTAATTTTGGGAGAAACCTTAGGGTTTTGGCTTAGATTAACTTGTATAATTAATTTAAGGGAAAAATGTGGAATTGGGTTTAATTCATGAAGTTGGGAAAATTATGAGATTAATGATATAGTTGGGTGGTTTAAATACTTACCTATGAGAATGTTGATTTTACATTCATTGTTGTATTTATTTCTTGTTTAGAAATAACTGTTTTGGGCTATCGGTGGAGGATAGTCGTGATTGTTGTAGACCTTGCATGTGGCTTAGGTATAACTGGAATTAAGTCACTTATGTTGACTGTTGAATTAATACAGAACATTACTTGTATTGATTATGTGTTGTGTATGGCAATTGTGTGTTTCATTGCATATGCATGTTGTTTGGAGAAGATAGGGGATGAACTCCACGGTTTAGGGGAAGATAGGGGATGTACCTCTAAACCGGATTTGTTGGGAGGAGATAGGGGATGGACTCCAGTAGCATCACTCATATGTGTGCTTATTGATAATAGCAATATTGCTATTTGTTGTTGATTTGATACATCATTATAATGTGTATCAGTTGGAAGTATGGAAGTGTTGTGGTTTGATGCTTTAGTCTCATTTATTTTTGTGACATCTGGATCACTATTATAGTTGGCCAGGTTCTGAGCCATAATGATATAATTGGAAAGTTGAATAAATATTGGAAAGTGAAAGGTGTCATAGACAATATGTCATAGACAATATAGACATTCGTGTCATGAAATTGGAAATTGATTATCTTGTGTTAACCATGTATCGAATGCTAATGCTTTAGTTAATTCTTATGCTTGGTTTAGTATTTCTCTACTGGGCTGTGGCTCATCCTATATGGGAACTTCATTTTCAGGTTCAGGTGGTTCACTACCTCCAAGGACATAGCTTGTGAGGATTTGGACTCGGAGACTTGCTTTATTTTATTTGTTTTATTTGAACAACTTGTAAACTTTCAAGCCTAGGGCTTTATTTGTTTTTGAGTTAGAACTCATGGAATTGTGTCCAAGTGTTGACTTGGCAAGATGTAAGCCCATAGGGCATTTATTATGATGTTTTTATTTCATGGTACTCTGATGAATGGAATAAGATACTTTATGTCCTTATAATTTCGCATGTTAATATTATGTATTATGGGTTTATTTTTGAGGGCGTTACACTTTAGCTCTGCATCAACTCCATTAGCCAATCAATTCAGCAAGAACATGCCTTGATAAGCAGTAGCGGAGGCAAAAAGTTAAATTAGGGGGACTTATTAATTACAATATCGAAAATTTTTACAAAAATATTTCACGCAAGTTTTTACTATTGATTTCGAGAAATATAAAAAAAAAATAATGTTATTTATAATTAGTGTATCATGGACAATAAAAAAATATGAATATAAGTATTAAAATAAATTATATAATGATAAATTATTTTTTTATACAAAATTTGATTAAAAATTCAATATAATGGTAATGTCACGTCATCATTAGTATGCGATATCATCAACTAATAGTAAATAAGCACATAGAGAGTGAACCTCATTGTCAAATATAACTAACAATCCAATAAATTTCATATCTTTATAGTCAGATTATTTATACTTGCATGTCAATAATAATGATATCACCGCTACATTTTAAATTTTCATAGATAATATGATTTATAGCAGTCTCTTCATTTTCAATCAAAACAACTATTATTTATTTCATAATTTTTAAAATGTCATTGATATTTCACTCTAATAATATTTTTATAATTCTTTTTATTTAAAATATTTTCTTTATATTTGCAAAAAAAAAAAAAAATCACAAAATCCAGGGCCACGTGACCCCCCTGGTCCTTGTGTCGCTCCGCCATAAGGAGCCATGCAAGTTTCACTTCATGTTCTCCATCAGTGGCAGTTCAAGTGAACAAGTTACCTCCCAAAACTATTAGTGCTGAAGATGAGCTCAATACTACCCATATGGCAATGGTCTTGGCACAATTGCCTCCATATCAGCAAGTGAAAGTAACCTTCTACTGCACTACCACACCAGCAATGACAATGTCTCTCTCGAAGCACATTACTGCTGCAGCATGTTGCCCAATGTGTGCATGCTATTTAAGAAGACTGTCCCATACATGTTTATTCCCCCTATTCCTCGTAAGAGTCTAACTTAAACTTAAGTTTTATCTGCACGCCAAAATCAACCCATCTTGCTGTCATGTTATCTTGCAGTTGTGTTATCATGCATTTATATTTTGCACAATCAGCTACTGCTTTGAAGGAGCCGACTTTATCAGCTCTTTACCATTCCATGCCTTATCCAATATGTACGGGGAGCAAATATTCCGGCGAGACCGTACTCCTTTCTTCCAAGCTCCGTCGCTATCCGATCACCTGCGAGGACAACGGCGGTGAGCTACCGGGCAGTGTGTGGCCGGAAAACCCCTCCGACGATCAAGTTAGCACACACCTTGGCATAGAGAGAGAGAGAGAGAGAGAGAGAGAGAGAGAAAGAGTGTTATGTGTAAGTATTTCTCTTACCAGAAAAATGTCCATCCCCGTATGGGGGGCGCAGACATGCTTATATACCCTCTGCGCCCCAAATCTACTCCCAGTGATCTCTCGACACGTGGTATTGCTATCCCATCTGTCAGCACAAATCATGCTGAGCATTACCTAACCCAACAACCAGCCTACTCTACTGGGAGCTCGGCAGCCGGGCTGCACCATCTCGGCTGTCAACGGCCATGCTGTGCTTCATGTCCAAGTGCTCCAAGAACCGAGCTCCTTCCCAGTCGTGCTCAGCAGCATTCCGGCGAAGCCAAGCTTGAGATTGGTCATACCGGTCAACCAAAGGCCTTCCCGCCAGGCTTCTGGCACAAGCTTCTCCGCCGAGCTAACGGCGCTTGCCTTTGGCTGAGCAACGCAAGTTGCACGATTACCACCTGTGCAGGTCCAGGTTCGAGCAGCCCCAACTCCGGGCAGATCCAAGGTTATCCAGGCCCAAATCACCCTTGGGCCTCCAACTTGCTCGGCCTTTACCTCGGCCCATTTCTAGCTCATAAATCTCCCTCTCAATTGCCCCTTAATTCCGCCCGCGCAAGCGTGACTGGGATTATATATTCCGACCGGGATAATCTCTTCCTCGGTTCACAATTTGCAAGAGGCCAACTGGGCTAATTTCCGCACTCGGTTCCTTGTCTTGCTCGGTCGACGTCTCGTCTGACCTTCCTGTCTCTTGACTTGGCCGGTTGACGCCTCATCTGACCTTCCTGTCTCTTTAATTCTGACGCTGCCATTAATGTGGACACGCGTCAATCTCCCATTGGCCCTCGAGCAGCCAACCCAGCCGTCCGTTGGCATTCAAAAAAAAATTTTGGCGGCCTTTGGGGCTATATACATGCCCCATCTTCCTCCGTTTCAAGCTTACTGTTCTTCCTCCATTCCAAGCGCTCCAGAGCTGCTGCCCTTCCTCCCTTGCCCTTCCTGAGCTCGTGTTCGAAGAAGAAGTCACTGCCCTTCACTGGTAAGTCCTTCAACTCCTCTTTGCTGTTATTTCACTTGGTATTTCACATATTAGGGCACTAAATACGTAGTTTTTAGGACATAGGCACCCAAAATCGTCCCAAACCCTTAACTCTCCCTGCTGTTCTTCATTTTCCCTGATGAACATTGAAGATCTGGGGCAGACCGGGCTCTAGGTCCTCCTTTGATCCAAAAAATCACTCAGACCAAGCAAATAACCTGTTCGTCCCAACCTTAGTAGAAACCGGGATAGCCAAAGGACTTGGCCGCTCGACCGGGCTAACATCTGGTCCGCTTGGGCGACCGAGCTCCTTGGTTAGCCTTTACGACCGAGGTGGTTTGGAACGCTTCATGACCGAGCTAAAGTCAAGCTCGCTTTGCGCGACCGCACTCCCTCTTACACTTACCATCCTTTTCCTGCAGAGTCCAAGGGGACCACAGACCGTAACCAAGGCTCCCAAGGACCGAGCAGCAATTAATCCCCAGTTTGTGCCAAACCACCACAGCCGAGCTAAATTAGTCGGGCACACATGGGGAAATTCTGCTTCCTTGTTGATACTCTGACTGCTCTGGCCGCGTTCAGGGAGGAGTACGGCATCCCGGCCGATGTCCACTTAAAGCTCGCCGAGATTGAGACCACCCCTTGGGGCAAATTAGACCAGTGCCCCTTCACCGTACTGTCTATAATTGAAGGTGGCCTCCGCTTCCCGGTCAACCCACTTATGACCGAATTCCTACGCCGCACTGGGCTAGCACCCACCCAAGTCTCAACCAACACCTACCGAATAATCAATGGCGTGCACGAGTTAAACAACCGGCTAGGCACAAATTTAGGTTTAGCCTAGATACTGCGACAATACACCCTTGGGCACACCGGTGATGGCCTCGCCTATTACTTAAAGATTAGGCCGGGCAAAGAAAAAATAGTGAAAGACACCCTAGACAAAGACTTGCACGATGACGACTTCTTCTAGGTGTCTGGCAACTACGAAACAGCCGACGTGCCGGGCTGGCACATTAGTAAGAATTTCGGCCAGACATGTAAGCCGTGCTAACTTGCCCGGTCACTTTGTTTCTCTTCACTAATCCGTACTTAACATTTTTCTGTTTTCCTTTGCAGCGATCCAAGCCTTACAAGCCAAATACCACTACCCCAACGAAGAAGCCATCCGGACCGTGCTCCGCTACTGCCACCGTGATTGCAACGAGCTGCTCGGTTACACTCCAACATACCGGTACTCAGCTTCACGCCGAAGTAAGGTCACAGACTTTCTCCGTGCTCCATCACCTCCTCCAGACCCAGCTCTACCGGACGTGCCCCTAATCCGGTTAACCGAAGAACAAGAGATGGCAAAACGAAGCCGTATCAAGAACCTCCTCACAGCAACTTCAACCGAGATACCGAGCATCATCACCCGCTCTCCAGCGGCCGATCAATCCAGCGGCGCCGTGGTTGCCTTAGCATCTCCAGCAACCGGGAAAGCCAGCCAAGAAACCCGCCGAGCTGGAAAAAGACCTCGCGTAGACCCATCTGTTGAGCTGGTTGCCGAGCTAAACACCGAGCAACCCGCTGCCACGGTTGACCCAACACCAGCATGGCGATCGCAGCTAAAGCACCGGGGTAAAGACATCCCGGCAAACGCTTCCGTCAAGGGCGATAAGGAGCACCTGCTCGCCTTTGACCTTTCAAAAGCCCTTCTCCTGCCCAGCGACGTGGTCGGCAGCGACCACGTCCCTGACACCCGGTTGGTGAAATCGGCCGTGAAGTCCATGACCAGGGTAAGAATCCCAAACTTCTTCTCAAATTTTCACAAGTGTTTGCACGGTTTCCTCTCTAATCAATCTTTTTCCTTGCAGGCCATCCAAAAGCAACACTTGGTCTTGGAGCGAATTCATCGACTGCTGCAAAAGGCTAATGACACTGCCAGCCAAGTCCAAAGTCTTCAAACCGAGCTTGGCCGAGCAAAGTCTTCACTCGAAATTGCCAATGCTGACAACAGCAGGTTGCTCGGCCAACTCGGAGATGTCGAGAAGAAGAGGGATGATCTCCGGGCCGAGCTGGATGCACTCAAAAAATCAAGAGAGAAGGAGTGCGAAGACGCCAACAACGCCGGCTTTAAGGAGGCCGAGGACAGCTACAAGAAGCAGGTCTTCGCCACCCAAGACATCTATTTCAAAGTGGGTTGGAAGTCTGCCTGCGAACAGTTCGGTCAAGGTCATGACACCGACGTGTTTGCCTCTCCGCCGGCTGCCTTCCTACCGACCTATCTCGTGCCATATGCCAACGACGTCTTCAGCGCGTTGCAGGCTGAGGCCGAGGAAGGACTTGAAGAAGAAGCCGAGGCAGATGTTGAGGGAGAGGACCGCCAAGAGCAGGAGCAGCCCGGCCAAACTGAGACCGGTGACAAAGGCCAATCTCCAACGGTCAACTTGGAGGCAACCGAGGATGAATTCACCAACCTTTCCCCCTTAGCTTAGTTTTTGTTTTTTTGCTCTTTGCTTTGCCCATGTAACCGAGCTGTCTGCCCCACCTTTTGTACTTCTTTTTACATCAATGAAAAAGATCTAGTTTCACCAAGTGTTTGCACGGTCCTAAAGCTGAGTAACTTCAACCGAACAAAATATCTCGGCAAGACAAATCTCATTAATTAACTCATATAACCGAAATAAATCATCTCGGTAGTACACCCAGAGTTGAGCAAAACATCAAGTCTTTCAACTGGAATCAACATCTCGGTTGAGAATACTTAAGTTGAACAAAACATAAACTTCTCAACCGGAGTAAACATCTCGGTTGAGACGAATTAAGTTGAACAAAACATCAACTCTTTCAGCCGGAATAAACACCTCGGTTGGGACTAACTAAGTTGAACAAAACATCAACTTTTCAACCGGAATAAACATCTCAATTGAGAATGCCTAAGTTGAACAAAACATCAACTTTTCAACCTGAATAAACATCTCGGTTGAGAATAACTAAGTTGAACAAAATATCAACTCTTTCAACCGGAGTAAACATCTCAGTTGAGAGTGCCTAAGTTGAGCAAAACATCAACTCTTTCAACCGGAATCAACATCTCGGTGGAGAATACCTAAGTTGAACAAAACATCAACTTTCAACCGGAGTAAACATCTCGGTTGAGACGAATTAAGTTGAACAAAACATCAACTCTTTCAACTGGAATCAACATCTCGGTTGAGAATACCTAAGTTGAACAAAACATCAACTTCTCAACCGGAGTAAACATCTCGGTTGAGACGAATTAAGTTGAACAAAACATCAACTCTTTCAACCGGAATAAACACCTCGGTTTTATCTTCGAAGCTGAGCAAATCACTCAATTGACCGGAGTACATCATCTCGATTTTTACATCAAAACAACAATCTGAATGCTAAAGCAAAGAAGAAACACTTCTATATATTGACAAAAAGAATGTTACATTCCGAAGTATAAGGCAAAAAATTCCTTTACAGAAAAAGAAAGCAAAAGCTAGAAATAATATAGTTTGAGGTTTGCCGCATTCTATGGCCGGGGTATTCCTCTACCATCCAAGTCCTCCAAGTGGTATCCCCCCTTGCCCGCCAGACCGGTTATCTTGTAGGGTCCTTCCCAATTTGCCCCTAGCTTGCCTTCACCTGGCACCAGGGTATTGCCCATGACTTTCCTCAAGACCCAATCGCTTACTTTGAACGGTCTGGGGTGCACCGTTTTGTTGTATTTCCTTGAAAGCTCTTGTTGGTAGGCGGCAACATGGATAAGAGCCTTTTCCCGGCGTTCTTCCACTAGGTCCAATTCCAAGGCAATGGCTTCGGCGTTCAGCTCGGGCTCAAAAGTTTCACTTCTGATGGTGGGCATACCAACTTCCAAAGGGATGACCGCCTCCATGCCATATGCCAAAACAAAAGGAGTTTCCCCGGTAGATCGCTGTGGGGTTGTTCAGCATGCCCAAAGGACATTGGGAAGTTCCTCAGCCCACTTTCCTTTGGCTTTCTCAAGTCTCTTCTTCAGTCCATCAAGAATGGTCTTGTTCGAAGCCTCGGCTTGACCGTTGGACTGCGGGTAAGCCGGAGTAGAGTTGTCGAATTCGATCTTCAAATCTTCACAGAACCCCCTGAATAGGCGGCCGTCAAATTGGGTGCCGTTATCAGAGATCAGAATTTTGGGGACGCCAAACCGCGTGACCACATTCTGCCAGACAAACCGCTTCACGTCTTTCTCCTTGATTGTTGCCAAAGGCTCCGCTTCAACCCATTTGGTGAAGTAGTCTGTGGCCACGATGAAGAACTTCCGGTTACCAGGTGCTGTTGGGAGCGGCCCCACTATATCTAGCCCCCATATTGCAAAGGGCCAAGGGCTGGTGAGAGGAAGGAGTTCCCTGGCCGGCTGGTGGATCTGATGAGCAAACTTCTGGCACTTCTCACACTTACGAACATACTTCTGTGCATCGGCCTGCATGTACGACCACCAGTAGCCTTGCGAAATAGCTCGGTAGGCCAAGGACCTGCCCCCTATATGACTGCCACAGATGCCTTTGTGAATTTCCTACAGGAAGGCCTCCATGTTGCTCGGGTGCACACACTTCAGGTAGGGACCGGTGAAAGACTTCTTGTATAAAGCGCCGGATGGAGAGAGCCAAAACCGCTCTGACTTCACCCGCACTTTATGCGCTTCCTTCTTCTCGGCAGGAAAGGTCCGTTCTCTGAGAAAAAGGATGATAGGGTCCATCTAAGAAGGACCTAGCTCGGCGCAGAGTACTTCTCTCTGCCCGGTTTCCTCAATGCTGGGCCTCGGAAGGAATTCACTCAAAAGAGGGTTGGGAGATGTGCTGTTGACCATAGAAGCAAGGTCGGCCAACTCATCTACTCGGCCGTTTTCTTCGCAGCCAATCTGTTGGACCCTGATCGCCTGAAATCGCTTGATGTGGTCCCTGACCAGAGTCTGGTACTTCATCATTCTGTCATCCTTTGCTTCGTAAACCCCAGAAACTTGGTTAACCACAAGCTGGGAATCACTGTAAACCATTAGCTCAGATGCTTGCATCTGAAGCGCGCTTTTGAGCCCAGCTAAAAGCACCTCGTACTCGGCCTCATTGTTGGATGCTGGGAAGCCAAGGGTGATGGAATGTTCGATAGTAAGTCCGTCCGGTGAAATCAGAACAATGCCCAGCCCGACACCGTGATGGTTTGATGCTCCATCAACAAAAAGTTTCCACATCTCCCCACAAACAGCTTCCAACATTCTGATGGGTCCTGGGAGGCCTGAGGGTTGATCGGATCATGGTTGCTTGGCTGTTTGGTTTCAAGTTCTGTGCTAAGCGGTTCCACTTCAGCCCCCCTTGGCAATTCGGCACCGAACTCAGCAGGTTGATCCATAATGCCTAAGTCCGTAGGCGAATCGCCAGGTTGCGGTATTATGCCAGCCGCAGGCTCTGTTGTGATCGGTTCCACTTCTTCCCCCCTTGGCGATTCGACACCGGACTCAGCAAGTTGATCCATAATGCCTAAGTTCGTAGGCGAATCGCCAGGTTGCGGTATTATGCCGGCCGCAGGCTCTGTTGTGATCAGTTCCACTTCTTCCCCCTTGCCGATTCGGCACCGGACTCAACAAGTTGATCCATAATGCCTAAGTCCGTAGGCGAGTCACTAGGTTGCGGTATCGTACTAGCTGAAGGTGCTTCGGCGGGGCGCGCAAGTTCCGCGTCGCCAAAACCGCCAAGCTGTTGTATTTCGGTTGGGCTTGCATTCACCTCTCCATTTGCCGTGGCAATATCGACCGGGCATACCGGATGAGTTCCAGGTGAAAATTCAGCAACGAAATCGGCCAAGGTCTGGGCTTTTATGGCAGTGAGCGGCTGGAACTTCACATCAAACTGTCCCAATTCGACCGCCCACTTGAGAATCCGACCGGAGAAGTCCGCCTGTTCGAACAAAGCCTTGAGGGGGAACTCGGTCAAAACGATGATGGTATGGGCATGGAAATAGTGGGCCAACTTTCTTGAGGCCATCATCAATGCCAACGCGAGTTTTTCCAGCAGCAAGTATCTCGACTCTGCCGATAGCAAGGTTTTGCTGACGTAAAAGATAGGGAGGTGCTTGATCCCTTCAGCCCGGACAAGCACCGCACTGACTGCATGCTGTGAAACGGCCAGGTAAAGGTAGAGTTCCTCGTCGGGCTTCAGTGTTACCAATAGTGGCACCGAAGACAGATACTCCTTGAGCTCGGCCAAAGCCCGGTCACACTCTTCATCCCATGAGAACTTTGATTTTAGTGCTTGAAAGAAGGGGCGGCAGCGATCTGATGACCGACTTATAAAACGATTAAGCGCGGCGGCCATTCCGGCCAGATGCTGTACGTCCTTGGCCGAGCTGGGCTGTTTTAACTCTTGCACGGCTCGGATTTGTGTAGGATCTGCTTCGATACCTCGGTTCGTGACTAGGAAACCCAAAAATTTTCTGGATCCCACGCCGAAGGCACACTTAGACGCATTCAGGCGTAGCTTGTGCTTTTTGAGAATGGCGAACATCTCAGCCAAGTCGGACAAATGGCCTTCTTGATGCCGGCTCTTAACCACCATATCATCAATATAAGCCTCCATTGTCCGGCCTAGCAGAGGTGCGAACATCTTGGTCACCATCCTTTGAAAAGTTGCCCCGGCGTTCTTCAAACCAAAAGGCATGACTCGGTAGCAGAAGAGTCCCCTTGGTGTAGTGAATGAGGTGATCTCTCGGTTGGGCCCATGCATGGCGATCTGATGGTAGCCGCGGTAGGCGTCCAAGAAACTGAGTCTGTTATGTCCAGCCGTTAAGTGCACAAGCTAGTCTATTCTAGGCAGAGGAAAGCTATCTTTTGGGCATGCTCGGTTGACGGTCTTGTAATCGACACAAACTCGCCACTTCCCATTCTTCTTTGGTACAACAACTGTGTTTGAAATCCATCGAGGGTAGTGTACTTCCTGAATTGCTCGTGCCTCAAGCAAGTTCTTCACTTCCTCTGCAACTACCTCGACGTGATGGAGCGCCGATCTCCTTGTTCGCTGAATGACCGGCTTGGCTCCGGGGAAGACATTAAGGTGATGGCAAATAAAACTTGGATCGAGACTGGGCATGTCGTAAGGTGACCATGCAAAGACTTCGATGTTGGCCATCTCGGTCCTTTCCTGGGCTGCAAGGCTTGAGCCGAGCAAGAAGAACTTGTCCGGATGCTCTGTATTAATTCGCACCTCCACCAATTCCTCGACAGCTTTGTCCTCGGCCTTGGTGCCCACATCATCAAGGACTCCCCGGTCCTCCGGTCCCTCAATCATTTGAACGAAGCCTTTGGCAGCCCGGCTCCCGTTGACTACTACGAAGCATTGCTTCGACATGACTTGATCGCCCCAGACCTCTTCGATTGCCCCTTTAGCCGAGGGGAATCTCATCACCTGATGGTAGGTCGACGCCACGGCTTGCATAGCGTGGAGCCATCCCCTTCCAAGGATCAAATTATTAGTAGACAACACCTGCAACACCCAGAACTCCACTTGTTTGACCACTTATCCCGCTTTAACCGGAAGAATAATCTTTCCTAAAGGCCACTCCGGTTGCGAGTTGAAACCAACCAGTGGCGAAGTTGTCGGGGCCAAATCCGTATCTCGGAGCTTGAGCTGTTTGAAAGCGTCGTAGTACATGATCTCGACCGAGCTTCCCTGATCGATCAAGATCCGTTTAACATCAAATTCGTTGAAGCGGAGTGTAACCACTAGGGCATCGTTGTGCGGCATCTGAACGCGCTCTAGGTCTCGTGAGGAGAAACTGATCACATCTTTCTCTTCAGTCTTTCCCTTCTTGATCGCAGGCTGAACTGACAAAACCTCCCTCATGTGCTCTGCCTTCTTGATCATACCTCGGAGCTCGCACACACGTGCCGGTTCCACTATGCCGTGGATGACATTCACAACCCCTTATGGAGGCGCATCTCGGTCATCCAGTCCCCACGGGTCAACCGGAGCTTGGTTCGCCTTTACGCCCCCATCAATGTAAAGGTCCAGGTGTCCGGCCGCGACTAGCTCTTCCAAGTGTTGCCTCAAAGGCAAATAGTCCTCCGTTCGGTGGCCTCGCTCCCGGTGAAACGTGCAACGGTATCTCGGATTGAAGCCCTTCTGTCCGTCGCCTAACTTAGCAGGAAATCGGACATACTCCTCGTCACGGATTTCACTTAGTATACGATAGATTGGAATCTTAAAGACCGTGGTGATGCCTATCCTTGCTTTCAATCTTCTGTTTGCATCGGCTACGTCATCTCGGGGTAGTCATCCCGGTCATTCCGACGTCCTCTACCCCGATTTTTGCGATTTGAGCCACGGTCTGATTCCTCAGCGCGGTCACTTGATCGGTTGGACTCTTGTCCGACCGCGTGCACTTTTCCAGCCTTCTTTTATGTTGCTACCGAAGTTGCCTTTGCGGTAGATGCTGACACATCATCCTCAACTCGGATATGCTCATTGATGTGTTGCATAAGCTGGCCCATGGACGTCGTCTGGTGCATGGTAAGCGAGTCCCGCAGTCTATGTCCGACCGGGAGACCACGCTTGTACTGTGTTATTGCAAGGTTGACCGGGCAATCCAAGATTTCGTTGAAGGTCTCCCAATATCTGGAGTTGTATGCCTTCAATGTATCGCTCGGTTCCATCTTGACACTCAGTAGGTGGTCAACTTCCTTCGGTGTTTTTGTGTTGGTTTTGAAGCGCGTCACAAAAGCTTCGGCCAACTGATGCCGCCTTTCAATGCTTCCCTCCGGCAACCTCTCGAACCATTTCAAGCCCAGTTCGCCTAAACTTGACGGGAAGATAAGGCACATAAGGGCGTCATTCCGCCTATGTCCGGCCATGACCTGTCGGAAGTGGCTTACATGCATGTAGGGATCGGTTTTTCCATCGTAGAGCGTGAATTTAGGCTAGTGGAAGCCTGCCGGAAGCGGCGTTGTTTCTATCTCCAGGGAGAAAGGGGTGGCGCTCAGTCTTGCCAAGTCTGTATCTAGAAGGATTGGCGCTGCTAGGCGGGGTTGAGGCATTCTGACCTCCTCGCTAGCGTGAACCCCATAGGATAACCACTGGAACGCCGGCACCCTCTGAGCCTCCCGCCGGCGAGCCCGTTCCTTCAAAACTGCCCGCAAATCCTCTGATCGTGTGGAATAAGAGTACCTCGACGTTGTCGCCAGACGTGAGGGCTGGTAAGTGCTATCTTGCGCGTTGGACTTCTCTGCACGCACATCGGAATCACCAACCTTGTAACTTCTGGTAATAGAAATGGACGGAGTGTGTCGCTGACTCTGACTGCCTGAACGACGGGGTTGGGTGCGCTCATGTGGTCTCTCACTCCAGCTACACCATTCCCTTTGACATGCCGCTTCAGCTCCTCCATCTCCGCCGCCATTCGCCGGATGACGGCGTCCTGGTCCCTGAGCTTGTGTTCCAGACGTCTCGCATATGATTCTCTCCGTCGCCGATGACCGTCTGGACTCCGTGAATGACCATAACTTCTTCCGCGCTTATCTCGCGCGTCTCCCGACTGTCCTCTTGGGAATGTCTCCAGGTCCGCCATTGGAAGGATGGCGGGATGTCCTTCTCTCCGTTTGCCTGACTCCGGGGTAACTCCATTGATAGCGGACAACGGAATCTCGTCGTTGTTCGCCATGTAAGGCGATCAGATGAGCCTGGAAGACAAGGTTTTGTCTGCAAGCTTCCCACAGACGGCGCCAATTGTACGGGGAGCAAATATTCCGGCGAGCCCGTACTCCTTTCTTCCAAGCTCCGTCGCTATCCGATCACCTGCGAGGACAACGGCAGTGAGCTACCCGGTGGTGTGTGGCCGGAAAACCCCTCTGACGATCAAGTTAGCACACACCTTGGGATAGAGAGAGAGAGAGAGAGAGAGAGAGAGAGAGAAAGAGTGTTATGTGTAAGTATTTCTCTTACCAGAAAAATGTCCATCCCCGTGTGGGGGGCGCAAACATGCTTATATACCCTCTGCGCCATAAATCTACTCCCAATGATCTCTCGACACGTGGTATTGCTATCCCATCTGTCAGCACAAATCATGCTGAGCATCACCTAACCCAACTGCCAGCCCACTCTACTGGGAGCTCAGCAGTCGGGCTGCACCATCTCGACTGTCAACGGCCATGCTGTGCTTCATGTCCAAGTGCTCCAAGAACCGAGCTCCTTCCCAGCCGTGCTCAGCTGCATTCCGGCGAAGCCAAGCTTGAGATTAGACATACCGGTCAACCAAAGGCCTTCCCGCCGGGCTTCTGGCACAAGCTTCTCCGCCGAGCTAACGGCGCTTGCCTTTGGCCGAGCAACGCAAGTTGCACGGTTACCACCTGTGCAGGTCTAGGTTCGAGCAGCCCCAACTCCGGGCAGATCCAAGGTTATCCCGGCCCAAATCACCCTTGGGCCTCCAACTTGCTCGGCCTTTACCTCGGCCCATTTCTAGCTCATAAATCTCCCTCTCATATGGCAATGGTCTTGGCAAAATTGCCTCCATATCAGCAAGTGAAAGTAACCTTCTACTGCACTACCACACCAGCAATGACAATGTCTCTCTCAAAGCACATTACTGCTGCAGCATGTTGCCCAATGTGTGCATGCTATTTAAGAAGACTGTCCTATACATGTTTATTCCCCCTATTCCTCGTAAGAGTCTAACTTAAACTTAAGTTTTATCTGCATGCCAAAATCAACCCATCTTGTTGTCATGTTATCTTGCAGTTGTGTTATCATGCATTTATATTTTGCACAATCAGCTACTGCTTTGAAAGAGCCGACTTTATCAGTTCTTTACCATTCCATGCCTTATCCAACAGTAACAACATGCTCTGTATTCTTATGTCCTCATTTGCACAACACTCTCGGTGGACATCAAGCGCAGATATCTTTCTTAACAAATATGGGTTAAGAGCCCAACTTTATCGAGTGCTCACAAAAGGCTTTTCTCAGTCAACCACACGTCTTAGCCAACTACTACTGAATATAATACATTAGCAGCACTCCTGCAGAAGTCAACATCAAATTTATATATATATATATATATATATGTGTATTTTTAAGAATGGTGGAATGATCCAGCATCTGAAATTACGAATCATAACTTTTTCACATTCAGGGTCTAAGCATTCAAAGAGCTATACATCATCGAAGAAACCACATATAAGAATGTATTTTCTTTTTGTAGAAAGAGCAAACACCTTCACTGGAACATATTCTCAGTTGATAAACCAAAGGAGTAGAACGAATGCTTTACTGGCATATCTTCTCAGCTTCAATAGTGCCATCAAATATTTCAAACTATCAAAGTTTTACCTTGTATTACTGGGGCCTAGTGTGACAAGGCATCTCTCAGAAAAAAAGAGTCAAGCACTTCATTTTCATTATCATTTATAGTACGCCTAAAGGGTACGTCTGAAACAATCTACATTTTAACACTTCAGCCTGTGGCAGCTAGAGACTTGCAACAAAGCATGAATACGTAACTACCACTTTCAAAACAATCAGGAGAAAAATCCCTTTTTCTGAAAAGCAAGATCCACAAGTCAAAGTGATTTAGAGTTCATGCTGAACTTGTTCCTTAAAGTGATCTGTATCAACCAAAAATTTATGATGGTATTCTACTGTAGAAACATGTCTACAGTGGCTTTAAGCTTGTGGCAACAACCTATGTTGCATTACTATCCATACTCAAGCTTATAGAAGGTCCTCAACATAAGGGAACCTTGTCTCAAAAGTGGAAGAAAATCCAGATATATCAGAATAAGTTTATCAGCCGCAATCATTTCAAGAAGATTTCAATAGATCTTGACATTTTTATACATCTATAGTGGGGAGAATTCCAACTCATATGGTATTCTCAGCCAAGAAGTTCAAGGACACAGCCTTGTCAAACACTTACAAAGGCTATTCCCAGCAACCGCAAACTTCATTCATTTATTAGTGAATAATACCTCCTCAGCTATAAAATTATCATCCAATTATCATCAATCAATCAGATTATTCAGCATCAAAAAGCCTGTAAGCAGGTCTTATACCGTAGAGAAAAAACAAACTTCACCAATGTATCTCCTCACATAATCTTTAGGATACACTTCAGCAGCATTGTGAAATACTTCTTAAACAGTAACAATCATAAAACTATCAGAGTTTTGCCTCGCAATACTGGGGGCCGGTGCAGAAAGACACATCTCAGATGAACAACTTAAGTTCCTTATATTCATGAACGTGTACAACCATTTGCAGTAATTTGAGTCTAGTTAACAGTAATGTCCTTTATAGGAATCAAGTCAACAATGGTTTCTTGTTGATCAACAATCACAAGCCTCATAGCAAGGGCTATCTATTCAGAAGTTGTAAAGATGAAAAACCTCATTGATGATTTATGGGTTAACTTGCAGCATCTGTCCAAGTTTGACTCTCCAGAAGCAAACCCACAAATGCTCCAGTAGCAACTTAGCAGACTGCTTTGTCAAAATCAATGGCATTCAGCACCATCCATCATGGCAAAGCCAACTTAAGCACACAACTATTATACCAAAGTCAAAGTTGGCCCATGTTACACTTTATTTTGGTATTTTCCATTCAAAGATAGTTTTACATCTAGCAAGGCATCAAGGCTAACTCTTTCTATTACCAACCCATACATGCCTATGTTCTTATTCATCTTGTTGATCTTTGAACCTTTGGGAACTTCACTCATTATCTTTAAGACATTGATAGCATGATTTGGTACCCTTGATACGTCATTGTGGTTCTACATCTATAAAGTTCTTATCCCAATTCATATTTCTTTTCCTTTCCTTTCAGTCTTTCTACTTTTGTACTTGGGTCATGGAACCCTAGGACATGCAGGCTCACACAAAGTTTTTCCGAGGAGCAAGAAAATGAAGGGCACATGTTCTATGCTTGTCACAAGGCATCGGATCAGACCAAGGATGTATGGTTTCTCGATAGTGGATGTAGCAATCACATGACAGGAGATGAAAGAATTTTTGTGAAAATGGATGCTTCCTCCAATTCTCAAGTAAAAATGGGAAATGGTGCCTTAGTCCAAACAAAAGGAAAAGGTACTATTGCTATAGAAACCAAGATGGGTACAAGATTCATTTCCGATGTTCTCTTAGTTCCAGACTTGGAGCAAAATTTGCTAAGTGTTGGACAACTTATGGAGCATAGATACCTTGTTCACTTTGAAGACGATTTTTGCAAAATTTTGACAAAGGGGGGAAAAGCCAAGTTGTAGCAAAAATCAAGATGGAGAAGAATAGAAGTTTTCCTCTCATTTTCCGGTATAGAGCAAAAATGCGGCTTTGAAGATGGATGTGATTGATAATTCATGGCTTTGGCATGAAAGATTTGGGCACTTGAATTTTCAAAGCTTGAAGCATCTACAACAAAACAATATGGTTTTTGGGTTGCCAACCATTCATGAAGTGCAAACATATTTGTGAAGGTTGTGCACTTGGAAAGCATCACCGGAGTCATTTCCAAAGGAGAAAGCATGGAGAGCTAAAGCACCATTGGAGCTTGTCCATACCGATGTGTGCGGACCTATGGATACACCAACTCATGGAGGTAACAAATACTTTATTATCTTTGTTGATGATTTTACTAGAATGACTTGGGTGTATTTCATGAGACAAAAGAGTGAAGTTTTCTCTATCTTCAAGAAATTTCAAAATCTTGTTGAAAGAAAAAGAAATAATTGGTGTGAAGTGGATTTTCAAAACAAAGTTTAATCCGGATGGCTCTATTCAAAAGAACAAAGCAAGACTTATGGCAAAAGGGTATTCACAACAACCTGAAATTGATTTCCAAGAAACTTTTGCTCCTGTGGCTCGACTTGATACAATTAGAGCTATCATTGCTTTGGCGGCTCAAAAGGGTTGGTTATTGCACCAACTTGATGTAAAATCAGCATTTTTGAATGGAAAATTAGAATAAGAGGTGTATGTTGATCAACCTCAAGGCTTTGTTGTCAAAGGCAAAGAAGATAAAGTGTACAAGTTGAAGAAGGCTTTATATGGCCTAAAGCAAGCACCCCGGGCATGGTATAGTGAAATTGATACTTACTTCAATGAAAAGGGTTTTCAAAGAAGCAAAAGTGAGCCAACTTTGTACGTCAAGAGGCAAGGTACAACCGGTATTCTCATTGTTTCACTTTATGTTGATGATTTGGTTTTTACCGGTAGTGATGAAAAATTGATTGAAGATTTTAAAAGGGAGATGATGAAGAAATATGAAATGAGTGATTTGGGACTATTGCATCATTTTTTAGGCATTGAAATTTACCAAAACAATGGTGGTGTTTTTATTTGCCAAAAGAAGTATGCTCAAACACTTCTTGAGAAATTTAAAATGAAGAATTACAAAGCAGTTGCTACTCCCTCGATTGTGAATGAAAAGTTGTCAAAGGAAGATGGAAGCAAAGAAGCTGAAGCATCTTGTTATAGAAGTTTGGTTGGAAGTTTGTTGTACTTAACTGCTACAAGACCGGACATCATGTATGTTACAAGTTAATTGTCTCAGTTCATGCACAGTCCAAGCCAAATTCATTTTGGGGTTGCAAAAAGAGTGTTGAGATACATTCAAGGTACACTTGATTATGGAATTTTTTATGAGAAATTTCTTGATGCAAAGTTAATTGGATTTTGTGATAGTGATTGGGCCGGATGTGTTGATGTATGAGAAGCACTTCTGGGTATGCATTTTCTCTGGATCGGGCGTAATTTCATTGTCATCCAAGAAACAACAAACTGTGGCACAATCATCTGCTGAAGCCGAATAATTTCAGCATCATTGGCAACTGCACAAGCAATTTGGCTAAGAAGAATTTGGATGATTTTGGTGAGGCAAGGTGAAGCTACTCTAATTATGTGTGATAATAAGTCTGCTATTGCTATAGCAAAGAATCCCTTCTACCATCTCTACCAAACACATTGCTATCAAACATCATTTCATTAGAGAAACTGTGGAAGATGATGATTTCAAATCAATATTGCAAGGCTGAAGATCAGTTGCGGACATCTTCACCAAAGCTCTACCAAGGGACAAATTTGAAATTTTTTAGAGAATGTTGGGTGTCACACAATATGCATTAAGGGGGAGTGTTAAAATTAATGCCATTTTACATAGTACATTGGATACATTGCATGCATTGGATACATTGAGTTCATACTGTAGACACCCCATTTTTGACCGTCCTCAAGACTTGGACGTCACCGTTGGACACTTGGTGATTATCCATGTTTGTGTTCGTTTGGAGTTCCCGGAGTTCTCGGCTCGCGCGCCTTGCCTCAGGACTTCCGAACTCGACCGTTTTGTGTTTGGTTTTGCACCAAACACTTGTGTTTTGCCTTGGAAGGGCAGGGAATGCTTTGTGAGGCATCCCCACACACCACCGGCTGTGGCTAGAGGCCACCGGCTGGCTGGTGTTGCCATCGGCACTTTATTGTGCCGACCGGCACTATTTTGTGCCGACCGGCACTAAGTTTTGCCAAAATGGCACTCTTTGCCGGCCGACACTGTGCAGTTGCTTTATGAGATATTTTCAGACAGCTGTATAGTTTTGGTTCCCCTCCATACACGTGTATGGAGGGATGACCCTCTTAGTTAGCTTAGCTTGTAAGCTTTGCAAGCTTGCTTGCCTATAAGAGGACCACTCCTCTTCTTGGCTTAGGGTTACAATTTTTTTAGACATTTTAGACAGAGAAGAAGCTCTGGTTTTAGGTTAGAAGTTTTGTACTATCCTATTTCTCTTCTTCCCTCTTGTTTGTACACTAGGTGTTTTGTGACTTACTATTGCTCATCAACACCTAGTGTTTCACCTTCCTTTGGTTACTAAGGTCCTAAGGGCTGGTTCTTGGTGTTCTTGACTGGTTTGGAGCTCAAGGAAGCCACAACATCAACCTTTGTGAAGGTGATCAACAAGGGTGAGAAACTTACTTTATTTACCCCATTTTTGCACTCCTTTTTTACATAGCTTAGAACTGTTTTTGTGCTTGGTGATCAACACATAAAAGTTCTGTTTTTTAGTCCTCTTGATAGTTTATTAAGGGTACTTGTGCTTTGGGTAGGTTTGGCCACCCTTAGGCCTTGAAAAGGCTCATTTTTGTGCTATTTTGTTGAGATCCGAGACTTTGGTGTTTGGGGCCTCTTCACCACTGAAATCTTGAGGGATTTCAGTGGTGAAGATGGTGCCTTGAAGTCCCAAGAAGGAGAGGGCCACCCCCCTCTCCTTGTTGTCCTTGAAAAGGGCAAGTTTTGGCCTCCAAAGGAGCACCATGTTTGATTGTTTGTTGAGCATGTCTTGGCTTTTTTTTTCATGCTTATATTGCCATGATACAACATGTTTTCTAAGTTGGTTTTAGTACTCTTTGCATGATTTGCATAGTTGCTTTGTAATGCCTTAATGTTGCCTTAACATGCCTAGGTTGTATGCCTTTTTTTAGCATGTTCTAGGCTTAGATCCATGAAGCTTGTGTGCTTATTTTGTCATGCTTTAGCTCTGTCCATACTTGTTTTGGTCGACCATGACTTATATCTCATAGCCTCTTTGGTATTTGGGCTTGTTGGCCTTAAGAGCATGAGTGTGTAGCATGCCTTGCTTGCATTATTTTGGTGGTTTGGAACCATTTTGCATGCTATTTCAGTCCTTCATACATGTTTGTTTGATTGCCTAGCATGCCTCTTTAATGCTTTAAGAGTATGTGTTAAATGCTCCATGTATTGGCATGTTGCATGCCTTTGTGCTTAAGCCTCTTAGATGCCATCTAAGTAGCCTTTGGCTTTGTTTTAACATGCTAAAACTCTGTTTTAGGTTGTTCAATACATGCCATAGTTGTTTTGCATAAGTGTAGTTTAATGCTTCCATGACTTGCTCAAGTGTTGAACCATGTTGCATGCATTTGTTTATCTTGCTAACATGATTTGGCATCATTTCATAGCATGATTTTCAGAGCTAAATTGCATGCTAGTTGTCCATTGTTGTGCCCCTTTAAGTGTGCTTAAGGATTGTATGATTGTGCTTAAGTGTTGGTGCCTTAACTTGTGCATGTGTGCATGTTGTTTGGCCCCCTTAACTTAGCATTTTGGCCACTGATTTTAGGACTATTTGAGTTGCCTAATTCATGTATAAGACCATCCTTCCATTGGTTTGCATGCTTATCTTGTATGCTTGCTTAAACCCTTTGCATGAACATATTGCATAGTCCATGTTGCATGTCTAGTTGACATGTCTAGGTTTGCATTTGTATTGTGCATGTTTGGCCTCTTGAAGTGAAGTATGATGGAGGTTGAGCACCCTATTTACTTGTTTGCATTGCATGCATTTGAAATCAAAGTTGCATCCTTGGTTCTTAGGGCCATCATGCATGGAGATGCGCGATTGGTGGTCCGAGAACCGAGGCACATCTGCCTTTGAGTCAAAAACATGATAAGGAGTGTGTTTGGTGCATACATGCTTTGAATTACATTGCCATGCATGTTGTTGTCCTCTGCTGCTGTGAGTTGCAGGTTTTGCAGGCATTTTCTGCCGACCGGCACTATTTAGTGCCGACCGGCAGTCAATTGGCAGCCGATGGATGAGTCTAGTGCCGGTGGCCTCCTCCTTCAGCCGGTGGTGTCCTATCCCAGCCGGTGGTGATCCCTAGTGCCCTGAGAGGCACTCCTGGGACTTTGTTAATTTTCTGAGGAGGAGAGCAGAAGAAACAGAGGCAATCCGTGCATGGCAGTGCGGTTCCAAGCCAGTCCCAGCGCGTGTTGCATCCGGCCCTCATCCCGAGGCGATTTACTGTTTAATTAGATTAATTATTGTATTTAATTAATTTAGTTGATTTGTAATATTTTAATTAGCTTGCGTAGTTAATTAATTTGTATATTCTTTCGGTCCCTCCGAGTGAGGGCGAATTTGTAATAAGTGTGGGTGAGTGGGTGTATGTCTTCCAACCCCACTTCTTTCTTTCCTTTTTATTTACCTGCTTACGATGGTAGATTAGGGCACGTTTAAATTAGCATACCTTATGCAATGCATGCGTGCATTCATGCATTTGTTTACATGCACCGGGCTCGGTACATCATACAAACTGCATCGTATTTTCAATTCCAAATTGAATACGTGCTACTCGCGCATTTCACATGCCATGCTTAGGATAGCCGAGCCTGTCTAGATTACATTCCGTATGCGTTGCATTAGTCACTTAACATAAACTAGGTCATGCATGTTTTGCTAACTGGTTTCTTGTTTTGGCACGGAGTACGATGTAAGTTTTTATGCTTTAGCATGTCGCATGCGTGTGAATGTTGCATGACAGTATGCTTACCATGCGGCTAAGTGCTTATGTGATATAACTGTTTGAATGCCTGTGGGTGGAGGTTGGATTGCTTGAGTTGGAAAAACTCATTGAAATCCGTATTTTAGCCTACTTGCGAGTAGCAAAAACCAAACGTTTTCGAAACAAACGGATATGCAATGTTTATTTCCAAATTAGGCAATCTAGTCTATACTTGATTGCCGTGCGCATAACATAGTAATTCTAGGCTAATAACCGGAATAAGAACGCATAATGTTTTCAAAATCGGATATCACGGTTAGTAGAGGCCGGTCTTCGGACCGGGCGAAAGGGGGTGCTCATAGCTGACCTTCCCCGATCGTACCCAAGCTCCCGAGCCAAGACATTTGGTGATGACGGACACGTGGCCTTCGGCACCGAGTCAGGGTTTCCTAAATTCCCCCATTAAAAAATATTTAGGTGGCGACTCTGTAATCTGGCAAAGCAGTCCATGTTTGGCACTACTTTTCAAAAATCTGTTTTTCTTCAAAACGATTTGCCAGAGTTGGACTCTTTGGTTCAGATTAAGAACCGTGACAATTTGAGTCCGAACTGTAGTGAACCCAATACGAACAGAACGGGACTTAACCCTCCCGGGGCGTTCGGGGACGTCTACAGTTTCTGGCGACTCTGCTGGGGATTTAGAGAGCTTGACTCAAACTCGTGATATCCTGTTTTGACTACGTTTATGTGTCTCTTTGCATTGCATTTGCATTGGTGCGCCTAGGACACCGTGTTGGCCATCTGCTATTCCTGAGCGGTTTGCCGGAGGCTTGTCTTGTCAAGGCATGTCCATAAGGCTGACCGGTTGCGGGCTCTGCCAGTATGGGAACACAAACCCCGGTTTTACCGGGGCACCCTTTTCGACCATTCGACCTAGTGCATATTCGGATTCATAGTGTGACCATTCCAAACTAGGACAGGTTGCTTACCCGATATAGGTTGTTTGAAACCGCTGTGTGCGTAGTGAAACCCTAGCTCCTGACAAAATAGGACAGGGAAACCTTACCCCCAACATAGGGGTGTATTGGCTCTCTTTTACCTGTTATGTGCTTTTAGAGTGTATCTCTGCAGGGAACGCATATATCAGTTTGCAAGTTTGGGTATCCGGCCTGAGGGCACCAGTATCAGTGTTGTTGAGAAATCAGTTGTATCTGAGGGTATCAGTTCAGCTTTGAATAGTGATTCTGGGGAACAGTGATCAGTAGTAGAGTACAGTTGTCCGGCTACATCCGTGCTTGATCTGTCTGGGGCTGAAATACTGCTTGTTTTCCGTTTCAGTTCAGAGATTCAGAGAGCTAGTCCAGAACAGTTAGTGTCTTCCCCTTGCTGCGGCAGGACTTAGCATGACGCAGAATTCAGAAGAAATCGTGGTCATGACGGCCGCGTTGGATCAAGGAATCACCCTACATGATGAGACTACCGTTGACATGCCGCATCCGCCCAGATCGCCGCCGCGCACCCGGTTTGGGCCCCTCAGCTATATCAGGCTCGCGAGCCCACTACATTTGAACTAATGGGGATGATAGGTGATCTTCAAAGATCCGTGACGGATCTCGCCTATGGAATGTCAGTTTCGCCGCCAGCCGCACCATACGTCGGAGGCTTTGTACCCCAGGAGCCCCCGCTACTGGGACGAATTGTGATTGAACTCAACCAACCGGAGATGACCTCCAGTTATGGTAACGACGCAGCAAACCAAACTCTAGATCAGGCCGAGGCCAGAGATAAAGGCAAGATGAAGAGATGCCGACCCTATCGAACAACTGCTGTGGGCAGTAGAGGCTTTGAAAGCCAGGGGGATGAACAAGCAACAGATATCTGCAGTTGTGACAAAAGCTGTGGAGGGTGCTTTCCCCACTCCGCCTGAGGGCAGTTCCAGTCAATCAGAGAATCGGGATAGGCCCCGTCATGCCAAAACTGTTCTTCCCGCTCCCAACCTTGCATCCGGGAAGGATCAGAAATCCAAGGACCGCACCCGCCGATCCGTTCGCTAGTGCATCTAGCAAGAGTGCTCAGGCCCCGAAGTATCTGCCCCGAGGGCACAGGGTCTTCCACCCTCTCTATATGCCTCTGTCTAGGGCACTTTTGATTTTGGCCAAAAAGGGGCATCTCAAACCCTTGGAGCCCCGACCCCTACCGAAGAATCTCCCTGCCGCACATGATGCTTCTCTGTACTGTGCGTACCATCAGCAGACAGGCCATGCCACTGACAATTGTTTTCGCCTCCGTCACGAGGTGCAGGATCTGATTGACAACGAGGTTATCCTCCCACCCACCTCGGCCAAGTCAGTCACTACGGAGTTCTTGGATTTTGAGGACACAGATACTGCGAGTATGTAATCAGAAGGTGAACCGCCTGTGGGCAATGCTTGGCGCATTTTTGGATGTGGCGTTTGGCACGCATTTTTGGGCACCTATTAATTTCTGTAAATTCTGACTTGGGTGTCGAGTCAGTCTTCTGTTTTGTCTTGAGCCTGTCTCATTGTTTTGAGACATTCCTTTTGCTTAAGGGTCTGTCTAATTGTAATGAGTCAGTCCCTCTTGTATAGAGTACCATGGTGATTTCGGGGTTGTTGCCTCAAACACCGTTTTATCTTATGAACAGTTGTTTTTGCTTTTTGAGTCTATTTCTGTCAGGGAGCCAGTTATGCCAACAAATCTGAATGAAACAGCCGTGCCTATCATGTGCCGTGTTTGTTGCTATTCGAGTTAGCCGTGCCAAAGGGTGTGAATGGAACGACAGTGCGAACCGCCTGCTCTCTCGTGTCTTGAACGTCGTCATGATGACCTAAGCTCTTCATAAAACCCTTTTCAAACACTGCGGTGATGAAAACGAAGAGGAAGTAATTCCTCGGGTTTTTGTAAAATTTTGATCATTTTGAGAAAAAGAAACGCATGCTAAGCTTTTCATGAATGAAATCATGCTTGTCGGCGTGAGCACTGAGAAGGATCCTGGTTGAGTCAGACTGGTTCCACACTATCTTCAGCACGAGCGATTTGTCGCTTTCTTAAAAACTTTCAAAAAACAAAATATTTTGTGCAGTCTCGCGAAGACTTGTGTGGAATCGCTCTTGAGATTGTGTAGCCTAGGATCGCTCTCGGTCTCAAAATTCGATTTATCTGTTGTGAACCGGAATCCGTTCAGAACATTCAACAGTGCCATGAAACGCCTGTGTGGCCCATTTTGAAGCAGCCCTCGAGCAAGAGGCCTCAAAGTCAGATCAGGGAGATCAGATCCCACCAAGCAAAGCTCGAGAAGCAACCATGATGGACTTTTCCTGCAAATCAACCCAACAGCCGCTCTCCCGGATACAGAGGGCTTCCATTTCAAAAACCATTTGGCATGGGCTTGCTACACTTTTACCCTTTGAGAGGCTCGCTGGGCCGAAAACCCGGAAGGGCGGTCCAGGCAAAAGTTAGAGCAAAGAAAAGAAAAGACAAAAAAAAGAAAAATACAAAAAGAAGCAAAAAAAGAAAAAAGAAAAAGAACCAAAAATGGCAAAGAAAAAGAAATGAAAATGCAAAAGAAAAGAAAATAAGAAAATAAAAAGAAGAAAAACATAGCTCGCAAGGTCGAAAACCCGCATTGGGCGCCTTGGCAAAAGTAAGAGCCTGAAAAGTGAAGGTTAAAATACCCGAGTGTACCTTAACCGGAACTACGTAAGGCTTGATTCCCATGTTTGGGATACGTAGGCAACTTCATCTTGAAGTCCAGCCCCCAACGCTTCCATAGCGTCTCAGTCCATGTCATGGTTTTGATCACTTTTGCCTCCTCCAAATCCAACGCCTCGACTACAGCAACCGGGAGCTACGTGATTAACTTCTCTTGGCGTCCAACCATCAACACCTTCCAGGTGACTGTGTCCATATATTGATTCAAACCTCTTCGGCTCCTCCGCGTCTGAGGGTCCGATCGTCATCAACAAGGACTGGCTTACAATGTGCCGCGGCATCATCCAAACAAGGGGCAACTTTCCGTTGCCATACAGTGCCATAAGTTGCCCTGAGTTACCGCCCAAACTAGGGGCAACTTTCCGTTGCCTTATCCCCCTTTAAGCCAGGGGCAATTTCCCATTGCCTCCGATCCGAGGTTGCATATCTCGAGGGTAAGTTCTGCGCTCGTTGAGCGTTCACTGTTTGCAAAAATAGTTTTTGAAAATTTTCACTGAAGTTGACTTATTTTCTCGAAAACTATTTCATTTTTCAAAATAGGACCATGTTTGGACCCAAAAGGAGAATTTTCAGTGCGCACAGCCTGATTCGCATGATTTTCAAATCAAAAATTGAACAAGCATGTTAATCTGACGTTCATTTTGATCAAAACTGTTTTAGAAAGAAAACAAAAAAAATGGTCAAAGTGATGAACTAGGGGCACAGTTAGAGTCAGGTGTTCTGTCTCTCCCTTGTCATCAACACGCCTGCCAGGAAAGCACTTTATCTATCAGAAGAAATAGCCGTGAGCTAGCTGTATTCGGCATGAATCCACCGCTTCCTATTCATCCATCAATCACCCTGGGGAGGGATGAAAAATGAGAGAATAAAGAATAGAGAGGTGTAAGTCGAGAGAAAAGTGAACAAGAGGGTTTTGAGAGAAAAACCGAGCTTGAGGGCCGAGTGGCGTGAGAATCACACAAATCAGAAAGGGTGGGAAACCTGCCCGTAGGAATTGGCTCCTCAAGGTCTTTTGTTTTCAAGCACGTCCGTGTGTCGTGTCCTTTGATTTGTCGGTCTCAATTTAGCTTTGAGTCTTTTCCGAGTGTATCTCGTTGTGTTTAGGTCGTGTGCCTTTTATTTTCTTCACTTGAGTCCTTTCCACTGTGTTCAGTTGTAGGCTCGATACCCCGGTTGTGAAACCCCTCTTCCAAAGATTAATCGTTTGTGCTCAGGATGCTGTGCCATTCTCTACATTCGTGCGAAGCAAGAGAAAGAAAAGGAAATTTGGGACATCCGAGTGAGTTTCAACTTCAACCGTTTCAGTTTTGTGATCCGTCTTGTCAGATTGGGTTATTTGTTCAGGGTTTGCTGTGTGCAGAATGGACCGAGTGCTGTGTTATGGGCTGCATGCAGACTAATCCCCAGCAGAGTATGGGTTGTGTGTCCAGTTTGAGTAGTGGTTTGTATGAGTTGTTTGCTGTTAATTGGTTGGTTATCCGATTATCATAGTGCAAATGCTCAATTTTCAGACAACAGATCAATATCATTTACATTTGAGGTGTAATATGATGCAATGCAGTGCAGGGTATGAAATATACACGAATGTAAATACTTTTTTAGACAAAAAGTTTGTTTCATTTCATATCATCTTTTCAAGTACATAAGTTTTGGAAACAAAATCTGCCTGCGGCAGTACAAAATACTCTATCTACCAACAAAAGAGAAAAGAATAAGAAAAGAAATAAGAAAAAAAATAGCAAAAGCTGGGTCATCAGCATCATCAATGGCCTCGCGCCGGGGGATCTGTCCTCGCCCTCTTCCTGGGCAGAAGTCCAGGAGCATCACCAGAAGTGTCACTATCCGAGCCCGAGCCCGAGCTGCCCCCGGCCTCCTCCTCGGATGACTCCGCCTCCTCCTCAGACTCGTCATCTGGAACTGGAGCCCGCGAGCTACTCCCGACATGAACGCGCCCCCCTCTGGTACGAGGATATGCTCTGCCATCCCGAGTAGAAATGGGAGGTCCAGCTGGAGCGCCACCCACCGGGGGAATCTGGAAGGGAGGCTGAAACAGCATGAAAAGACAAATGCATCAGTATATTGAGCAGTGAATCAGTGTAGAATGCAGTGTATGAGTACAGTGTATGTGAATGCCGTGAGCAGTTAATCAGTGTAGAATGCAGTGTATGAGTACAGTGTATGTGAATGCTGAGAACAGATGAATCAGTGTAGAATGCAGTGTATGAGTACAGTGTATGTGAATGCCGTGAGCAGTTAATCAGTGTAGAATGCAGTGTATGAGTACAGTGTATGTGAATACTGAGAACAGATGAATCAGTGCAGAATGCAGTGTATGAATACAGTGTGTGAGTGCCGTGAGCAGTTATCAGGTTTTGCGCAGTACATCAGATTGTATGAAACAGTCAGAGAAGACATACCGGAATGCTGTAAAGAGCCAAGATGTCGAAGGTCCGCTGCAGCATCCCCATCATGGAGGCATTCAACTCCACGGACTGTCGGGTGTACTCGGAGGATGCCTGCAAAAGTATCAGATGCATCAGTATTCTGTGGAATATCGAATAAACTGAAATGGAATGACAATGCAAGATACGAAATGAAGTGATACATACCGGAGGCAAGTCGGGAATACCGGCTAACTCATGACCAGCCGGGGGAGGAGCAAAGGGGATCTGAAAGGTCTCCCCACCCTGCCCTCTGTATGTCAGCATAGTGGGCAGAGCAGGCCAACCGGCCCCCCGTCCCCTCTGAACCCCGCCCCTGCCGCGAACTCGAGCCCTCCTCGGCGCTCCTCCTCCTACTCCTGCTCCGGCCGCCGGCGCCGCAGGTCTCTCTCTCTCAGCTCGGCGACCACCACTCAGCGGCCGCATGATGAAGGTCCGGACGTACTCTGAGTAATCGCCCTCGCCTCTGAAGCCGTCTGCCTCCCAGCCGATGGTGTAGTCCGCCATCTGCTCGGCGGTGAACCTCTCCGTATCCCGCATATGCTCGGGAGGGTGTACCGGGACTATCTGCTCAGGTAACCCTAAGGTCTGACGCAAGAAGCGCTCGCCTAGGTACCAAGCCCGACAGACCGGGCCCTCCAGCAAAATCCGGTAACGCGAGGTATCGACGGCGCCAGCAAACCGAACCCGCGCCACGGCTGGCAGTGGAGCCCAAGGCTGCCAGGTGATCTGAAATTGAAATACAGTGTGTTACCTACTGTTATTGCTAATATACAGTGAAAAGACGAAGCTTAAATGAACTGCAAGTAAAACATACCTCGGCAGGGGTGATGGTGTCAAAATAGCGGTGGAAGAAGCTGAAGGTCTCCCGGGGCCTCCGCACGCACCTCCTGTCGAAGCGGCGTGAGAAAGGAACGACCAGAGGGGTCTCTGCATCGGGTACAAGAGCGAGCCTAGGGAAGTAGGCGTAAACCCACAACTGCAAGATAAATACCAGTGCATTTATCAGATAAAGCAGAATACAGAATGAAAAGCAGAAATAGCAGAGCCGTGTGTTGTGCAATGTAAAAGCAGAGTATGTGTGTACAATGTGAGCAGTGTACAGTCAGTGTAAAGCAGAGTATGTGTGTGCCGTGTGTACAGTATGCAGCAAGTGTAAAGCAGAGTATGTGTGTGCCGTGTGTACAGTATACAGCAAATGTAAAGCAGACTACAGTGTGTACAGTACAGAATACAGAAAGTATGTAGAGTAGAAATATAAAGCAGAGAAGAAGACATACCTCCCAAGCCCGCCAGTAGCCCCCGAGCAACTGCCCGCTGCCACGAGAGACTGAGCTCATGTAGCCGTAGAGGGTGGCCAAAGCGGCGCCGCCCCAGTCATATCGCAGGAGGTCCCGGACGTCCACCAGTGCGCTGAGAAGGCAGAGAGGCACGGTGTTCGCCCGGTCGGCGAAGAGGGTCGTCCCTAACAAAAACATCATAAAGCCGCGTGCGTACTGCTCTACAGCCGCCTCGGTCATCGGAGCCGCCGCCACCAACGCAGGCTGCACTCTGAACTGCACCTCAAACCAGGAGTAGCGGACAAAGCCTGGACGAGCTAGAGGTGGCGGCTCACCAAGCAAGTAGATCTGAGCGGCGATCCACTCGTCCATGTCGGTGTCGAAGGGGATCGGATCACCCCCTACCCCGATGCCGGTGAGCACCGAAAAGTCGTAGGGAGTCATCGTCATGTCTCCCGCTGCAGATAAGTGGAAAGAGTCGGTGGTGTCCCACCACCTCTCTGCCAAGGCGGCAAGGAGAGGTCTGCAGGCGGAGAGCCTGGAAAGTCCCCTGCAAAAGGAACTGAAACCCGCATCGTCCACGATGCGTCGAACCGCCTCGGGAAGCTCCAAGTACCAATCTCGAGCCGCGACATTCCCATACCCGCGGATGGCATGGGAATCTCCCTGTTTTCAAGCAAATAGTTGCAAAGCAATATGAAATGTACAGTTTCGAAGAAACAGTTAAAGTCAGCACAAGTCTAGCATGCGTGCAAGTCTTTCAGATTCAAACAGAAACCGGGTACCGGTGTGCTTACAGTAAACTACGGCGCGTGATGCGTCAGTGTGTTTTGAGTGGCCCAGTGTAAACTTGGTGCACGTGTGCACGTTTTTCAGATGCAAGCAAATGTCAGGTTTCAGTGCACCAGTAGGTGGACTACGGCCTGTGATGTGTCAGTACTCCTGTGGAGATCAGTGTAAACATAGCATGTGTGCGTGTTTTTTAAAATTCAAACGGATGCCAGGTCCCGGTATGTTTCAGTGAATTACCAACGTGTGATGCGTCTGCGTGTTTGTGTGATTCAGTGCAAGTCTAGCATGCGTGCGAGTTTTCAGAATTCAAATAAGCACCGGGTGTTGGCGAGTTCATGTCAAAAGTGCGATGTGTGCCGTGTGTTTGGGTGATTTAGGCTAGCGCAGTGTGTGTGCATGTGTGTCGGTCCTAAGCAGATATCAGTTGTGAAGTTATCTACAATCAACTACAATATACGGCATGTCAGAGTTAAGCAGTTAACGGGTGCAGTTAGCTACGGCAGTCGACAGAAAATTCTACATTGTAGAAAATAAAACAAAGTAGAGATGTTACCTCGGAAGCGTCGAAGGACAGGTGCGAGGTCGGCTCGCGCAGGAGAAGCTCTGGATCCAGCGCTCGGTCGAAACCGCGGAAGTGGCGAAGTCCATCGGGTGGTAGAATGTAAATAGCCGGCCGGTAGGTCGCCGGATCGAACGGGCGCTCACTCAGCGGGAGGAGCTCGACCCCGGGATCCATCTCGTGATCCGGGGGAGTCCCGACATATGGAACATCGTCTGCCATGGTAATGGTGGTGAGAAAATGGAAACCGGGTCGGAATGTGAAAAGTCAACCGGAAAAGTCAACCCCGAGCGGACCGAAAATGGCCGGAAAGGCCGGAAGATGAAAATACACGGAAATGTAGAGAAAATCGAGGGGAACAAGTCCCGAAAAGGCGAAAATAGCAAAGGGGATCCCGAAATGAGATTTCGATCGGGTGGAAATGTCCGAAACGCGAAGAATATCACGAGTCCGACGGTAGAACGAGCGTGAAACGCGAAGAAATCGATGAAAAATCGAGAGAACAAAGCTCTAGAGAGAGAGAGTGGAGGATTTCGGCGGAAGGGGAAGTGAAAAATAGGGTTTGGGAACCCTATTTTATAAAACCCGTGGTGAATTGCCGAATCTGCCCCCGATCAGGCATTTTCTGCCGGTCGGCACTATTTAGTGCCGGTCGGCACAATATTGTGCCGGTGTATTGTTTTTGCAGCCGGTGGCCAGCCGGTGGTGTTCCCAAGGCCTTGTTTAGGCTAAGTGAGGGGTTTTAGGTCTTCATAACTCAAGAAAGTGCAAGAAAGTGCATCCCCGACGCTCAATCGGCCTCCGTTTTGACCTCGGACCGTGTCTTCTGTGCGTGACACTCAAACTCAAGCAAAGAATGTATCCTTTTGTATCCTTTTGTCTTTTATAAGATTCAAAAGTTGCCCCGTGTGCGTTGCATACATTTATCACACTGATCGGTGCGTTGCATTGCACCGTCATGCATTATCATGCATTTTATTACAAGCGTTTTCACGCATTGTCATGTATCTCAATACATACATTGCCTTGCACATCATGCCTTGATTTACGTTTCGTACAGCATGCATGTCACACCCGCATTGTTCTGCATCTCCTTTGAGGCACGCGTACCTCATTGCACTCCATTTTCCATTCTTACGGGGCACGCGTGTCTCATTCGTCTCATTTGCCCCATTTGCATTGGCATGCATGCCCCGTGTGTGTTGCCTCGCACTCCTCCCTCTCTCGCATGTACTACGCTGAGAGGCTCTTTGTTTTTCCTCTCTCGCGTGTACTACGCTGAGAGGTCTTTTTGTCTCCTCTCTCGCGTGTACTACGCTGAGAGGTCTTTTTGTCTCTTCTCTCGCGTGTACTACGCTGAGAGGTCTTTGTTTTTCCTCTCTCGCGTGTACTACGCTGAGAGGTCTTTGTTTTTCCTCTCTCGCGTGTACTACGCTGAGAGGTCTTTTTGTCTCCTCTCTCGCGTGTACTACGTTGAGAGGTCTTTTTGTCTCCCCTCTCGCGTGTACTGCGCTGAGAGGTCTTTTTGTTTTTCCTCTCTCGCGTATACTACGCTGAGAGACTTTTTGCTTTTCCCTCTCGTGTGTGCTGCGCTGAGAGGTTACGCCGGTCTGGCGAGACCTTAAACACGCGCGGTCTAGGAGACCTTAAATCCTCGGGAGGTGCAAGACCTTCGGTGCATTGGGGTGCACCCCATCGCATTTGGCATACATCATATCGCACTGTTTTGTGCACTTGCGTTGTCTAACGCATCGCGCTATTTTGCGCATCGCGCCGTTTGGCGCACCCCCTTTTGCATTGTCTTGCATCTTTTGGGGCACGCGTACCTCATCGCACTTCATTTCTCATTCGCATCGACGTGCATACCTCATTTGCATTGGCATGCGTGTCTCACGCGCGTTGTGCATCGTTTAGCCCGCCGGTCCGGCGGGACCTTAAACACGCACGGTCTAGGAGACCTTAAATCCTCGGGAGGTGCAAGACCTTCGGTGCATTGGGGTGCACCCCATCGCATTTGGCATGCATCATATCGCACTGTCTTGTGCACTCGCGTTGTTTAACGCATCGCGCTATTTTGCGCATCTCATTGCATTTTGCATGCATTCAATTGCGCTATCTTGCGCATCGCACTGTCTTGTGCACTCGCGTTGTCTAACGCATCGCGCTATTTTGCGCATCACACCATCCTGTGCACGCATGGTCCGGCGGGACCGAAAACACGCACGGTCTGACAAGACCTTAAACCCGTCCATTTGCATTGTTATGCATCTCAAAAGCCGTGCGTTGGCGCGCATTTCAAACATCATGCATCATGTGCATTTCAAATGCATACATTTTGCATCCCGGCCTAGGAGACCTTAAATCCTCTGAATGTGCAATTCCTTTGGTGTTTGTCGTGCCCGAACGACTTTCGGTGGTCTGGTAAAGCCACCCGTCTGTGTTTGCGGTGAGTTCCTAGAAGACCAACTGGGACGATGAAAACTAGAGTTTGAATGGCTTATGCCTAGAACGCAAAGGTTCGGAATTTCCGAGACTAAAGTCTGGTTTAAATACCCAGGGGGGTGCACCCTCGGCTTGAAATCTGTATGGAAGCCCCATAGGTTGAGGCGGCGTGCTTACGCCTCAATTCTGGATACTGAACCAATCTAGTATATCGCCTTGTTGGTAAGATAGGGAAAGCTGCAATCATAGTCATTGCATCATAGTGCATTGTCATGCATCATCGCATATATTGCATATGTCATGCATTTCAAACAAAAAACAAACAAAAAAAAACATGCATTTGTCATGCATCATCAGAATACTGCATATGTCATGCATTTCAAAAAACAACAAAAACAAAAAAAACACATGCATATGTCATGCATATCATTGTAGTATAGTGCATATGTCATGCATTTTCTGTAAATATCCATTTCCATCGCATTGTAGTTTGCATGCATCCTTTGCATCACTTCCATCCATGGCTTGCGCCTTTCCAGGTTGAGCTTGGTCTGGTATGTGCCCCTACTTTTCACGTCGAAGCACAGTTTTTGTGTACGCGCCTATTCCTTGATGAGCTTGGTTTGAGGGTTGCGGCACATTTCCTGTGTTAGACGCGGTTCGTATGCGTACATGCCTTTCCTAGGCAAGATTCGGTTCGGCCCGCGTGCCATATCCATTGTATCCATTTCCATTACATTGTAGTGTAATTGTTGCGTCCGGCATTAGGATCATTATTCCCTCCTCAGCGGGTCGTTTCCCCACTTATGTCATTCCACCCAATACTTGTTCTTGTGTCCGTGCGAAGTACTCATAGATCAGACATCGTTCTATGGGAGACGGACTTGTTACCTCCATCAATCTATTTGACATTCGTGTGGTTCCGAACCGCTCATGATTGAATCATGATTCAATTGCCCTGCATGTAGTTTGCATTGCATATAGTTTCAATTGCATTGCATTGTCATTTGCATTATTTATACATAGTTTTGTATATTTTGCATATCATTTTGCATTCATCATTTGCATTATCATGCATATTGCTAACAATATTGCACCTGCTAAGTTTGCTTTCTTTGCAGGCACGATATTGTATGTACGGCTCATTTGAGGCCGGTGCAACCGGACGAGCCGCACAGGTATTGTATCCTCCGAGTGAGACGTATCGAGAATTGCATAATTCTCTTACATCCTTTCTGCATTGTAGTGTAGTTTGGCGTATGCTAGCTTATAACTGTCGCATGTGTGCTTCGTTACAGCTTTCTTTGCATGATCATAAGTTATGCTCGGCCTTTTGCATCGTCAGTTGCATCTTGCCCCCGCCTACGGGCGCATACCTTATCTGCGGCTTGTATGCCTGAGCCTGAACTACGCTGGTTTGATTCCTTGCAAAGGGATACGTAGGCAGCTTGCGAGTTCAACCATTTGCGCTTTGTATGTTTGTCCAAGTCTTCGGCCTTGTCAAAAATGGGTCGTCTCTGGGCTTTGACATTCACTCCCGTCATTGTTATGAATTTCGAGTTCTGTCAAAGAGGGGCAACTGTAGACACCCCATTTTTGACCGTCCTCAAGACTTGGACGTCACCGTTGGACACTCGGTGATTATCCATGTTTGTGTTCGTTTGGAGTTCCCGGAGTTCTCGGCTCACGCGCCTTGCCTCAGGACTTCCGAACTTGACCGTTTTGTGTTTGGTTTTGCACCAAACACTTGTGTTTTGCCTTGGAAGGGCAGGGAATGCTTTGTGAGGCATCCCCACACACCACCGGCTGTGGCTAGAGGCCACCGGCTGGCTGGTGTTGCCATCGGCACTTTATTGTGCCGACCGACACTATTTTGTGCCGACCGGCACTAAGTTTTGCCAAAATGGCACTCTTTGCCGGCCGGACACTGTGCAGTTGCTTTATGAGATATTTTCAGACAGCTGTATAGTTTTGGTTCCCCTCCATATATGGTGGGATGACCCTCTTAGTTAGCTTAGCTTGTAAGCTTTGCAAGCTTGCTTGCCTATAAGAGGACCACTCCTCTTCTTGGCTTAGGGTTACAATTTTTTTAGACATTTTAGACGGAGAAGAGGCTCTGGTTTTAGGTTAGAAGTTTTGTATCTATCCTATTTCTCTTCTTCCCTCTTATTTGTACACTAGGTGTTTGTGACTTACTATTGCTCATCAACACCTAGTGTTTCACCTTCCTTTGGTTACTAAGGTCCTAAGGGCTGGTTCTTGGTGTTCTTGATTGGTTTGGAGCTCAAGGAAGCCACAACATCAACCTTTGTGAAGGTGATCAACAAGGGTGAGAAACTTACTTTATTTACCCCATTTTTGCACTCCTTTTTTACATAGCTTAGAACTGTTTTTGTGCTTGGTGATCAACACATAAAAGTTCTATTTTTTAGTCCTCTTGATAGTTTATTAAGGGTACTTTGTGCTTTGGGTAGGTTTGGCCACCCTTAGGCCTTGAAAAGGCTCATTTTTGTGCTATTTTGTTGAGATCCGAGACTTTGGTGTTTGGGGCCTCTTCACCACTGAAATCTTGAGGGATTTCAGTGGTGAAGATGGTGCCTTGGAGTCCCAAGAAGGAGAGGGCCACCCCCTCTCCTTGTTGTCCTTGAAAAGGGCAAGTTTTGGCCTCCAAAGGAGCACCATGTTTGATTGTTTGTTGAGCATATCTTGGCTGTTTTTCATGCTTATATTGCCATGATACAACATGTTTCTAAGTTGGTTTTAGTACTCTTTGCATGATTTGCATAGTTGCTTTGTAATGCCTTAATGTTGCCTTAACATGCCTAGGTTGTATGCCTTTGTTTTTAACATGTTCTAGGCTTAGATCCATGAAGCTTGTGTGCTTATTTTGTCATGCTTTAGGTCTGTCCATACTTGTTTTGGTCGACCATGACTTATATCTCATAGCCTCTTGGTATTTGGCTTGTTGGCCTTAAGAGCATGAGTGTGTAGCATGCCTTGCTTGCATTATTTTGGTGGTTTGGAACCATTTTGCATGCTATTTCAGTCCTTCATACATGTTTTGTTTGATTGCCTAGCATGCCTCTTTAATGCTTTAAGAGTATGTGTTAAATGCTCCATGTATTGGTCATGTTGCATGCCTTTGTGCTTAAGCCTCTTAGATGCCATCTAAGTAGCCATTTGGCTTTGTTTTAACATGCTAAAACTCTGTTTTAGGTTGTTCAATACATGCCATAGTTGTTTTGCATAAGTGTAGTTTAATGCTTCCATGACTTGCCTCAAGTGTTGAACCTATGATTGCATGCATTTGTTTATCTTGCCTAACATGATTTGGCATCATTTCATAGCATGATTTTCAGAGCCTAAATTGCATGCTAGTTGTCCATTGTTGTGCCCCTTTAAGTGTGCTTAAGGATTGTATGATTGTGCTTAAGTGTTGGTGCCTTAACTTGTGCATGTGTGCATGTGTGTTTGGCCCCCTTAACTTAGCATTTTGGCCACTGATTTTAGGACTATTTGAGTTTCCTAATTCATGTATAAGACCATCCTTCCATTGGTTTGCATGCTTATCTTGTATGCTTGCTTAAACCCTTTGCATGAACATATTGCATAGTCCATGTTGCATGTCTAGTTGACATGTCTAGGGTTGCATTTGTATTGTGCATGTTGGGCCTCTTGAAGTGAAGTATGATGGAGGTTGAGCACCCTTATTTACTTGTTTGCATTGCATGCATTTGAAATCAAAGTTGCATCCTTGGTTCTTAGGGCCATCATGCATGGAGATGCGCGATTGGTGGTCCGAGAACCGAGGCACATCTGCCTTTGAGTCAAAAACATGATAAGGAGTGTGTTTGGTGCATACATGCTTTGAATTACATTGCCATGCATGTTGTTGTCCTCTGCTGCTGTGAGTTGCAGGTTTTGCAGGCATTTTCTACCGACCGGCACTATTTAGTGCCGACCGGCAGTCAATTGGCAGCCGATGGATGAGTCTAGTACCGGTGGCCTCCTCCTTCAGCCGGTGGTGTCCTATCCCAGCCGGTGGTGATCCCTAGTGCCCTGAGAGGCACTCCTAGGACTTTGTTAATTTTCTGAGGAGGAGAGCAGAAGAAACAGAGGCAATCCGTGCATGGCAGTGCGGTTCCAAGCCAGTCCCAAGCGCGTGTTGCATCCGGCCCTCATCCCGAGGCGATTTACTGTTTAATTAGATTAATTATTGTATTTAATTAATTTAGTTGATTTGTAATATTTTAATTAGCTTGCATAGTTAATTAATTTGTATATTCTTTCGGTCCCTCCGAGTGAGGGCGAATTTGTAATAAGTGTGGGTGAGTGCGGTGTATGTCTTCCAACCCCCACTTCTTTCTTCCCTTTTATTTACCTGCCTACGATGGCAAATTAGGGCACGTTTAAATTAGCATACCTTATGCAATGCATGCGTGCATTCATGCATTTGTTTACATGCACCGGGCTCGGTACATCATACAAACTGCATTGCAATTTTCAATTCCAAAATTGAATACATGCTACTCGCGCATTTCACATGCCATGCTTAGGATAGCCGGGCCTGTCTAGATTACATTCCGTATGCGCTGCATTAGTCACTTAACATAAACTGTCGTGCATGTTTTGCTAACTGGTTTCTTGTTTTGGCACGGAGTACGATGTAAGTTTTATGCTTTAGCATGTCGCATGCGTGTGAATGTTAGCATGACAACATAATTACCATGAGGCTAGCTGCTTATGTGATATAACTGCTTGAATGCCTGTGGGTGGAGGTTGGGTTGCTTGAGTTGGAAAAACTCGTTGAAATCCGTGTTTTAGCCTACTTGAGAGTAGCAAATTTTGAAACGCTTTCAAAACGAACGGATATGCAATGCTTATTTCCAAATTAGGCAATCTAGTCTATACTTGTTTGCTGTGCGCATAACATAGTAATTCTAGGCTAATAACCGGAATAAGAACACATAACGTTTTCAAAATCGAATATCACGGTTAGTAGAGGCCGGTCTTCGGACCGGGCGAAAGGGGGTGCTCATAGCTGACCTTCCCCGATCGTACCCAAGCTCCCGAGCCAAGACATTTGGTGATGACGGACACGTGGCCTTCGGCACCGAGTCAGGGTTTCCTAAATTCCCCCATTAAAAAATATTTAGGTGGCGACTCTGTAATCTGGCAAAGCAGTCTATGTTTGGCACTACTTTTCAAAAATCTGTTTTTTCTTCAAAACGATTTGCCAGAGTTGGACTCTTTGGTTCAGATTAAGAACCGTGACAATTTGAGTCTGAACTATAGTGAACCCAATACGAACAGAACGGGACTTAACCCTCCCGGGGCGTTCGGGGACGTCTACACATACATTCTTTGTATTCATGTATTTTTATATTCATGTATTTTATATTTATTAAGTACATTGTCTAGATTATATTCATGTCCCTAGTTAGTTGCAAGGTTGTTTAGGTTCATGGATCTTATTCATTGAACTTATGTATAAGCTTCTCTATATAAAAGGATGTAAGCCTACGGACAAAATATATGAATAAATAAGTGAGAAAAATTCAATACAAAATATAGTTCGTTCCAAAGAGAGTTTTATCAAAAGCTAACATGGTCATGGATAGGGAAATTGCCCACGAACTACATCTTTGTCACTAAATCATATCCAACTAGGCAGTGATCATCAACTGAATACCAATACAACTTACTGTCAACAGACAAAGCTGGCCCAGTTAACACTTTTGGGCCAAACTTGGGGCATATTTTGAACTCTTGTACTTCTCACTGATGGGTATTTACATGGTAGATTTGGAGGACGCAATCCTCAGGCAAACCCACCACAAAACATTGATTGGGGAACTCTCTGGCAGCTGTGAATATATTGTCAATCTTAATGGGACGATATGGAGGATCAAGTAGAGACTCCCATTTCTTTTGCTTCGTGTCATAAGCCATGATCCACGGTGACTGCCTCTCCAACTCCAACTGCATGTTTTGAGAGGGAAAACGTGGCTTGAAAAATTCTTCAACCGATGGCAATTGTGGCCCGAGGAATTTTTCAATTGGTAACATGTGGGATTCTTCAACTGGCTTGTCTTTAAATTCTTTAGTTGATAGCTTGATGAATTTTTTAAATCCTTCAATTAATGCCTTGTGGAATTCTTCAACCCATTCAAATTCTTCACATGATTTATTGTGGAATTCTACAAATTCAACTAATGGCTTGTGGAATTCTTCAACTGATGGGATGTGGAATTCTTCAACTGATGTCTTGAGGATTTGTTGGTATTCTTCAACTGATGGTCTGAAGAATTCTTCAACTAATGAGACAGCTTTTAGAAAGTAATCCATAACAGGAGAATTCAGTGACAATAACATGGCTGGGCGTATTTGATTGCTGAGATCAATTTTTTGTGAAAGTAGTTTTGGCGAACACAGTGATGGTAAAATAATTTTTCAATATAGTATTTTTGTTGAACCAAGAATATGTCGCTATATGGAGAAGAATAAATGTTGTCCAAGTATTGTATGCAAATGGTTGTTTCCAAAAGGTAACGCTTTGAGATTACCGCTTCGATTGCTGAGGACAATTGTTGTGAACGTAACGCTCACTTTCAGAGTTCGGTGACTGCCCCTCCAACTCCATGTTTTGAGAGGGCAAATATGGCTTGGGGACCTCTTTAAAGGCTGACAATATTTTGTCAAGGTCAAGGCATGGAAGGGGAGGTGGGGAGGTCCCTGCTTTTAAGCTCAGGTAGTAGGGCATGGGCAACCGTGACTTCCCCACCGACTCCACTTTTTGAGAGTGATGATCACCCCCCAAGCAATAAAACTTGCCGCCGAGAACGCAGGTGTGCGGTGATGCAGTTATCTGATTAGGCATATTTTGAACGGGCTCCCAATCCCACGGGCTGGAACTAATAAGGCTAAGGTCATTGCGATCCACTAGATTGCTTTCTCGCCAAGCCGATGGTCCCTTCCAATCATCAAGAATATATAATGTCTTGAAGCCCAAAATCTCCCAGCCAAGTATCCAATCCATGTTTGCAGTGACTTGGGGTTTGAGATTTACCACTCCGGACTCATCGTCTTCGTGAAAAGGAATAGGGTAGTTAATATATTTAGCAGGAGCAAAAATGATTTAGAGCTCTAAAAAATGAGCTCTAAATCCATCACTAGTGTGTTGACAGTGGAGTCCAGTGATGGACTGTGTCTTGTTTTTTTTTTTTTTTTTATTTCTTCCATGCCAGCTCATTAGAGCTGGCATTAGAGCTGCTGGATTAGAGCTCTCCAGCAGTGCTCGTCCATACACAGATATAGGCTACTTTACCTGGTGGTCGTAAGGCCGACGACGACAATGATGATGATGTTGGCCGGCCGATTTCCATCAAACCAATTCTCGAAAACCCAAGGACGATTCTTCTGCAAGACGAAGAAGAATGCAGAGATTGCAGATCTACGATTGATGCTAACCCCTTACAAGACGGACGTTAAATACTGGTTAAAACCTTACCTTCCTAACTGTCCAATTCAATTCACCATTTAAAATTGAATTAATTAAATAAAAATAAAATACAGTATAATTTCTTTAAATTAATGGCTTTGGGATCAGTCAAATTCAATTAATTTTGTCACATATCAATTTATCAATAAATTAATAATTATTAATTTACAAATATATTTTAAACTGTTTTTTCCTTAACAAAAAACATATTATATTGGGTAAATTATACTTACCTCCCTAAGGTTTCTGACAAATATAAAGACCTCTCTTGTGATTTTAATAATTATAGAAATCTCCTCTACTTTTGTTGAGAATATCCAGATTCTCTTAATCTGTTAATTTAACACAAATGTTATTACTTTTCTATTCAAAGCGATAATATTACCGCTTTGAACTAATAAGCTATTTAAATGAAAAAATTTCATTCACCTCTCCTGAGATTTTACATATATATTATTAACAATTCATACATATTTTAACTTAATATCCTAATAATTTAATATGAGGCCCTAATAATAAGACTTATTTCACATTATATAAACAACAAAATATTTATCAATTTTAATTAGTATATTTATTATTTAAATTTCTTTTTTCTTTTCTTTTTTAAAGTTGAAACAACTCAATTTGTCCTACTTATTTATTCATATGGAAGAAAATTATTATCCCTAAATTGTTAAAATATTATTAATAAATTTTAATTTTTATCTTTGAGTTATGAAATTTCTAGTTGATGCATATTTATAAAAATAAAAAAAGCAAGTTATTCTTACATGATTAAAAAAATAAATATAAAAGTAAAAAAAATCTAATTACCTCACAATAAAATAAAATTAGTTAAGGAAATGAAAGATCAAGAAATCATTTAGAATAATAAGCAATTCAAATAATTTTTCATTTATTACACCAAAAAACAAAATTAACCTTTACTTGAATAGATAAATTATTTTAGAATACTAAAATACTCAATTAATTTGTTGTATGATACTTAAAATATATTTCTCCATCTTTATTTTTCTCATTTAAACTATTTTTATTAAATAAAATCTTAAAATTAATTTCTCACCTTCATTAATGGTTAAATTTTTATTTTATTTATTTTTATTTCTCATTATTATTTTGTTCTATTATTATTTATAGCAAAGTGTCATTATTTAAATTATTTAATTTTATTTCTTCAGTATATTTAATACTCATATAATTTTATTGACAAGACTCAAAAATCAGACTCTAATACTAATTTAAACACACAACGAAATAAAATATTTTCTAAGGAAAAAAAATATAAATGTAATTTAATTTACCCTATTAAATATATATATATATATATATATATATTATTATTTATTTTTCATAATTTTTTTAAATTATGAATGTAATTTCTTGACTATATTTTTTTCCACAAGAAGTTTTTGAACTTTTATAAACAAAAAATAAAATAAAAATTCAACCATTAATGAAGGTGAGAAATAAATTTTAAGATTTAATTAATAAAAACAGTTTAAATGAGATAAATAAATATGGAGAAATAGATATTAAGTATCATACATAACGAATTAATTGAGTATTTTATTATTCTCAAATAATTTATCTATTCAAATAAAGATTAATTTTAATTTTAGGTGTAAGAAATAACAAATTGTTTGAATTGTTTATTATTCTCAAATGATTTCTTAATCTTTTATTCCCTATTAACTAATTTTAATTTATTGTGAGGCAATTAAATTTTTTTTACTTCTATTTTTATTTTTTAATTTTTTTTTAATCATGTAGAAATATTAATTTGTATTTTTTTAAATATACATCGACTAGAAGTTTAATGACTCAAAGATAAAAATTAAAAATTGAGAATAATATATAATTGAGAGAAGATAAAATAATATATATTTTTGTTACATATGAATAAATAAGTAATGCAAATTGCTAGGAAAAAAAATAAATCTATTTATTTTAACTTTAAAAAAAAAATCAAATAATAAATTCATTGCTTAAAATAATAAATTTTAGGTTATTTATGTGGTGTGACATAAATCTTATATTAAATTATTACGATGTTATTTAACATTAATTTTAGAGAGATTTTTTATTTTTAAGTAATTTATCAATAAAAATTAAGTTTTTTTTTTTTTACATTAAATGATTTAATAATGTCTTAAAAATTTAAAAGATTTTATTTAATATTGCATGAAATTTAACAATTTTATTAAATAATGGTAAAATATGTATGGGTTTTTGATAACATATATTCAAAACTTTAGAGGAAGTGCATGAAATTTCTCATTTAAATAGATAACGTAATTAATGAGCAATTTCATCATTTTTGGTATGATATCAACAAATTCTGTCAAATAGCATAACAGTGGGAAAATTTTGATAATAGTTTCAAAAGTAAAGGGATAGTGTAATTATTAAAACCACATGGGAGGTTACTGTAATTGTCAGAAACCTTAGGAAAGGTAAGTATAATTTACCCTATTTTATTTATTCACTTATCAAGGTTTAATTCGATTTATCACATCAAGTGACTAAGTTAAGATTCAAAGTATTATAAAATATATCTCTATACTTAATCAATTAACAATTTATTGAATTATAATTAGCATAAAGATTCAATTTATTCAACTTATTTAAAACAAGTGCATGCAATGTATTGAATCAAAGCAAACACTATTTAACCTAACACAATCCCTTTAGGTTTTCTTAATAACCTTTAGTTCAAATAAAGCAGAGAGAAAGGTCATGACCACCACCACAACCACCTCCTTCTGCAACACTTTAGATTTATGTACCCACCACCATTGCGATCCAATTTCTCACTAAATTCACTGCAAGAGAGAAAGAAATGAAAACCTAGGGTTTCCAGAGCTTAAAAAAGAAGAAGAAGAGGCAAGAGGAAGAAGGCGGTGATGGAGAAAAGTTAGGGGTTATGGGGTAAAGCAGAAATGGTTGGGTGGCAACGGATGGGGGTAGCAGGGTGACATAAAGAGAGAGAGAGAGAGAGAGAGAGAGAGAGAGAGAGAGACTAGATTGCAATGGTTGGTGTTGAGGGGCTAACTAGTGGCGAAGGCGCAATGATAGTAATGGACTGATAGAGATGGTGGTAATGGAGTGGGGTATAATGAAAAATTGGATCTAAAAATTTTAAGGTGGAATGACATTTTCGTAATTTTATACAATGATTGAAAGGTAATAAAAAAAATTAAAATTGAAGGGTGTAATAAGTTGAAACAATGGTGTAAGTAGATGTAGGTGTACAGAAAATTTCTAAAATACGAGAGATTCTATTTACATACTCACAATTTCTCTCAGTAAACATTATTTGTGTCATTCAAATATCAACTTTCGAATAAAATACAAATGTTCGAATATCAACTGTTGAACAAGATTTTGTTCAAACAATTAGTTTTTGTTCAGAAGTGGATAACCGAACATCACAAATTGTATGTACTTAGATAAAATATAGTATGCAAATAGAAATAGCCCCAAATACCCTTTTTCATTATGTTTAATGACTAAAATACATTTAGTGTTTCTTAACAAAAATAAGTAGATAATTCAAATTGACAAAAATCAAAAGATTAAAATTTAAATTATCAAAATTAAAATTTTAGTTTTTGTTTTGTTACAAAGGTCAAACTCGTAAGTTTTTTTTTTTTTTTTTCTTTTTTAGTAGTCTCTCCTATATTTTTTGTGAGGCCACATAATTATCAAATCCAATTCCACAACCTATGGCTAAAACATAGCCTTATACATGCATCTAAATTTCAATTTCAAAATTTGAATTTAGCTAAACAGATAAAGAAGAGTTATTTGGACAAGATATCCCCATTGTTCTTCCAAATACCTCTTCTCTCCCCTTACACTCTCTACCTTTCCCTTTACCACCATCCATGGCAACTGCCTCGGAAGCACATGCATTATGGGGAAAAAGGCCACTTGTTTAGAGAACATTTAGAGGGAAAGCTAGTTTGCTCTATGCCATTATTTCTTTAATTTTAACCAATGTTTTTTGGGGAAAAAACCCATAAATTTTGATTTTGCATATGGATTGCAAAATGTAACGCAAATATTTTTTTTTGTAAAAAAGTTTTGAATGAATATTCTATCCAAACGTTGTTCTTATTTTACCATTGTAGGTGTCTGTCTTACTTCGGTTGGAATCATGCCAGTTCTATATTTAAATTGTGTTTGAATTTTAGTTTACTCAGTTAAATCTGGTTATAAATAAGCCTTGATTCGAAATTTTTCCATTGTTTCACAGAAATGCCTCTACACAAGGGGTATGGAAAAAGTTGTGGACTCTAGGCTTACCTCCTAAATGGGCTATGTTCATTTGGAAATGCCTTCATAGAATTCTTCCACTCCAATGGGAATTGAAAAAACACTGTGTGTCTGTTAGCACTTGTTGTGCTCATTGTAACAATAGTGACGAAACCTTAGAACATGTGTTCTTTGAATGTGAATGGGCGCAAAGGGTGTGGAGAGGATCTACATTGGGTTTGAATTTCAGCATAGGAGTGACAGTGTCCTTCTTTCAATGGTTTACAGATTGGATAGAGCAAGTAAAATATAAACAAATTATAGTTCAATTGGTAGCAATTCTATAGACTTCATGGTTACACAGGAATAAATTGGTTTTCAATCAAAGTTATTCCACCATTGAAAGCATACTAGGGGAAGCAAGGAAGCTATCTGATATGGTTTCCAGTAACTCCAAATGTGGATTTGGTACATGTTCTGACCGTGTATGTCATATATCAAATAACACATCTAATTTGTGCATTTTGTAGAATGAATGGGGAAATAGTAACGACATAGAGTCATGGACGTTCATCATTGATGGATCATGGAAATCAGCTACATTAAATGCAAGAATAGCATGGATTTGTTTGGACCACAACATGCAACAGATCAAACAGCAAGCTACTATGAAGACATCATTACACAATCCATTGTTGGCTGAAGCGAATGCATGCTTGGATGCAGTTAGATGGGTAGTGCAACAGAGAATGACAAGCATAACAGTGCAAACAGATTGTCAGGTCATAGTGAGGATGCTTCAGAAGAAAGGAAGGGAAGCCGATTGGAAGATTGCAACTATTTTGAATGATATTATAAATTATGCTAAGTGCTTGAATTATGTATGTATTAGTAAAGTAGGAAGAAATGTAATTCAACCAGCACATGAACTGGTGGCTCCTAGAAAGTGTTTGACCACTGGCTACATAGTTATGAGATTGTAATTCCAAGTAGTGAACAAATTACTGGTCACATGTTAAGACAAGATGATTCCTAGTAGTTAAAGAGTCTACTAATCATATGTTAAGACATGATATTTCCTAGTAGTGATAGAGTCTACTAATCCTATGTCAAGACGTTGTGATTCCTAGTACTCCCTCTGTCCCAAAATATTAGTCCCTTATTTCATTTTTCATTATCCCGAAATATTAGTCCCTTTTCAAAAATCAAGTACAAAAATAATATAAATTTCCTATTTTGCCCTCCTTTAAAATTCATTAACAACATAAAAAGTACAATTATAGCATTGATATTCTCCAAAAAATGTACTATCAAAGGGTAATTTTGGAAAATCAAATTGTTTAAAGTGTAATAATTGTACTACCAAAAAAAGTTGAATTCCCCAAAAGGGACCATTATTTTGGGACGAAGGGAGTAGTGAAGTGGGTACTGTGGTGAAGTGGTTTGGAAATACTCTTCAGATTCTGGGGGACGCTCGTGATCCTCTGTTAGTCACCTGAAAAGAAACAAACACTTCGGTCGGGAGTGTCGGAATTAGCACTCCGACGGGCAAGTTAGTCTCTGCACTCAAGATTACTTGTATTCTAAGTTAAGCTTAATAATTCTCACATACCTTTTTAGAACTGAAGATCTTGTATTTATAGTATTCTCTTTGGGCCTTTGGGCTGGGCTCATCCTTGTTCCGTTACATGTACCTCTACTCGGCAACTGTTCTACTGGCTGAGGTACTGGTTATTCTATTCAGCTCCTTGATTGATTGGGGTATGTACCGAATAGAGATTACGTTTCAGGCCGGACACGCTTAACCGTCCCTATGGATCTGATGAAATTCAGCTCCCACAATTGCCCTCCAAACACCCTACTAGCATTAATTAGTCGGCATGTTTGGCTTCTAGCCTGGGAAGTCAAAAATTCAGCGGTTAACCCTCTTCCCAATGCGTGTCAGAACGCGTACACGCTTCTTAGTCATCGTAACGCCTTCCCACCCCTTCGGACACTGCTTCCATTTAATATGATTTGAAATTGTCTCTTCGAGTGTATGTCTTGAATATTCAAAAGATATCTTGCTCGCTCTCTAGTGCAACTCTATCTCTTCGCGGCTTCTACAACTCCTTGTTTCTCGCTTCTTCCTTCATCTCCTGTAAGTCTTCTCCTCCTTCATTTTTGATCCCGCTTCCTTACTTGCTTTTAACTTTCCATAATCCTTGGGTTTGGCCAAAAAATGGCAAAACATCTGAAAGAGCTCTTTTCGGCGGATCGAATCTCCGATTTTCGACGCCATTTCTCCATCGCTGATGACATCCATCTGTCACTTTTGGCAGACAGCACCATTGATATGTAGAGGGAAGATGAAAGCACAATCGTCTTTCCTCTCCTATCAATTGCTGAGGGCGGAGTCCACTTTCCTCTTCACCCACTTTTGAGGGCCGTTCTTAGATACTGGGGTCTAATCCCTTCCCAGCCCAACGTGAATTTCTTCTGCATCATAATGGGGATCGTAGAACTAAACCGCCGTCTTAAGATCAATTTAGGTATTCCTGCCATTCGGCACTGTTACGTCCTAGCCAAATCTACTGGCCGGCTAGGGCGCTACTTTCTTAGAGCCAAGGATACTGATCATCACTTAGTGACTATGCTCGCCAGCTCTGGCAAGCGTATCGACAACGTGATGGTCGTTGTCCGCGGCAATTGGGAGTTCGGCGAAGGCGAAGATCGCCTAGACCCGGTGCTGAGGAAAAAAGGAGAACCAGGTGGCCGATTGGATTACTTGTTTCCATTATTTCCATATATATTTATTCGGCACTGTATTCGTCTAATTGTTTTGTTTATGTAAGCAGTGATTTGAAGAGAGTGTTGGTTTCAGATGACGACGCTGTGCTCACAGAAATTAAAAACCACGCTACAGTTCGTCAGCCATCCAGACCTTCAAAAACAAAGGAGGGCAGCCCACATTCTTTTGCGGTACGAGCCAACTTACACGACGTTCTCGGCAGCAGACAATATTTTGATCGCGCGAGGCGACAACCATCTTACGGCCCTCATCTTCCCCAGCTTCAAAAACTTGAGGCAGATCGGCTTAGAATCATCTGATTCTGAACACGTGGAAGAACAAGTGGTCGAACCAATCGCCGAGCACCCGGACAGGTTGGTCACGGAAGTTGACGAAGCTATTAATTCGGCCTTCGAGGGGACGCCTTCGAAGATATTTTTAGAGACTTGGGAGACCTTCCTGGTGATTACTCTGAGGATATGGCTGGGAAAATCTGACGCAGATGGCGCGGAAGAGAAACGCCAAACGCATGGCCGCCCGACAAAAGGCCGAGGCCATTCGTTCCGGACTTGTTCCGACTGAATCTGTTCAACCTACTGTTGTAGAAGAAACAGCTCACGTTGTTGTGGCCGAGATGGAAAAAGATGTCGAGCGTCCTGTAGACGCGCTCCGAGGACCTCATGCTACAGTTCGGACTCAAATTGTCACGGTTCTGAATCTGATCTCGCAAAGTGCAATGCAAGACCGATAAATCACCAAAGAGTCCAAATCCGGCAAATCATTTTGGAAAACTGATTTTTGTAAAGAAGTGCCAAACATGGACTGCTTTTCCAGATACAGAGTTGCCACCTAAATATTTATTTTGGGGGAAATTTAGGAAACCCTAACTCGTTGCCTAAGGCCACGTGTCCGTCATCACCAAAGTTGCCTCGGCTCGGGAACTTGGGTACGATTGGAGAAGGTCATTTATGAGCACCCCCGCTCGCCCGATCAAAGATCGGCCTGTACTAAGGATGATATTTTGTTTTTGAGAACACATGTGCTCTTATTCCGGTTAATTAGCTAGAATTACTATGTGATGTGCACAGCAAACAAGTATAGACTAGATCGCCTAATTTGGAACAAAACATTGCATATCTGTTTGTTTGGAAAATGGTTTGGAGTTTGCTACTCGTAAGTAGGCTAAAATGCGGATTTGATGAATTGTTCTAATTCAAGTAATCCAACCTTCACCCACAGGCATTCAGGAAGTTTATATCACATAAGCAAATAGCCTCATGGCAAGCATGTTTTCATGGCAACAATAACACACATGCAGTATGCTAAAGCATAAAAGCTTACCTAGTACTCTGAGCCAAAACAATAACTAGTTAGTAATCAGGCATGATCCTAGTTCATGTTAAGATAGCTAATGCAACACATGCAAAATGCAACTAGAAATAGGCTCGGCTATTCTAAGATGGCATATAAAATGCAACTTGATAACATGCTGTTGAACACGTATTCAAGTAATGTATTGAAAGTACAATGCAGTTAGTATGATGCGCCGAGCCTGGTGCATGCAATACAGATGAATGATGCAAACATGCATAGCATAAGGATGCTAATTGAAAATGACCTAAAACTAACCATTGAAAACGGTAAGTAAAAGGGAGAACGACGTGGGGTTGGAAGACATGCACACACTCACGCACACTTATTACAAAAATTGGCCCTCTCGACGGAGGGTTCAAATAAATAATACATGCCAACTAATTAACTAACTAACAAGCTAACTAATTATTACATAACCGAATGAATAACTAGCTACAACTAATTATTACAAAACATAATTAATTAACAAATTAACTAATTAAATTACAAAACCAAAATGCTAACTAACAAGTAAGCAATTAAAAAATGTGTAGACGCGCCCTTGGGCTTCGCTCTACAGTTCGGACTCCCTTTTGTTTGTTGCGGTTCTTAATCTGAACCAAAGAGTCCAACTCTGGCAAATCGTTTTGAGAAAAAAATAGATTTTGAAAAGAAGTGCCAAACATGGACTGCTTTGCCAGATACAGAGTCACCACCTAAATATTTTTTAATGGGGAAATTTAGGAAACCTTGACTCGGTGCCAAAGGCCACGTGTCCGTCATCACCAAAGTTGTCTTGGCTCGGGAGCTTGGGTACGATCGGGGAAGGTCAGCTATGAGCACCCCTTTTCGCCCGGTCAGAAGACCGGCCTCTACTAACCATGATATCCGATTTTGAAAACGTTATGTGTTCTTGTTCCAATTATTAGCCTAGAATTACTATGTTATGCGCACAGCAAACAAGTATAGACTAGATTGCCTAATTTGGAAACAAGCATTGCATATCCGTTTGTTTTGAAAAGCGCTTTGGAATTTGCTACTCGCAAGTAGGCTAAAACACGGATTTCAACAAGTTTTTCCAACTCAAGTAATCCAACCTTCACCCATAGGCATTCAGGCAGTTTATCTCATATAAGCACTTAGCCACATGGTAAGCATACTGTCATGGCAACATTCACACGCATGCGACATGCTAAAGCGAAAATACTTACATTGTACTCCGTGCCAAAACAATAAACTGGTTAGTAAACATGCATGTCCTAGTTCATATTAAAATGACTAATGCAACACAAGCAAAATGTGATTAGGATAGGCTCGGCTAATCTACGATGACCTGTGAAATGCTACAGCTAACACGTATTCAATTTGGAAATTGAAATACAATGCAGTTAGAATGATGCGCCGAGCCCGGTGCATGTAAGACAAATGAATGGATGCACGCATGCATTGCATGAGGTATGCTAATTTAAATATGCCCTAATCTACCATCATAAGCGGGTAAAATGAAAGGGAAGAAAGAAGTGGGGTTGGAAGACATGCACACCACTCACACACGCTTATTACAGATTTGCCCTCGCCCGGAGGGACCAAAAGAATATACAAATTAATTAACTACGCAAGCTAATTAAATTACAGACCCATTAAATTAATTAAACGAATTAATTAATCTAATTAAAACAGTAAAGCCCTCGGGAAGCGAGTCAGATGCAACGCATGCTCGGGACTTGCTCGGAATCGCACTGCCATGCAAAGTCTGCCTCTGTTTTCCCTGCTTTGCTCCTCTGAAAACTGCCAAAGTCTCAGGAATGCCTCTCAGGACACTGGGGGATACCACCGGCTAAGGGGGAGAGCCACCGGCTGTGTAGGATGGTCACCGGCACAAAATTAATCCGTCGGCTGATAACTTACTGCCGGCCGGCAGAAAATGTTGCCGGTCGGCAAACAATGCCTGCAGAACCTGCAACTCACAGCAGCAGAGGGCAAAACTTGCATGGCAATACAATTCAAACAATGTAAGCACCAATCACATTCCTTATCATGTTAATGACTCAAAGGGGGATATGCCTCGATTCTCGGACCACCAATCTCGCATTTCCATACATGATGGCCCAAAGAATCAAGTGTGCAACTTTAATTTCAAATGAAATGCAATGCAAACGATCAAAACAAGGCCCAATTCCTATCACCAAATCAAAGAACAAGGCATGCATGCAAGATGCAATGCAACCTAGGCATGCGAGCTAAGGATGCAACATGAGCATGTGAACAAACAATGCACACTAGGCATGCAACCTATGCAAGCAAACTTGCGAGTCATGAGGCAAGGCAAACCAATGAAAAGATGGACTTAAACATGATCTAGGCAACTCTAATTAGGCCTAAAACAGTGGCCAAAACCAAGGAAACGAAAGCCAAAATGCACACACACATGCATGCAATCATGGTCCAACACCTTAAGCATAAACAAGGCAACTCTTAAGCACACTTAAAGAGACCAAACAATGGACAATTAGCATGCATACCAAACTCTGAAATTGCGCAAGATAGAGGTGCCAAACCAACTAATTCAAGCAAGTAAAGCATGCAAATGGTCCAAGTACTTGAGGTAAGCCAAGAGGCTTAAACCAAGGTCAAACCCACCAAGCCTCACAAGGCTAAGGGGACTCAAAACAGGTCAAAGGCAGACCTAAACAACACCCGAGGGACACCTAGATGGCATCTAAATGGCTCAAATCCAAAGGCATACATAATGACCAAAACATGGAGCATACAACACGAGCTTTCAAAGCAACAATGAAGCCTCTAAGGCAAGTATGCAAACATGTTAAAGGGACTGAAATAACATGAAAGATGACCCCAATCCATTAAATCAAAGCTAACAAAGCATGCTATACACTTACATACTTAAGGCCAACAAGCCCAAAAATGCAAAGAGGCTATTTAATGCATGCTAGGGTCGACTCAAACAACCCAAGACAGACCTAAAGCATGGCAAAATAAGCACAAAAGCTTCACGAATCTAAGCCTAAAACATGCTAAAACAAGGGCACACAACCTAAGGCATATTAAGGCAATCACAAGGCATTACAAGGTAAGTATGCAAGGCATGCATGGAGTACCAAAACCAACTTAATACAAAGTTATAACATGGCAATATAAGCATAAAATACAGCCATGGCATGATCAACAAGCATTCCCACAAAGGCTTCCTCTAGAGGCCAAAAATGGTCCCTCTCAAGGACAACAAGGAGAGGGGGTGGCCCTCTCCTTCTTGGGACTTCAAAGCATCACCTTCACCACTGAAATCCCTCAAGATTTTAGTGGTGAAGAGACCCAAACACCAAAATCCCGGAGCTCTCACAAGATGGCACAAAACAAGGGCCTTACAAGGCCTAAGAGGGGTCAAACTTCCCCAAAACACAAAACACTCTTAATAAACTATCAAGAGGGCCTAAAAACAGAACTTTTTTGTATTAAACACTAAGCACAAAAACAGCTCTAAGATAGGCAAAAAAGCAATGCAAAAATGGGGTAAAAAGGACTAGTTTCTTACCTTTGAAGCCTTTCTTCAACAATGGTGATCTTGTTGCTTCCTTAAGCTTCAATCCAGCTTCAAAGCTCCAAAAACAAGCCTCAAACCCTCAGTTCCAATAGGATGGTGTGATGGTAGGTGTTTATGCACAAAACTAAGCCTAAAACACACACAAAGGCAAGAGAGGGAGAGATATAGATATAGGTTAGATACACTAACTTAAACCCTAAAACCAGAGCTCTCTAACTCTCCTCTCCAACTTGTCTAACCCTTGAACAAGGGAGAGAAGGCCTCCTCTTATAGAGGAGGCAATCTTGTAAAGCTTACAAGGTAAGCTAACAAGAGGGGCATCCCTCCATACACGTGTATGGAGGGGAAGCAAATGCTAGCCAGCTGTTTCAAAATATCTCCAAAAGCAGCTGAACAGTATTCGGCTGGGCAAAAATGTCATTTTGACAAAAATGACTGCCGACCGGCAATAAAGAGTGCCGACCGGCAACATACATTGCCGATGGCAGCAAAAACCAGCCGGTGGCCTCTAGCCACTGCCAGTGGTGTGTGGGGATGCCTCACAAGGCATTCCCTGCCCCTCCAAGGCAAAACACAAGTGTTTGGTGCAAAACCAGACAAAAACGGTCGAGTTCGGAGATCCTGAGGCAGGGCGCGTAGCCGAGGACTCCAGGAACTCCAAACGAACACAAACATGGATAATCACCGAGTGTTCAAACGGTGACGTCCAAGTCTTGAGGACCGTCAAAAATGGGGTGTCTACAGTTGCCCCTCTTTGACAGAACTTGAAAGTCATAACAATGACGGGAGTGAATGTCAAAGCCCAGAGACGACCCATTTTTGACAAGGCCGAAGACTGGGACAAACATGCAAGACAAACAAGGTATGCGCCCGAAGGCAGTGCAAAATGCAAGACAATGCAAGAAGCCGAGCATAACTTATGATCATGCAAAGAAAGCTGTAACGAAGCACACATGCAACAGTTTTAAGCTAGCATACACCAAACTACACTACAATGCAGAAAGGATGTAAGAGAATTATGCGATTCTCTGTATGTCTCACGCGGAGGATACAATACCTGTGCGGCTCGTCCGGTTGCATCGGACTCAAATGAACCGTACATACAATATCGTGCCTGAAAAGAAAGCAAACTTAACAGGTACAATATCGTTAACAATATGCATGACAATGAAAATGAAGCACGCATGCTAATGCAAATGGCGACACGCATGCCAACGAAAATGTGACACGCATGCCAATGGAAATGAGGCACACGTGCCTATGCAAATGAGGCACACGTGCCAATGCAAATGAGGAGGCACACGTGCCTATGCAAATGAGGCACACGTGCCAATGAGAATGAGGAGGCACACGTGCCGATGAGAATGGGGCACACGTGCCAATGCAAATGAGGCACACGTGCCAATGAGAATGAGGAGGCACACGTGCCAATGAAAATGAGGCTGAGGCATACGTGCCAATGCAAATGAGGCACACGTGCCGATGAGAATGAGGGGGCACACGTGCCAATGAAAATGAGGCTGAGGCACACGTGCCAATGCAAATGAGGCACACGTGCCGATGAGAATGAGGCACACGTGCCTATGCAAATGATGCAAGTGAGGTACGCATGCCTCACGGAGATGTAAAATGATGCCAATGAGGTGCGCGTGCCTCAAAGGATGCAAAATGCTGCCAATGAGGTACGCGTGCATCAAAGGATGCAAAATGCTGCCAATGAGGTACGCGTGCCTCCAAGGATGCAAAATGCTGCCAATGAGGTAAGCGTGCCTCAAAGGATGCAAAATGCTGCCAATGAGGTACGCGTGCCTCAAAGGATGCAAAATGAAGCCAATGAGGTACGCGTGCCTCAAAGGATGCAAAATGAAGCCAATGAGGTACGCGTGCCTCAAACGATGCAAAATGCTGCCAATGAGGTACGCGTGCCTCAAAGGATGCAAAATGAAGCCAATGAGGTACACGTGCCTCAAAGGATGCAAAATGCAGCCAATGAGGTACGCGTGCCTCAAAGGATGCAAAATGAAGCCAATGAGGTACGCGTGCCTCAAAGGATGCAAAATGCTGCCAATGAGGTACGCGTGCCTCAAAGGATGCAAAATGAAGCCAATGAGGTACGCGTGCCTCAAAGGATGCAAAATGAAGCCAATGAGGTACGCGTGCCTCAAAGGATGCAAAATGATGCAAGTGTGACACGCATGCCAAAAGGAGATGTAAAACAATGCAAGTGTGACACGCATGCCACACGAAATGTAAAACAACGCAAGTGTGACACGCGTGCCACACGAAACACGAAATGTAAAACAATGCAAGTGTGACACGTATGCCACACGAAATGTAAAACAATGCAAGTGTGACACGCATGCCACACGAAATGTAAAACAATGCAAGTGTGACACGCATGCCACACGAAATATAAAACCATGCAAGTGTGACACGCGTGCCACACGAAATGTAAAACAATGCAAGTGTGACACGCATGCCACACGAAATATAAAACAATGCAAGTGTGACACGCGAGCCACACGAAATGTAAAACAATGCAAGTGTGACACGCATGCCACACGAAATGTAAAACAATGCAAGTGTGACACGCATGCCACAGGAAATATAAAACAATGCAAGTGTGACATGCGTGCCACACGAAATATAAAACAATGCAAGTGTATTCGAGTGCGCGACAACGCACGTTTTTTTTTTCTTCTGAAATGCATGATAATGTAAAACAAGGAGATGTACGACAACACAAATGCTGTGCGAGGCAACGACAACACGAATGATGTGCGAGGCGACGTATGTATTGAGGTGCATGACAATGCATGACAACGCTTGTAATAAAATGCATGACAATGCATGAGGGATGTGCATGACGGCGTGACGCAACGCACCAAACAACATGATGAATGCATGCAACGCACGCGGGGCAACTTTTGAATCTTGTAAAAGGCAAAAGGATACAAAAGGATACAACATTGCATGAATTTGAGTGCTACGCACAGAAGACACGGTCCGAGGTCAAAACGGAAGCCGGTTGAGTGTCGGAGATGCACTTTTCTTGCACTTTCTTGAGCTATGAAGACCAAAAACCACTCATATGGACTAAACAAGGCTGTGCGAACACCACCGGGCGGAAGGGGAAGCCACCGGCTGTACACCGGCTACAAAATAATTCCACCAGCACAATATTCTGCCGGCCGGCACAAAATGTTGCCGACCGGCAAAAAGTTCCTGGATCGGGGCAGATTCGACATTTCACCATAGGTGTTTTAAAATAGGGTTCCAAACCCTATTCTTTTCATTATCCTCCGCCGAAAACAACCTCTCTCTCTCTCTAGAGTCTCTTTCCTTCCTCGTTTCCTTGTTTCTTCGCGTTCTCGCGCCCTTTTCGTCGTCGGATTCGCGATTTCCTTCGCGTTTCGGACATTTTCCACCGATTAAAATTTCATTTCGGTGCGCCTTTTGCTATTTCCGCTTTTTGGGACTTGTTCCCCTCGAGTTTCTCTCGAGTTTCACGTCTTTTTCCCATTCCGGCTTTTCTGGCCATTTTCCACCCTCCCGGGAGTTGACTTTTCGGTTGACTCTTCGTATTCCGACCCGATTTTCGTTCTCTGACCATTTTCTCATCACTCTTGACATGGCCGATGATATTCCTCGTGTTGGGACTCCCCCGGATCACGAGATGGATCCCGGGGTCGAGCTTCTTCCCTTGAGTGAGCGTCCGTTCGACCCGGCGACCTACCGGCCGGCGATTCATGTTCTGCCACCCGACGGACTTCGCCAGTTCCGCAGCTTTGACAGAGTGTTGGATCCAGAGCTCCTCCTGCGCGAGCCTGCCTCCCACTTATCCTCCGGTGCTTCCAAGGTAACTTTCTTTCTCTGTTTTACTTTCTGCAAAGTAGAAATTTTAAATGCCAACTGCCATAGCTAGTTTTATTCTTTAATTGCTTTAGCACAGATACTCTGATGTACTGTGCACTGTAGTTGATCGCAAACAAACTCACAACTGATATCTGTTTAAGAACGACACGTGCACACACACTGTACTAGCCTTGAACCACTCAAACACACGGCACACACAGTATTTCACTACAAACACCGGCACCCGATACCTGTTTGAATCTGAAAATATGCATGCATGCTAGATTTGCATCGAACCACTCAAACACGCTGACACATCACACATTGTAGTTCATTGTAAGCACACCGGCACCCGGTATCTGTTTGAATCTGAAAGTATGCACGCATGCCACATTTGCACCGATTTTGACTGTTTCTTCAAAAATTGTACATTTTATATTGCTTCGCAACTACTTGTTTGAAAACAAGGAGATTCCCATACCATCCGCGGGTATGGGAATACCGCCGCTCGTGAGTGGTACGCCGAGCTTCCCGACGCAGTTCGCCACATTGTGGAGTAGGCCGGCTTCGGCGCATTTTGCAGGGGGCTGTCCCGACTCACTACATGCAGACCTCTCCTTGCCGCTCTGGTGGAGAGGTGGTGGGACACCACCGATTCGTTTCATTTTTCTGCGACGGGGGACATGACGATGACCCCTTATGATTTCTCGGTGCTCACAGGCATCGGGGTAAGGGGTGATCCGATCCCCTTTGATACAGATATGGACGAGTGGACCGCGGCTCAGGTCTACTTGCTTGGCGCGGCACCGCCTCTTGCGCGTCCCAGCTTCGTCCGAAACTCCTGGTTTGAGGTGCAGTTCAGGGTCCAGCCCCTCCTTGTCGATGCAGCTCCGATGACTCAGGAGGCCGTGGAGAGATACGCACGCGGCTTCCTCATGTTCCTGTTTGGGACGACCATTTTCGCCGACCGGGCGAACACAGTGCCTCTCTGCCTGCTCAGCGCACTGGTGGACGTCAGAGACATCTTGCATTATGACTGGGGTGGCGCTGCTCTGGCCACTCTCTATGGGTATATGAGCTCAGCCTCCCGCGGCAGCGGGCAGTTGCTCGGAGGCTACTGGCGAGCCTGGGAGGTACGTCTTCTCCTCTGCTTTACATTTCTGCTCTATACTTTCTGTATTTTGTACTGTACTCTGTAGTCTGCTTTACACTTGCTGTATGCTGTACACACGGCACACACATACTCTGTTTTACACTGGCTGTACACTGCTCACTCTGTACTCTCTGCACAATACACTGCACAACACACGGCTCTGCTATTTCTGCTTTTACTCTATATTCTGCTTTATCTGATAAGATGCACTGGTATTTACCTTGCAGTTGTGGGTTTATGCTTACTTTCCTAGGCTTGCTCCCGTACCCGACGCAGAGACCCCTCTCGTCGTCCCGTTCTCACGCCGTTTCGACGGGAGGTGCGTGCGGAGGCCCCGAGAGACCTTTAGCTTCTTCCGCCGCTACTTCGACACCATCACCCCCGCGGAGGTATGTTTTACTTGCAGTGTAGTTAAGCTTCGCCTTTCCACTGTATATTTCAATAACAGTAGATAACAAATTGTATTTCATTTTCAGATCGTCTGGCAGCCTTGGGCTCCTTTGCCAGCCGTGGCGCGGGATCGGTTTGCCGGCGCCGATGAGACCTCGCGTTTTCGGATTCTGCTGGAGGGCCCGGTCTGTCGGGCTTGGTACCTAGGCGAGCGCTTCCTACGTCAGACCCTGGGTTTGCCTGAGCAGACAGTCCCGGTGCACCCTCCTGAGCATATGAGGGATACCGAGCGATTCACTGCCGAGCAGATGGCAGACTACACCATTGGCTGGGAGGCAGACGGCTTCAGAGGCGAGGGCGATTACTTGGAGTACGTCCGGACCTTCCTCATGCGACCTCTGAGCGGCGATCGCTGGGCTGAGAGAGAGAGGCCAGCGGCGCCAGCGGCCGGAGCGGGAGTAAGAGCGCCGAGGGGACCCCGAGTCCGCGGCAGGGGCGGAGTTCAGAGGGGACGAGGGACCGGTTGGCCTGCTCTGCCCGCTTCATTGACTTTTCGAGGGCAGGGTGGGGCGACCTACCAGATCCCCTTTGCTCCTCCGCCAGCTGATCATGAGTTTGTCGGTGTCCCCGACTTGCCCCCGGTATGTATTACTGCGTTCTTGTACAGTTATTTCATTTCAGTTTATTTGATATTCCACAGAATACTAATGCATCTGATACTTTTGCAGGCTTCTTCTGAGTACACCCGGCGGTCATTGGAGATGAATGCCTCCATGATGGGGATGCTCCAGCGGACCTTCGACCTCTTGGCCCTTTACAGCATTCCGGTATGTTCTTTCTGACCACAGCCTCAAACCATACACAAACTGCTTTACATAATCTGATGCACAACACAACATCTAATAAACTGCTCACGGCATCTGATACATGATACGTACACACTGCACCCTGCACTGATTTACTGCTCACAGCATACATACACTGTACTCATGCACTGCACTCTGTACTGATTCACTGCTCGCGTCATTCACACACTGTACTCATACACTGCATTCTATACTGATTTACTGCTCACAGTATCCACACACTGTACTCATACACTGCATTCTATACTGATTTACTGCTCACAGTATCCACACACACTGTACTATATTCTATCCTGATTTACTGCTCACAGTATTCTGATGCATTTGTCTTTCATGCTTTTTCAGCCTCCCTTCTAGATTCCTCCGGTGGGTGGCGCTCCGGCTGGACCTCCCCTTTCTACCCGGGATGGCAGAGCATATCCCCGCACCAGAGGGGGGCGCACTAATGTCGGGAGCAGCTCGCGGGCTCCAGTTCCAGATGACGAGTCTGAGGCGGAGACAGAGGCGGAGGCGGAGTCGTCGGAGGAGGAGACCGGGGACAGCTCGGGCTCGGGCTCAGACGGTGGTGCTCCTGGTGGTGCTCCTGGTGATGATGCTCCTGGACCTTCATCCAGGAAGAGGACTAGGACAGATTGATAGCTCTGGAGCCATTTTTGACATTCGATACAGATTTTTGCTATTTTTCTTCTTCTTTTTTTGTCAGCAGTTAGGGTATTTTATACTGCTGCAGGCAGATTTTGTTTCCAAAACTCATGTACTTGAAAAGATTATGAAATGAAACAAACTTTTTGTCTAAAAGAGTGTTATATCTGCGCATTTCATACCTTGCACTGTATTGCATCATATTACACCTCAAATGTAAATGATATGGATCTGTTGTCTGAAAATTGAGCACTTGCACTGTAATAATCGGATAGCCAACCAACTAACAACAAACGACTCATACAAACCACTACTCAAACTGAATATACAGCCCATATTCTACTGGGGATTGATTTGCATGCAAGCCATATCATAGCACTCGGTTCATTCCGCACACGGCAAACCCTGAACAAACAGCCCCAATCTGACAAGACGGACCACAAAAGCCAACACGGTTGCAGTTGAAACACACTCAGATGTCCCCAAATTTTCCTTTTCCTTCTCTTGCTTCGCACGAATGTAGAGAATGGCACAGCATTCTGAGCACAAACGATTTTTAAAATAAATAAGGGTTTTCAACTGGGGTATCGAGCCTACCACAGAACACAGCGGATGGACTCAAACAAAGAAACAAAAGGCACACGACCTGCATAACGAGACATGCTCGGAAAAGACTCAACGCCAAAATCGAGACCGACAAATCAAAAGACATAACACACGGACATGTTTACAAAAAGACCTCAAATCTCGAGGAGCCAATTTCGTCGGGTATTATTTCCCACCCTTTCTGATTTGTGATACTCACATCACTCGGCCCTCAGGCTCGGTTTTTCTCTCAAAACCCTCTTCTTACTTCTCTCTCTCCTTACACCTCTCTATTCTTTATTCTCTCATTTTTTTTTATCCCTTCCCAGGGTGATTAATGGATGAATAGGAAGTCACAGGTTCACACCCAGCACTGTTAGCTCACGGCTATTTCTTCTAGTGGATAGAGTGCCCTTCTGGTAAGTGCGTTGGCGATGGGAAAAGACAGAAGGCCTGAATCAACTGTGCCCCTAGTTCATCACTTTGACCATTTTTTTTGTTTTCTTCCTAAAACAAGTTTTGACCAAAATGAGAGTTGGATTAACATACTTGTTCGATTTTTGATTTGAAAATCATACAAGTCAGGCTGTGAGCACTGAAAATTCTCCTTTTCGGATCCAAGAAAAATGGTCCGGTTTTGGAAAATGAAATAGTTTTCGAGAAAATAATCAACTTCAATAAAAATTTTCAAAAACTATTTTTGCAAACAATCAACGCTCAACGAGCGCGGAACTTACCCTTGAGATATGCAACCTCGGATCGGAGGCAATGGAAAATTGCCCCTGGCTTAAAAGGGGGGAATAAAGCAACGAAAAGTTACCCCTGGTTTGGATGGCAACTCAGGGCAACTTATGGCAATGCATGGCAACGGAAAGTTGCCCCTTGTTTGGATGATGCCGCGGCATGCTGTAAGCCAGTCTTCGTTGATGACGATCGAACCCTCGGATGCGGAGAAGACGAGGACGGTTTAAATCAATATATGGACACAGTCACCTAGAAGGTGTTGGTGGTTGGACTTCAGGAGGAAGTTGGTCACGTAGTTCCAGGTTGCTGCACTCGAGACACCAGATTCGGAGAAGGCACAAGTGATCAAAACCATGACATGGATTGAGATGCTATGGAAGCGTTGGGGGCTGGACTTCAGGATGAAGTTGCCTACGTATCCCAAACATGGGAATCAAGCCTTACGTAGTTCCGGTCAAGGTACACTCGGGTATTTTAACCTTCACTTTTCAGGCTCTAACTTTTGCCAAGGTGCCCAATGCGGGTTTTCGACCTTGCGAGCTATGTTTTTCTTTTTATTTTTCTTTTCTTTTCTTTTCTTTTGCTATTCTTATTTTTTTTCTTTCTTTTCTTTTGCTATTCTTTGTTCTTTTCTCCTCTTTTTTGCTTCTTTTTTTTTCTTTTTTATTTCTTTTTTCTTTGCTCTAACTTTTGCCTGGGTCGCCCTTCCGGGTTTTCGGCCCAGCGAGCCTCTCAAAGGGTAAAAGTGTAGCAAGCCCATGCCAAATGGTTTTGAGATTAAAGCCTCTCTGTGTCCAAGAGAATGACTGTTATGTTGATTTGCAGAAAAGTCCATCACGGTTGCTTCACGAGCCTTGCCGGGTGGGATCTGATCTTCTTGATCTGACTTTGGTGCCTCTTGCTCGAGGGCTGCTTCAAATTGGGCCACACAGGTCTTTCATGGCAGTTGGCTGTTGAATGTTGTGAACGGATTCCAAGTTCGAAACAGATAGGTTGAATCTTGAGGCTGAGAGCGATCCTAGGCTACACAATCTCAAGAGCGATTCCACACAGGTCTTCGCAAGACCGCGCAAAACATTTTGTTTTTGAAAGTTTTTAAGAAAGCGACAAATCGCTCGCGTAGAAGATAGTGTGGAACCAGTCTGGATCGAACCAGGACCCTTCTCAGTACTCACGCCGACAAGCATGATTTCATTCATTAAAAGCTTAGCATGCCTCTCTTTCTCTCAAAATGATCAAAATTTTGCAAAACCCGAGGAATTCTTTCCTCTTCGTTTTTATCACTGCAGTGTTCAAAAAGGGGTTTTATGAAAAGCTTAGGTCATTACAACGATGTTTAAGGCGCAAGAGAGTAGGTGGTATGTACTGTCGTTCCATTCACATCCTCTGGCACAACTAGCTGAAACAACTACAAGCACGGAAACGTAATAGCCGCAGCTGTTTCATTCAGATTCCCTAATTGTGACTGGCTTCTCAACCGAGACAGATTCGAAACGAAAAACAAAAGGATAATTACAAAACGGCGTTCGAGACAACAATCCCGGAATCACCTGGTATTCTATACAAAGGGGACTAACTCGCTACAACAAGACAGACCTGTAAGCAAAAGACTGACTCAAGACAATGAGACAGACTCAAAACAAAACAAAACAAGAGACTGACTCGACACCCAAGCCAGAATTTACAAAATTAGTATTCGCAGATGCTCAAAAATGCGTGCCAGACGCCACATCAAAATATACCAAGTGCCGCCCACAGGTGGTTCACTTTCTGATTACATACTCGCAGTATCTGTGTCCTCAAAATCTAACAACTGGGTGGTGACGGACTTTGCTGAGGTGGGGGGGAGGATAACCTCGTTGTCAATCAAATCCTGCACCTCATGACGGAGGCGGAAGCAATTGTCGGTAGGGTGGCCTGTCTGCTGGTGGTACGCACAGTACTGAGCAGGATCATGTGTAGCAGGGAGATTCTTTGGTAGGGGTCGGGGCTCAAGAGGTGTAAGATGCCCCTATTTGGCAAAAATCGAAAGTGCCCTAGACAAAGGCATGTAGAGGGGATGGAAGGCTCGGCGCCCTCGAGGCAGGTACTTTGGAGCCGGAGTACTCTTGCTAGATGCACTAGCGAACGGATCGGCGGGTGCGGTCTTCATTTTCTGATCCTTCCCGGGTACAGAGTTGGGAGCGGGAAGAACTGTTTTGGCATGACGGGGCTTATCCCGGTTCTCTGATTGACTGGAACTGCCCTCAGGCGGAGTGGGGAAAGCGTCCTCCACAGCTTTTGTCACAACTGTAGATATCTGTTGCTTGTTCATCCCCCCGGCTTTCAAAGCCTCGACTGCCCACAGCAGTTGTTCGATAGGGTCGGCATCCGCCTTCATCTTGTCTTTACCTCTGACCTCAGCCTGATCTAGAATTTGGGTTGATGCGTCGTTGCCATAGCTGGAGGCCATCTCCAGTTGGCTGAGTTCAATTATAATCCGTCCCAATAGCGGGGGCTCCTGGGGTACAAAGCCTCCGGCATATGGTGCGGCTGGTGGTGGAGCAGACATTCCATAGGCGAGATCCGCCACGGATCTTTGAAGATCACCTATCATTCCCATTAGCTCAAATGTAGTAGGCTCGCGAGCCTGATATAGTTGAGGGGTCCAAACTGGGTGTGCGACAGGCGACCTGGGTGGATGCGGCATATCAACAGTAGTCTCACTGTGTAAGGCGATTCCTTGATCCAATGCGGCCGCCATGACCACGATCTCTTCTGAATTCTGCGTCATGCTAAATCCTGCCTCAGCAATGAGAAGACACTAGCTGTTCTAGATCAACTCTCTGAATCTCTGAACCTTGAAACGAAAAACAAGCAGTATTTCAGCCCCAAACAGATAAAACATGGGTGTAGCCGAACAACTGCACTCTACTACTGATCACTGTTCCCCAGAATCACTGTTCAAAACTGAACTGACACCCGCAGACATAACTGATTCTCAACAACACTGATACTAGTGCCCTCGGGCCTGATGCTCAAACTTGCAAACGGATATATGCGTTCCCTGTAGAGATACACTCTAAAAGGACATAGCAAGTAAATAAGAGCCAATACACCCCTATGTTGGGGTAGGGTTTCCCTGTCCTATTTTGTCAGGAGCTAGGGTTTCATTACGCACGCATCGGTTTCAACCAACCTATATCGGGTAAGCAACCTGTCCTAGTTTGGAATGGTCACTATGGATTTCGATATGCACTAGGTCGAATGGTCAAAAAGGGTCCCCTGGTAAAACCGGGGTTTGTGTTCCCATACTGGCAGAGCCCGCAACCGGTCAGCCTTATGGTCATGCCTTGACAAGACAAGCCTCCAGCAAACCGCTCAGGAATAGCAGATGGCCAACACGGTGTCCTAGGCGCACCAATGCACATGCAATGCAAAGAAACACATAAGTGTAGTCAAAACAGGATATCACGAGTTCGAGTCAAGCTCTTTACAACTCCCCAGCAGAGTCGCCAGAAACTGTAGACGCGCCCTTGGGCTTCGCTCTACAGTTCGGACTCCCTTTTGTTTGTTGCGGTTCTAAATCTGAACCAAAGAGTCCAACTCTGGCAAATCGTTTTGAGAAAAAAATAGATTTTGAAAAGAAGTGCCAAACATGGACTGCTTTGCCAGATACAGAGTCGCCACCTAAATATTTTTTAATGGGGAAATTTAGGAAACCCTGACTCGGTGCCAAAGGCCACGTGTCCGTCATCACCAAAGTTGTCTTGGCTCGGGAGCTTGGGTACGATCGGGGAAGGTCAGCTATGAGCACCCCCTTTCACCCGGTCCGAAGACCGGCCTCTACTAACCATGATATCCGATTTTGAAAACGTTATGTGTTCTTGTTCCAATTATTAGCCTAGAATTACTATGTTATGCGCACAGCAAACAAGTATAGACTAGATTGCCTAATTTGGAAACAAGCATTGCATATCCGTTTGTTTTGAAAAGCGCTTTGGAATTTGCTACTCGCAAGTAGGCTAAAACACGGATTTCAACGAGTTTTTCCAACTCAAGTAATCCAACCTTCACCCACAGGCATTCAGGCAGTTTATCTCATATAAGCACTTAGCCACATGGTAAGCATATTGTCATGGCAACATTCACACGCATGCGACATGCTAAAGCGAAAATACTTACATTGTACTCAGTGCCAAAACAATAAACTAGTTAGCAAACATGCATGTCCTAGTTCATATTAAAATGACTAATGCAACACAAGCAAAATGTGATTAGGATAGGCTCGGCTAATCTACGATGACCTGTGAAATGCTACAGCTAACACGTATTCAATTTGGAAATTGAAATACAATGCAGTTAGAATGATGCGCCGAGCCCGGTGCATGTAAGACAAATGAATGGATGCACGCATGCATTGCATGAGGTATGCTAATTTAAATATGCCCTAATCTACCATCATAAGCGGGTAAAATGAAAGGGAAGAAAGAAGTGGGGTTGGAAGACATGCACACCACTCACACACGCTTATTACAGATTTGCCCTCGCCCGGAGGGACCAAAAGAATATACAAATTAATTAACTACGCAAGCTAATTAAATTACAGACCCATTAAATTAATTAAACGAATTAATTAATCTAATTAAAACAGTAAAGCCCTCGGGAAGCGAGTCAGATGCAACGCATGCTCGGGACTTGCTCGGAATCGCACTGCCATGCAAAGTCTGCCTCTGTTTTCCCTGCTTTGCTCCTCTGAAAACTGCCAAAGTCTCAGGAATGCCTCTCAGGACACTGGGGGATACCACCGGCTAAGGGGGAGAGCCACCGGCTGTGTAGGATGGTCACCGGCACAAAATTAATCCGTCGGCTGATAACTTACTGCCGGCCGGCAGAAAATGTTGCCGGTCGGCAAACAATGCCTGCAAAACCTGCAACTCACAGCAGCAGAGGGCAAAACTTGCATGGCAATACAATTCAAACAATGTAAGCACCAATCACATTCCTTATCATGTTAATGACTCAAAGGGGGATGTGCCTCGATTCTCGGACCACCAATCTCGCATTTCCATGCATGATGGCCCAAAGAATCAAGTGTGCAACTTTAATTTCAAATGAAATGCAATGCAAACGATCAAAACAAGGCCCAATTCCTATCACCAAATCAAAGAACAAGGCATGCATGCAAGATGCAATGCAACCTAGGCATGCGAGCTAAGGATGCAACATGAGCATGTGAACAAACAATGCACACTAGGCATGCAACCTATGCAAGCAAACTTGCGAGTCATGAGGCAAGGCAAACCAATGAAAAGATGGACTTAAACATGATCTAGGCAACTCTAATTAGGCCTAAAACAGTGGCCAAAACCAAGGAAACGAAAGCCAAAATGCACACACACATGCATGCAATCATGGTCCAACACCTTAAGCATAAACAAGGCAACTCTTAAGCACACTTAAAGAGACCAAACAATGGACAATTAGCATGCATACCAAACTCTGAAATTGCGCAAGATAGAGGTGCCAAACCAACTAATTCAAGCAAGTAAAGCATGCAAATGGTCCAAGTACTTGAGGTAAGCCAAGAGGCTTAAACCAAGGTCAAACCCACCAAGCCTCACAAGGCTAAGGGGACTCAAAACAGGTCAAAGGCAGACCTAAACAACACCCAAGGGATACCTAGATGGCATCTAAATGGCTCAAATCCAAAGGCATACATAATGACCAAAACATGGAGCATACAACACGAGCTTTCAAAGCAACAATGAAGCCTCTAAGGCAAGTATGCAAACATGTTAAAGGGACTGAAATAACATGAAAGATGACCCCAATCCATTAAATCAAAGCTAACAAAGCATGCTATACACTTACATACTTAAGGCCAACAAGCCCAAAAATGCAAAGAGGCTATATAATGCATGCTAGGGTCGACTCAAACAACCCAAGACAGACCTAAAGCATGGCAAAATAAGCACAAAAGCTTTACGAATCTAAGCCTAAAACATGCTAAAACAAGGGCACACAACCTAAGGCATATTAAGGCATTACAAGGTAAGTATGCAAGGCATGCATGGAGTACCAAAACCAACTTAATACAAAGTTATAACATGGCAATATAAGCATAAAATACAGCCATGGCATGATCAACAAGCATTCCCACAAAGGCTTCCTCTAGAGGCCAAAAATGGTCCCTCTCAAGGACAACAAAGAGAGGGGGTGGCCCTCTCTCTTCTTGGGACTTCAAAGCATCACCTTCACCACTGAAATCCCTCAAGATTTCAGTGGTGAAGAGACCCAAACACCAAAATCCCGGAGCTCTCACAAGATGGCACAAAACAAGGGCCTTACAAGGCCTAAGAGGGGTCAAACTTCCCCAAAGCACAAAACACTCTTAATAAACTATCAAGAGGGCCTAAAAACAGAACGTTTTTGTATTAAACACTAAGCACAAAAACAGCTCTAAGATAGGCAAAAAAGCAATGCAAAAATGGGGTAAAAAGGACTAGTTTCTTACCTTTGAAGCCTTTCTTCAACAATGGTGATCTTGTTGCTTCCTTAAGCTTCAATCCAGCTTCAAAGCTCCAAAAACAAGCCTCAAACCCTCAGTTCCAAGAGGATGGTGTGATGGTAGGTGTTTATGCACAAAACTAAGCCTAAAACACACACAAAGGCAAGAGAGGGAGAGATATAGATATAGGTTAGATACACTAACTTAAACCCTAAAACCAGAGCACTCTAACTCTCCTCTCCAACTTGTCTAACCCTTGAACAAGGGAGAGAAGGCCTCCTCTTATAGAGGAGGCAATCTTGTAAAGCTTACAAGGTAAGCTAACAAGAGGGGCATCCCTCCATACACGTGTATGGAGGGGAAGCAAATGCCAGCCAGCTGTTTCAAAATATCTCCAAAAGCAGCTGAACAGTAGTCGGCTGGGCAAAAATGTCATTTTGACAAAAATGACTGCCGACCGGCAATAAAGAGTGTCGACCGGCAACATACATTGCCGATGGCAACAAAAACCAGCCGGTGGCCTCTAGCCACTGCCGGTGGTGTGTGGGGATACCTCACAAGGCATTCCCTGCCCCTCCAAGGCAAAACACAAGTGTTTGGTGCAAAACCAAACACAAAACGGTCGAGTTCGGAGATCCTGAGGCAGGGCGCGTAGCCGAGGACTCCGGGAACTCCAAACGAACACAAATATGGATAATCACCGAGTGTTCAAACGGTGACGTCCAAGTCTTGAGGACGGTCAAAAATGGGGTGTCTACACAATGCTGCCTCGGCAAGTCGAAGAAGGTGAACATGCATGCTTGGTTCCCGTCCCGGTAAGCTCTCCGGTTGCTCTTTAGAGGCTCTGTCTACAGGGTGTCCTCAAGGAATTCCTGCTGAACCTTACCAAAAACCAGTCTAGGGAATGCATCAGTGGCCTGTCGGCCATGGGGAGATGCTGCCGACCACCTGCTGGCCAAAGATGGCATACTGTCGACCAAGAATGAGGAGGTGCCGGCCATCTGTAGGGCACTGCCGACCACTGATGTACTGGGACACCAAGCTGCAGCAGAGCACAAAATATAGAAAATGGAGGGTGTCCCAAGGGTATGCATGCACTATGCCACCCCATATCACCTCGAAACATTAAGGGAGAGGCATAATTGGATCCAAGACCATCAGTCACGCATCTCGATGCATGATGGCCAAAGATCCAATTTGTGCAAATCAATAATAAATGAATGCACAAATAAACACCTAAATGCCTAGAACTCTATTATGGATAATCAAGAGCGTCGGCGACTGAGAATTGAGACACGTTTCATCACTTGAAGTATGAAACGCCCCTCGTTTCTCGTGCTCGGATTAACACTTAATCCAAACAACAATGCAGTGCAAGGATGGCATACACAATGCTAACTCGAACATGCAATCATGCAATATGACTTAAGCACGCAAAATACAATGTAATAAACATGCAACAACATGTAATGGAACTAGCATGCGACAACATGCAAAGATAGAGCGAGCATACAACAACATGCAAGACAAGCATGCAACAACATGCAAGGGTGGACTTAAACCAAAATGGGCAGACCTCAACTAGGAATAAATCAATGGCCATAATGCATCAAAACTAAGTCATGAAAGCATATATAAGCATGCACAATGCAATGGCTTAACAACTAGACCTCATAACACAAACCTCAATCATGATAAAGAAACGATAAACATGGAAGTGTGACAATACTAAAGGCTCTGAAATCAAGTGTGAAATGATACCAAATTATTCAAACAACATAAGTAAAGCATGCGAAGGTCCTTAAAGCATAGAGCTATCAAAGAGGATTACAAAGGAGGCATGCAATACATGGCACAAATGCATAAACTAAGCATAGACAGAGCTTAAATAGGTCAAAACGAGTACCTAAACATGCTGAGATGAGGACCCAAAGACCTAGGCATGCAAGCATACAAGCTAAGCCATAAACTAGGCAATAATGCACAACACTCAAAGGTACTTAAAAGCATGATTGAAGTGGGAATATGATGATGCTATTGGCTCTGAAATGAAGTATTAAGTGATGCCAAATCATCTAAATAGCTCAAAGATAGCATGCATGAGTCAACAAAACACAAAGCTTGCAAGGCCAATTACACTACAGCTATACAAAGCATGAAGGATATGGCAAGGGCAACTCAAAATAGTCCTAGTACATGTTAATATGAAACTAAAACATACATGAAAGGAAGCCAAAACAAGCTAGCATGGTGAGCATGAGACATGACGCATACAAAGCAAATAAGGTGGATTACACTACACCTATTAAGACCAAGCATAGGATGACTCAACTAACAAAAATCAGAGTTAAGGCATGGCATAATAACCCCAAAAACCCACTGAGATGGCATCCCAAAGACCTAAGCATAGAGACATGCACAATGATCCATTCATGAGGCATAAAACACAAACTCTCTAAGACATTGAAAGCATGTCAAATGCATGTGTATGACCACATTTCATGGACTGAAATAATATTCGAAATGATGGCAAAGCATGGAAATATCACATGCATGGCATGGTAGGGGTCTCAAAATCCAAGGCTAGCCAAAGCATTTACACTATAGCTATACAAAACATGAGTGATATGACCATGGCAGCCCAAAATAGTCCTAGAACAGTCCAAAATAAGAATAAAATCATGCTAGAGCAAAGCCAAAACATGCTAGAATGATGAGTCAAAACATCATGCACATAAAGCTAGTAAGCAAGATTTGTTCTACAAGTATATAGAGCATGCAAAAGATGACCAAACCCACTTTAGAAAGAGTTATTTCATGGCAAAACATCACCAAAAACATACTGAAATGGACTCAACATAAGCTAGGCAAACATGCTACTTTGATGAGCCACAAATGGGATTACACTACACATACAAGAAGCATGCAAAATATGACCAAACCAGCCATGGAAAGAGTCAAGGAAGGTCCTAAAAGTTACAAAAAAGGGCCTGAACCAAGCCTCAAAAGTAAAGGGATACATGCTCCTTTGATAGGCCAATAATGCAAGCAAACAAAAACAAGAAGAGAGGGGGCCACCCCCTCTGATTTGAGACCTCAAAACCACATGCCTACCACTGAAAATCCACTGGATTTTAGTGGCTAAAAGGCCAAACAAATCCTAGCTCAAAGGCCTTAAAGCATGGCTCAAAACAAGGCCAAACAAAGCATACAAGAGGGTTGTAGACCCCTAACACCAAAAAGACCTTAAACAAACTTCAAAAGCACTTAAATACAGAAATTTTTTCAGTTGAAAGAAAGGCCTAAAACAATATGCAAGGATGGCCAAAATGAGGTACAAATAAATGCTAAAAAAGGGAAGAAACTCACCCTTGAAGACCAACTTCGAAACCTGTAATCTTAGGGGCCAAAAACCAAGTTTTAGAGCTCAAGTAACCCCCTCAAGAACCTTACCTCAAAGATGGTGGTGTATCTCTATGTGTTGTAGTGCAAAAGTGCAAGAAAAATGGACTTTAGAGCACTATTTTATGCAATATAGAGAGAGTGTGTGAGAAATATGGAGAGAGAGAGAGAGATCTTTCTTCTCTAAAATGGCTGAACAATTGCTAAGGAGAGAGGGCCTCTCCTTATATAGAAGAAAAACAAGAAGAAGCTTGTTAAACAAGCTTGGCAAGAGCTTCATCCCTCCACGCATATGGAGGGGAGAGGAGTGAAAACCAGCTGGCTCAAAAGATCTGGCGTGAAACCTGCTGAGACAGGGGGTCTGCCGGCCATCAGTGGTGGCTGGTAGTGGCTCATTGATGGCCGGCAGGCATCATCAATGGCCGGCAGTGGCAAAGGCATGACCGGCAGGGCCAAAAAGGGGCCGGCAGTGCCTTCCACAAAGCATGTAGAAAGGGCCAATACAAGGTCCAAAAATGGGACAGGAAGGATACAGGGTTTGGAAAGCTCAAACCTGTGACGTTCCGCCACGTCAGTCGAGTACTCGGCGAGCAATCGAACTAGTTGTTGGGTGTACCTGCAAGCACAACCAAGTCTTGAGAACGGTCAAAAATAGGGTTTCTAAACGTCCAATTACAGAGGAGCGACCGGTTTCAGAGGATTGGGGCGAAAAGTGAAACGCTGAGGACAAGGACAGCTCTGAAGAGGGACCCATTGATAAACATCCACGCTTAGAGGAGTCGGTTGTGGTTGCTCCTTTTGTTATTGAGCCAAAGATAAAAAACATGCCGATCTCCTCTGAAGCGTCGGCTTTGAAAGATCCAGCTGTGGCACTAAGTTTAGCTGCCTCGGTCTTTCTGCTGGCTGACAAGGCGACCTTTCGCGCCGAGCCGGATTTGGTAACGGTAGCATTAGCTACTCAGTCAGCCCTTCTGGCATGTGACTAACTCCTTTGTTTGTTTGGTTTGTATTCGATGTTTTTTGGAATGTGACGACCCTTTGTTTTGCAAACGGTTGGAAGGATTGCCAAATTAGGGCGCCGCCAGCATGAAGCCGTTGAAAGGATTGGCTGCTTGCAATCGGAAGTCAATGGTCAAAGGAGCAGGGCGGAGTTTGAGGCAATGAGAGTCGTAATGGAAAGTGTGTGGACCGAGGCTGAGAAGGAAAGGGCCAGGACTGCTGATCAACTCAGATCTGATGCCGAGGAGAGGGCAAATGCGAGTGAGGAATCGCTCAAGTTAGCCAAGGAGGCGCTTGCGAAACTGGAGGCCGAGTGTGAAGAGTTGAAGCAGGCCAAGGAAAAAGCCGACTCTGAGGCTTCCACGGCGTTCGAGGATGGGAAGAGCGCCACCATTAATGACTACGTAGAAGAAGTCCCCAAATTTGAGAATCGGGGATTCAGACACAGCTAGCTCAAAGCCCTTGCTTGCGCTGGAGTTACATTAGCCATGCCAATTCCAAACGAGCAAGTGGACGTTGAGCCGCTTGAGTCTGATCTTGAGACTTGATTTGGGTGACATTCCAGTTTTGTTAGGCTTTTCTCAATTTCAATGTATGTTTTTTGTTAGTTGACCTTCATCTTTTTTGGATTTTCATATGTAAAATGTCCGCTGCTAGCACCCAATTTATGAATGAAAATTTTATATGCTCTCAAGTTATTTCTCGTATTGTTTGCTGTATGAGCACATAATTAGGAGAATCAGGAGTTAGAACAAAATGTCAAGATTAAATGTAGGATGGCAGACTTAAAAGCCGATTAAATTTAGGGATCTTATTTAATCATCAACAAATTGAATTCATGAATATTGTACTGATAAATCGATTCAGCGGAACGGCTGGGGCACTCAAGCCGACTAGATTGATGAATCTGCCCTTGCCCCAGCTGGTTTATGATTGTAGAACGCCGAATAACACGTTACTTATGAATCTTGTACTGATGAATCGATTCGTGGAATGGCTGGGGCACTCAAGCCAACTAGATTGATCAATCTGCCCTTGCCTCAGCTTGTTCATGATTGTAGAACGCCGAATAACACGTTACTTATGAATCTTGTGCTGATGAATCGATTCGTGGAAGGGCTGGGGCACTCAAGCCGACTAGATTGATGAATCTGCCCTTGCCCCAGCTGGTTCATGATCGTAGAACGCCGAATAACACGTTACTTATGAATTTTGTGCTGATGAATCGATTCGTGGAACGGCTAGGGCACTCAAGTCGACTAGATTGATGAATCTGCCCTTGCCCCAGCTGGTTCATGATCGTAGAACGCCGAATAACATGTTACTTATGAATCTAGTGCTAATGAATCAATTCGTGGAACGGCTAGGGCACTCAAGCCGACTAGATTGATGAATCTTCCCTTACCCCAGCTGGTTCGTGATCGTAGAACGCTGAATAACATGTTACTTATGAATCTTGTGCTGATGAATCGATTCGTGGAACGGCTAGGGCACTCAAGCCAACTAGATTGATGAATCTGCCCTTGCCCCAGCTGGTTCGTGATCGTAGAACGCTGAATAACACGTTACTTATGAATTTTGTACTGATGAATCGATTCGTGGAACGGTTAGGGCACTCAAGCCGACTAGATTGATGAATCTGCCCTTGCCCCAGCTGGTTCATGATCGTAGAACGCCGAATATCAGTGGTTAATGGGGCGATTGGGGCATATGACTCAGTCGGCGCCGGGCTGTTGACACTTCAATGTTAATGAGATTGCCTCGGAGGTGCTGCCCTCATAGGGAATAAATGGGCGTGTATTTCATGAACGACGGTCCTATTTATGTGCTCAGTCAGCAACTCAGTCCAGCTCTTTGAGGAAGATTTAAATAAGTACAAATGTCAAATAGACTTTTCTTCAATAGCAGAGGTGAAGCGAAGACGCTAGCTGAGCTAGGTGGAGCCATGAGTTGAAGCGGTGAACCTTCACGCACGAGCAATAGGACTTCGAGGGATCGGGAGAGATACCAATCTCCTCGTCGTCGAAGCAAGTCACCCAAGAGGGACAAACAGCCATAGCGTAAGTCTCCCCAACCCCGTCCTAGAAGGGAATTCTATGCAACTCCTCGCCCATTGAGTTTCGCGGTTTTCGTGGGTAATAGACCAATGATAGAGGCAGATTCGATCATTCGAGATCCAAATGTGGCAGTCGAGTTTGCTTGACAAATTTCTCCACCTGAAGTTCAGCAATCGATGGTAGGTCGGCAGGACTTCGAAGTGTTTCGTGAAGGCGTTCACGGGGTGGTGAGGGGACTGTACACGGCTTACGAGATCGGCATGCGTCTCCGCGCCGCTCGCCACGATTTAGAACAGAAAGATGAACGCATTCGGAAGTTAGAAGCTCGTGCCGAGAAGGCTGAGCGTGAGCTAAGGAAAATAAAGTCCACCGAGCCTCAATCGGCCAGCCATCCAAACCCAGTTGTGGAAAAGAGGGTTACTCAACGGCTGATTAGTGATATGATCGCCGATCGGAACACGGCCAGCATGTTTGCGATAGAGACTGCGAGGGCAGCGGCCTATAAAAAAGGCTTTCACGACGGCCGAAAGATCATAATTCAGAAAACCAAGGAGAAACTCGTCGAAGAAGTTTGCCGATGTGAAAATTGTGGATTTAGGCACGGTTGGATCAAGGCACTTCAGCAAGCTGAGAGTCTCCAGGCAACAGGGTTGGATCTGGCGTTTCCATTGTACCAACAGAATGATTTCCCCTTCTCCGCTTTCAAAATTGAGAAGAGTGATGATGAAGAAGCTGCCGAACCAGAGAAAACCTTGAAATGATTACGTAGATCGAAAGTGAAATTATGTATTTATTGGCTTAATTTTAATAAAATGCTTAGTTCTCAATTTGTAGCGTACTTGTTATTTAATAAAATGTTTAGTACACATTTTATTCCGAATGTGCGCACATTTTAGATTACGTTTATGCGGCTTGAACAATCTTATTTGAATATTTGCATTTTTCGACCTTTGTTTACAGAGGCTTTAATTTGGGTAATAGTACATTGTACATTGTCTATTTCAACTGTTTGTTTCGATGTAATTTCTATTTGGCACACACGTGTTTGCATGTTTTATTGTATAAACATTGACCGACCTGAGATAACTAGTCATTTTGGCGGCTCGGTATGAGAGCATTTACATTAAGTAATTAATCGGAAAAATTATGTTACGCACGGAGGCTTAATCAGCCCAAAGACATGCTGTGCCGATGGCCCAAAGGCGTCATTCACCGATGGCCCTCCGAATCCGGATCTATTTGGTTAATCGTGATATCCACGAGGCGCTCCGAATTCAGAGGCCCAATCGGTCCAATGACGTCGTGCGCCGATGGGGCTCCGAATCGGGAGACTATTTGGCCAATCGTGATATCCACAAAGGGCGCTCCGAATCCAGAGGATTTATCAGCCCAAAGACGTCATGCGCCGATGGGGCTCCGAATCCAGAGACTTTATTTGGCCAATCGTGATATCCATGAAGGGCGCTTCGAATCCAAAGGCTTTTTCGGCCCAAAGACGTCATGCGCTGATGGGGCTCCGAATCCGGAGACTTTATTTGGCCAATCGTGATATCTACGAAGGGCACTCTGAATCCAGAGGCTTTTTCGGCCCAAAGACATCATGCGCCGATGGGGCTCCGTATCCGGAGACTTTATTTGGCCAATCGTGATATTCACGAAGGGCGCTCCGAATCCGGAGGCTTTTTCGGCCGAAAGATGTCATGCGCCGATGGGGCTCTGAATCCGGAGACTTTATTTGGCCAATCGTGATATCTACGAAGGGCGCTCCGAATCCGGAGGCTTCTTCGGAACACCGTTGAACTAGAATTTGTAGTGAGTAAATAGGGATCTTTGCATTACAGAAAATGAGATGTACATGGTGAACCGTTTAGAACAAGAATCATGTCCCACAAGTCGGGTCAATGATAAAATTTGCGTAAATGCGTGGAGTTCCAAGGCCGTGGCAGACTCCTTCCTGTCATGTCTTTGAGCCGATATGCCCCTACTCCTGCGATCGAATCAATCTGATAGAGGCCGTCCCAGTTAGGACCTAATTTTCCATTAGCTGGTTTCTTGGCAGCTGGCAGTACCTTCTTCAGGACCAACTCTCCTGGTGTGTAGCGGCGCAGCTGAACACGTTGATTATATGACTTAGCAAGCTGCTATTGATACTGCACCATGGATGCGAGGGCACGGTCTCTTCGTTCTTCAATCAGAACCAAATCCAAGGCCAGTATCATGTCGTTTTGGCCCATATCAAAAACTGTCGATTTCAAGGTTGGGAGGCCGATCTCCAGGGGTATGATTGCCTGGGTTCCAAAGCATAGAGCAAACGGCGTTTCCCCAGTAGACCGCCTCGGCGTAGTTCGATGAGCCCACAACACACTCGGCAATTCTTTGACCCATTTGCCTTTAGCTTTCTCCAGCCTCTTCTTGATGTCGTCCAAGATGGATTTGTTAAAGGCTTCAGCTTGACCATTGCTTTGAGGATAGGCCGGCGTAGAAAAGTAAGGCCGGATACCATACTTGCTGCACAATTCTCGGTAGACGCCACAATCAAATTGGGTACCGTTATCTGAAATGAGTGCTCTCGGAATGCCGAATCGCGTTATGATGTTTCTCCAAACAAAACGCTTCACGTCGGTATCTCGGATGTGCGTTAGTGCCTCCGCTTCTACCCATTTTGTAAAATAATCTGTCGCGACAATTAAAAATCGCTTGTTACCCGGGGCACGAGGCAGTGGTCCGATGATGTCAAGCCCCCATTGGGCGAACGACTAAAGACTTGTTAGGGAACTTAGCTCTTCAGCAGGCAGGTGGGTCAAAGGAGAGAACTTCTGGCACTGTTCACACTTCTTTACGTAATATTCGGCATCTGCTCTCATTGTCGGCCAGTAATACCCTTGTGTCACGGCTCGGTGAGCCAAGGACCGCCCGCCAAAATGGGCACCATAACTGCCTTCATGTATTTCAGTCAGAAGCTCCTCGACTTTGTCCGGGTGCATACATTCCAAATATGGACTAGAGAGGGATTTTTATAAAGCCTTCATTGCGGATCCAAGTAGTATCGTAGGGCTTTGTTTCGCAACTTGTGCGCTTCTTTCTTGTCCTCTGGGAGCTATTCGGAAGACAAGAATGCAGCAATGGGATCCATCCAACTCGGTCCAGCTTCTATAACATTGACCTGGACTTCCTTGGAAGGGCCAATGCTCGGCTCCGGGATGAAGCCTACTTTGATGGTCCGTTTAATCTCTGAGTTAATGGCGGAGGCTAGGCAGGCAAGGGCATCTGCATGTGTGTTTTGATCACGTGTTATCTGGTTCAATTCATGATGGTCAAATTTTGCCAGCAAGGAGTTGGCCATTTTCATGTAAGCCGCCATACGGTCGTTTCTTGCCGCGTACTCCCCCTTTAGCTGATTAATCACTAGTTTTGAATTGCAAAATATAAGCAAACACCGAGCACCCAGAAGATGTACATTCTGCAAACCGGCTAGAAGGGCTTCGTATTCGGCTTCATTATTTGATGCTTCGAAGCAGAGCTTGACGGCCTGCTTAATTATTGCACCGTCGGGAGCCATGATTACAACTCCGGCTCCGCTGCCCCGTTGATTGGATGATCCATCACAATACAGCTGCCAAATGTCCCCAACATAAATTCTCCAGTTCGGATTCAGTCGAATTTCATCGGACTTAAAATCGGCAAGACCCCCAATGAATTCGACAACGAAGTCGGCAAGCACCTGTCCCTTGATTGAGGTTCTAGGAAGAAACTGAATGTCGTACTGGCCGAGTTCAAGAGCCCACTTTGAAACACATCCTGGTGCTTCTGCACTTCGTAGTACTGATCGGAGGGGATAATCTGTTAGCACCCCAATGTTATGTCCCTAGAAGTAATGCATCAGTTTTCTTGCCGCCATGACTAGGGCTAGGATGAGTTTTTCCAGCAGAAGGTAGCGTGTTTCGGCGTCAACCATTGCCTTGCTCACTTAATAGACTGGCCACTGCTCTCACAGCTCTTCCTTTATTAGTACGGCGCTGACGGCCCTGTCGAAAATTTCCAGATACAAAATGAGCGGGTCACTAGCAGCAGGTGTTGTCAAGAGTGGTACTGAGCGGAGGTAGGTCTTGAGGCTGTTGAAAGCGGCTTCGCATTCGGCGGACCATTCAAAAGCCTTTCCCTGCTGTAATGTACGAAAGAATTGTCGGTAGCGATCTGTAGACCGACTGATGAACCTGTTGAGTGCGACGGCCATCCCCATCAACTTTTGAACCTCTTTTACTGAATGAGGGGAGCCGAGTTCCAAGATTGCTGTTATTTGCCTCGGGTTGGCCTCGATTCCTCGGTGGTTGACAATGTAACCCAAGAACTTGCCAGTGCCGATCCCAGACGCACATTTGGAAGTGTTCAGCTTCATTCTATATTTGTGTAGAATGCTGAATGTCTTTTCTAGATCGGCTATGTGATTCTGCTCTTCCTTGGACTTGACCACCATATCGTCAATGTACACTTCCATAGTGTGGCCGAGTTGCTCTTTGAACATGGCGGTGACCAGTCTTTGGTAGGTTGCCTGTGATATCCCCGTTTTGTAGTATGCTAATTGGTCCTTAATATGAATATGATTGTGTGTTTGATATGATTTTGTGTGCCATTATGTGAAAATATGTGGTTTTGAATTTCTATCTGTTCACTGTAGGAATATCTGTTTGATTATCTGCTTTGGAATTTAAATTGAAGGCCTTATTGGCCACAGAACTCGAAATTGATTACGCCATTGTGATTAGCGTAATTTTTAGAGCCTACGGTGAAATTTAATTGGAAATTTATTCAGATCAAAATAATTAGATTCAGAACGATTAATTAAGTGCTCAATTATTTCATATTGATAAATTGACTTAGTGGGGCTATATATAAAGGGCCATATACACTCTCATTTGTTTCTTTCGAGCTCAAAATCTGAGTTATACACTTGTGAGGGTGAGAAGGCCGGCTATAGAGAGAGAGGGGAGAATTGTGCAATTTTGCTCAAGAAGCTTGGTGATCTTGAAGGCACACTCAAGAATTTACCATAAATTGTGAGAATTAAGGCTCCTAGGTGAGTAATCAACCATTGACTCATGGGTTTTAGTTTGTAAATTGTGTATTCAAGCTAGTTGGGTAATCAAGAGTGAGAATTGAAATGAAATTGAGTTGATCATATTGAATTGAAGGTCAATGTATGCATGCATGTAGGAAATTGCTATGAATTTCCATGTTTGGGCATAAAGTATGTAATCCATGTTGATTTTTGATTGAAGTCCATGTATTTGATCATCTCTTCACCAATTAAGTTGAGAATAATGAGTATCTCCCACATGCATATGCAAATCGTGGAAGTGTGAGCTTTGAATGTTTGAAATTAGTGTGTTGGTGATGAGTTTGAGTCAATTTGGAACATGCATGTGTTTGATTCATGGAATTGAGCTTCATAATGTTGTAATTTAGTGTTTGTAACATGTTAGTACATGTATATGTGGAGTTTTAGCTGAAATCATGCATTTAGAGCCTTTGAATATCAAGTTGAAGCTCAAGAACATATTCTGGAAAACCCAGAATTTTTTATGTCCGCTCGAGCGGGAAAAACGGGCTCCCAGTATTTTTGCAGACTTGGATGTCCGCTTGAGCGGGGGAAGTTCGGGCTCGAGCGGGGAGCTATGTAGACTGAACTTCCGCTCGAGCGTAAATTTGATGCAACCAGCACTTTTACAGACATATTGGGTCCGCTCGAGCAGGGATCCCTGTTTCTAAAATTTTGAAAATGCGTTCTGTGTTTCATTTTCTATTCCCTTTCACTTCTAAGTACTCTTAGGCATACATTGAGCATTGTAATTGAGTTAAAGAGATAAGAATGAAGCCTAAAGAGGAATATGTGAATTAAGGAACGGATTGAACCATTTTTGACCCATATGTGTTATGTGATGTGTAGGGTCAAGCTCCAGGGCAAATCAACCAACCGATCACTGTGAGTAATATCTTGACAAAGATATCTGAAATATGTTGTTGTCCAATTGCTTACTTCTATTTAAGTTTATAAGTTTGTTAATTTGATTGATGGACAATGTTTGCTATGCCAAATGAATGGGCCGAAGGCCAGTTTGACATGAAAGCATGAATGGGCAGAAGGCCAGTTTGACATGAAAGTATGAATGGGCCAAAGGCCAGTTTAACATGAAAGTATGAATGGGCCAAAGGCCAATTTGACATAAATGAATGAATGGGCCTGAGGCCAGTACGATCTGAATGATAGAATGAATGGGCCAGAGGCCAGTATGATCTGAATGAAAGAATGAATTGGCCAGAGGCCAGTCTGACATGAATGAAAGACAAATGCGCCAAAGGCCAGTTTGACATGAAAGTATGAATGGGCCGAAGGCCAGTTTGACATGAAAGTATGAATGGGCCAAAGGCCAGTTTGACATAAAAGTATGAATGGGCCGAAGGCCAGTTTGACATAAATGAATGAATGGACTAGAGGCCAGTACGATCTGAATGATAGAATGAATGGGCCGGAGGCCAGTATGATCTGAATGAAAGAATGAATGGGCCATAGGCCAGTCTGACATGAATGAAAGACAAATGGGCCAAAGGCCAGTTTGACATGAATGGATTGGGCCTGAGGCCATATAATGTGTTTGGAACCACAGTCACTTGACCTGTATTTACATATATATGCTAAATAGAATATGAATTGGGCCCAAGGCCGTTTGAAGCATGTTGTTCTAAATACCGTTTGTGTAACTCCTTTATTTGATATTATTCACTGGGCTTTCGTTCACGCTCATTCATGTGTTTGTAGGTGAGCCGAGAGAGGTCCAGACCCAGCCTTAGTGAAGTCTGTATGGAACAACTAAGGTTTTGAAGAGTCAGCCTTTGCGTCTCACGCATGAGACATGTCTTCGCCCTTTTGTTATTTGATGTTGTTTTGTCATGTTGGCGAGGACTTTGGTTTACGTTTGTATATAGTTTTGATTGGCTGACCTAGACTTGAATGATCCTGTCTATACAGAACTTTACGTTACTGTATTTTCTGATGTGAGTTGTTAACATATTTATGTATGGAATGTTATGATGTGCATATAAGCACGGCTCTATGGACAAAGTTTTAAATTTGCTTCCATTTAGCCCCTTTACTCTGATGAGTTTTGTTTGGTTTGATTTGAGGCCGTAGGTAATCTCGTGATTACTGACCGGTTATGACCTTAACCCATAGAGGCGGGTTCGGGTCGTGACATTGCCCCTGCATTCTTCAGCCCAAAAGGCATAACTTTGTAGTAGTAGGTTCCTCTTGGGGTGAGGAATGTAGTTTTGTCCTGGTCCTCTGGATGCATGGTGATTTGACGGTAGCCTCTGTAAGCACCGAGGAAGCTCATACGTTGATGGCGTGTTGTCGCATCTACAAGTTGGTCGATTCTGGGTAGGGGAAAACAATCCTTGGGGCAAGCTTTGTTTAGGTTCGTGAAGTCGACGCACACTCGCCAAGTCCCATTTTTCTTCTTCACCACCACTGTATTAGAGAGCCATGTAAGGTAGGTCACTTCCCTAATTGCCCCAGTGTCAAACAGCTTGTCAACCTCCTCAACAACGGCGGCAGTGTGCTCTGCGGCTGACCGCCAACCTTTCTGAATGATCGGCTTGCACTTAGGATCGACATTCAAATGCTGCTATGAAACGGACGGATCTATACCCGGCATCTCATACGGAGTCCACGCAAAGACATCGAGGTTGCTGAGAAAGAAAGAGATTAGTTGCTGTATGTCGGCCTGATTCAAGGAGGCGCCGACCATAAGGAACTTGTCCGGGCTTCCATCGATTTCACCTCGGTCTAAGCCTTCCGTGGCCTTTTCATTTGGGAGCCGCCCAACATCGTCGAGGCTCTCTCGATCCGGCACCTCAATGGAATTCACCTGTAATTCCTTTGGCATTTTTTCAGCAAGGAGATAACATGCTTGTGCCGATTTTTGGGAGCCACAGATTTGCTCAATACTGCATTCTGTCAGGAAGCATAGCAGCTGATGATAGGTGCTTGGCACGGCCTGTATAGTATGCAACCAGGATCGCCCCATGATGAGATTATACAACAACGGCAGCTTGACGACCAAGAATTCCACATCCACTGTTTGGGAGCTTGCTCAAACGGGTAGTCTGATTTTCCCCAACATGTACTCTGGATTGGAATTGAAGCCGAATAGTGGGTAAGGGGCCGGAGAGAGATTCGATTCGGAGAAGCCGAGTTTGGTAAATGTCTTGTAGTACATAATCTCTGATGTGCTCCTCGGATCAATGAGTACGTACTCAACTATGAATCGGTTTACGCGTAACTCAATTACCAAGGGATCAATGTGGGGCAGTGTTACTCCGGCCAAATCCAAATCATCAAAAGTAATGCCCTCGGCTTCATGGGGCCGTTTAGCCGGAGTGAGTTGGTCTCGAGGGTCTGACTTCGACTGAATCGCATGCACCGCCGATGATATTGGCAGGCTGTATATCATGTGTATCATGCCGAGCGAAGGTGAATCCTGTCTCAAGGCTATTGCTTTGGTTGGGTTGCCTTTTCGAACGTACTGTTGTAGCCGGCCATCTTGTACCAATTCCTCCAGGAGGTCCTTCAGTGCATAACAACTATCAGTATCATGGCCATGATCTTTGTGATACTCACACCGTCTATCCCGTATTCTTGTGTCGGAAGGTCCCACCATTTTCGACGGCCATTTGAAGAACGGAAGGTGTTGGATTTTGGACATAACCGCACTGATCGGCTCAGTCAACTCTGTGTATTTCTTGTCGGCGCGCCTCGTGCGCCTGCTGTCAACTTGCAGTTGTTCATTTTCTCGGTGGGAGCATTGGTCGCTTGATCGGCGAGAATCCCGTCTCTTATCTCATTTTGCCCGATGTCGTGGTTCAGGGCTCTGAGGAGCTACAGAATTTAATGGCTGAGCAATTTCAGCAGGAGCCGTCTTGTTGATCACGTTGTCGGCTTTAACCCTCAAGGCATCATCTTCCACTTTACAATATTCTTCAACTTTCTTCATCAACGACCAAACTGTTTTGGAGGGCCATCTGGTCAAAGAGCTGCGGAGGGCATTGTCGGGATACAACCCCATCTTGAAGGCGGTGATGGCCATGGAGTCATTGCAAGCATCGTCTACCAGATTGAAACATTCCCAATACCGCACCGAGTAGGCACGAAGGGTTTTCCCCGGTTGAATCTGCATTGCCCAGAGGGAATCGGCTTGCTTTGGCTGGACCTCATTAGTGATAAACCTTGCTCTAAAGGACTTTTGGAGTTGGTGGAAGCTTTTAATCGAAGTCGGCTCTAATTTGTAATACCACCTAACAACTAGTGGTCCCAAACTACTCGGAAATTTTCTGCACATCAAAACCTCGTCATCTGCATGCAGTGTCATGGCTTGCTTGTAATGGCGGATGTGATCGGTATGGTCTGATTTACCGTCATACAAGGTGAATGACGATGCTTTGAATTTCTTAGGTAACACTGCCTTTGCAATCTGTCGTACAAAAGGATCGTGTTGATCTTCATCCGAACTGTTTCTTCTTCGTTTATGCCTTATACAGGGACTCTCTTCAGAAGAATTGGAAGTTTTAGATCATCCCTTCTTCTTGGGCTCCGGGGATAATGAGTCGAAGCTGCTATTAGTGTCTTGTTGTCGGGCTCGAGATCGTCGACCACCTACCCTCACAGGTCGTTCCGGGCCTTGGTGTGTAGCTTGTTTGAACTTCGCCACCTCCAAGGCCAAATCCTGACGGAAACGTTCGTTCTCTGCGATTATGTTCTCCAACCTTTGTTCATTTTGCTTTGCTTGTTCCATGATCGCTTGTATTGCTTCATGCTCTAAAGTCAAGGGTGAGGCGAAGTTCAGAACGCGTCTTACGGGGATAGTCTCCGGTCCAAGCATGTTTGTTGGAGTGAGGTCATCTCTCTGCGTGGTTTCATCAGTGACTATCGGAGGGTCTTCCATTACGCCGCCATGGATATGTTTGAGTATTCCCACAGACGGCGCCAATTATGGTGAAGTGGTTTGGAAATACTCTTCAGATCCTGGGGGACGCTCGTGATCCTTTGCTAGTCACCTGAAAAAGAACAAACACTCCGGTCGAGGGTGCCGGAATTAGCACTCCGACGGGCAAGTTAGTCTCTACACTCAAGATTACTTGTATTCTAAGTTAAGCTTAATAATTCTCACATACCTTTCTAGAACTGAAGATCTTGTATTTATAGTATTCTCTTTGTGCCTTTGGGTTGGGCCCATCCTTGTTCCGTTACATGTACCTCTACTCGGCATCTGTTCTACTGGCTGAAGTACTGGTTATTCTATTCGGCTCCTTGATTGATTGGGGTATGTGCTGAATAGAGGTTACGTTTCGGACCGAACGCACTTAACCGTCCCTATGGATCTGATGAAATTCGGCTCCCACAAGTACTGATTACATGTCAAGACATTGTGATTTCTAGTAGTGAAAAGTCTACTGACTACATATTGAGAAATTAGTAATTCCTAGTGATAAGACTACTAGACATGTTATGAGGTTTCAAATAGTAAACTATTGAACACTAGATTTGTGTTTCCTCGTAGTAAGACTATTGACTTCAAAGTGACATGTTGAACCAAACTTGTTTGGTGCCTTGAATTCAGAAAGGACCAAATTTGGTCGATGATGGATTGGAGATAGTTGAGAGTCTCAAAATCATTGTGACACAAGGAATGGTATCAAAGCCCTCTATGAATTTTTGTAAAGGCCGAAAGCTTTCCTATAAATTCTACAATTGTAGCGGTGTCATGCAATATGTGACAATACCTAAACCCAAGCGGGTTAGGATAGGCCTACAATCCATTAACTTTATGTTCTTCAGTTATGCACATTAGAGAAGTGCATTTTGCTTTCTTGTGCACAAATCTGATTTTCAGATTTACACAGGCATACCATCGTGGAATCAAGAAAATAGTTTTCTTTGAAAATATATTTCCGTGCTAGACCCTTGAGGAGGGGTTGAGTTCCGTTGAACAAACAGATGATGCTGATCAAGATGATCCATAAGGATGTTGAAAACTTGACATGGGCCTTGTAGATGTATATTTAGGAATTAAGATTTTCAGAACATCTGATGGTATTATATTTTTTCAGTCTCATTATTTTGATAAGAGTCTTGACAAGTATAAGTCAGATACAAGTGTATCAAGGACTTCGGTAAATTTAAGTCTCCGTTTGACCAAGAATAATGGAATATTCTCGGATCATAGGAAGTCTAGGTATCTAATGAGTTGCACAAAGCCAGATATAGCCTATTCAATTAGCAGACTAAATAGATACATGAATAATCCCAAAGAAGGCGATTGTGCTGGTAATAAGGTACTTACAATATGGCTGGGATTTTGGGATACATAACACTTGATATCTAAATGTACTAGAAGGGTACAGTGACATCAACTGGATATCTAATATAAAGACTACAAATCTATTAGTAGATTTGTTTTCTGTATTGGAGGTGCAACCATGTCTTGGAGATCTTCCAAGCAGATGTGTATCATGAGATTATCAATGGAATTGGAATTCAGTACTTCGGATAAAACCATTGAAGTAGCTAAATGTCTTCGCCATTTCTTTGATAATATTCCACGTTGATAGAAACTTGTGTCAGCAATTTGTATACATTGCGACAGCCAATCAAGTATTGGTAGGGCGCAAAGTACTGCGTATAATGGAAGTCTAGAAATTTTCGTCGAAAACAAAATTCCATTTGACAACTACTCTCTAATGGGATTGTCATGATAGACTATGTAAAGTCTTAGGACAATATTGCAGATTTGCTAACCGTAGGGTTCAATTAAGAGTTGGTTAAAGGTTTTCAAAGGGAATGTAGCTGAGGCCTTTAGCGAGAATTTTACCAGAATGGAAAACCCAACCTAGTTGACCAGAGATCCAAGATCTAGGTTCAAAGAGACAACCTAATTGTGTGTAACAGATGAGTCACTATAAAAGTAAATCCTCTTGCCATTTGAATATACATTGATACCTATGGAGGTAAAGGTTAAGCCAATGCTTTTAATGACCTGTAGGTCACCTCTATGAATGCAAAGTGGGGCCGTTTTTATAAGAATTGACGATGCCAAATTCTTTAAAACACTCACTAAACTAAGGTAAGTGTTCCAGGGCCAAACGAGACATAACGGTGAAAATAGAATAATGGTTGGAGTAATACCCGTGTGAGGTTTGTTGTCTCAATTTATATAAACAGTAGAACAGTTTAAGACTTCGTGTTCACTGATCAGCCAGTAAACTCGATAGACTTTCACTAGGGAAGGTTCAAAGTCAAAAGTTACCTTCTCCGATGCAGGGGTTATTCTGTGGTACTTTCTCGTCGAGTCTTTGTTGTCTCTCATTCTTTCTTTATTCGGCTAATTTTATTCATGTGGGGGATTGTTGGGAAAAAAAATGATTTTTCAACAACTTTAATGCTAAATTAAAGTGTGACCTAACTGCCGGTTGAGGTGGGTCCAAGTGGTTTTGTATTCTCTTCAATGAGAAGATTTCAATGGAAAGAGAATGAGCCGAAACCATTAAGTTGTGAATGAGAATTTTTTCGTAAAGTGGACATCAATTAAACTTGGCCTTGGACTTAGTCTTGGTCTGGACCATCTTAGGCTTGTATATATGTATGTTTTGGACTTAGTCTTGGGCATGGGCCAGGTTGTGCTATGCTGGGCTGGGCTTGTTGTCATGACCCAAACCCGCCCCTATGGGTTTAGCACCGTAACCGGCCAGTAATCCGAGATTACCGAAGGCCTGCTTAACAGTAATACAGTAAAACAGAGTACAGGGGCATGGCGGAAGCCATCGCAGTAATAAAACAATGTCCAATGAGCTGTGACAGTCTGTGTGCAAAAAGACTTTCCATACATATAAACATTCAGTACAGAACAGTTATGCACAATATTTACAATCATTCAGTACAGGGACTTAATCCCTACTAAACAGTACAGTATGGTGTTGTCAGTCTATACAGTATTACAAAACAGTACAGAGACAGACGGGGAAATAAAAACACCCCTAAGCCATAGCTTGGCAGGCTCGGAACCTCGCAGTGAGGCACATTGGTTGGCTGACAAAACTGGAGTTTACCCCGACGCTTCTAGCATTGGTCCGGTGCCTGTACACCAACATATATATATGAGCAGTGAGCTAAAGCCCAGTGAATAACACAATGCGTAAAGGGGTTAAGAATGAATGTCCTTACAGTAATGAAAACAGTTCATTAAACAGTATTTCGGTCTTTCAGTCAGAACAATTATTCAGTCATATGTGGTACATCCATTAGCATAACAGTCAACAGTAGGTCTTAAAAGACCGAACAGTAAGTGATGGCCATCAATCAGTAAACAGTAGTGGTTCCAACGAGGGAACCGACAGAGATCTCTGTAACAGTAACAGTAAACAGTAGGTGCTAAGGATGCCACAGTATAGTTCAGAATTTAGGACATACATTCATTCAGTAAACAGTAAACAGTTCAGAAAACAGTACAGTTCAGTTGTTCAGAAGATAATCATTTTGAACATATCTTTACACAATTGTTACTCACAGAGTTCTAGGCTACAGTGAACTAGAGCGTCTCCTCGAAAGCCAACCCTACACAGTTTACAGATTGAACACACACTAAGCTACACAGTTGGGAAAGATGATAACTTAATCCCTAATTTGCCTCGGTGTGTTCTACATCTATATCCTCATTAAGATGTCTTAAACTAGGCCTAAGGATGCCTAGGATGGGATGAGGATGCAAAGATGCACTTAGAAAACATTTTCAGAATTTTCAGAAAAATAGAACCCCGCTCGAGCGCAGGTTTACCCGCTCTAGCGGACATGCAACAAAGGACCCCGCTCCAGCGTCAACTTCCCCGCTCGAGCGGACCAAAAAGTACTGGATAGGTGAAATTCACGCTCAACGCCTGCTCGAGCATGTCACCCAGTCCTCCGCTCGAGCGTCTAATCCTCCGCTCAAGCAGAATGATGCACAGTGCAAGATGCTGGGAGCTCGATTTTCCCGCTCGAGCGGCACTTCCCCCGCTCGAGCGGACAACCAAAATCTGGAAATTCCAGACTTGAGTCCCAAGCTCAAAATCAAGTTTAAATGCTAAAATTTCGATCCTCTTGGGCTAATTTTCTGAAAAACATAAGTAAACTCATAGAACAACATGTTACAAAGGTCAATTTGAGAAATCAAGGCCCAAGGGTGTTTCAATTAAACTCATTTTCAAACCCATTTCTCATGATCATGCATGAACTTGCTACAAAGTGACATGCATGAGATTAAATCAAATCAAAGCTTCAAATGCTTGCTCAAAAGAGCTCATTCCTTTCAAAACAAGATGGAATCATGGACTACTCTCAAAATATGGACATGCATGTAATGAAATCATGAACTATGACCTCAAAACTTAACAATTCAAACATGCATGCATGGAGTGAGCTCCAATTCAACATTATTGAACCAATTCTTGACTTAACTCTTTAAATTATCATGACCCATGCTAGATAGGGCTTAAATACACAATTAGGAGGATGAAATTCATACCTAGGTTCCTCAATGACAAGTCTAGAGGCTCAAGAAGGCAAATCTCCTACAATTTCTTCAAGTCTTTCAAGCCAAGCCAAAATGAAGCAAGATGAACTCACTCTCTCACTTCCTCTCTCTCTATAGTCGGTTATGAACACAAGAATTTGGCTGATGAAATGTGTTGTGTAAAGCAAGATAGAGTCTCAAAAGTGTTTAGATAGTGGCCACTAAGTGGCATTTTGGCAATTAAGTCCAACTAATGCAATTTATCAATATTTAATCTAATTTAATCATACAAAATCAATTTTCAATTAAATACACCATAAAATCACATAAATTCTCATGATCCTAAATCATCAATCAATTTCAGATTCGGCTGCCGATAAGGCCTTCAATTTGCAATTTAAACATATAAACATGAACAGATAATCACACAGTCAAACAGATAGAAATGCACTTAAACAATTACAGTCAATCATTTAGTTTCACATTTCAGTCAATCAGTTCAGTATTTCGTTTACTTCAGACATCAATCATAATCAGTCTCGGTTTAACAGTAATCAGTGATCATTCGGTAAACAATGGTGAGGGTTATTACTGTCTCCCCTCCTTAAAAAGAGTTTAGTCCTTTAAACTCGAATTACCTTCATTTTGGAAGAAAACAGGGTTCAGTGGAAACAGTTCAGGATATCTTTTAGCCATGTCATCTTCCCTTTCCCAAGTGGCATACACACCACCATGGTTTTGCCAGTCAACTTTCACTAACGGGATCTCTTTGTTCCTCAATTTCTTGATCCGTCTGTTCACAATCTGTATAGGCCGTTCCTCGTAAGTGTAGTCATCACTCAACACTACACGAGTGGGCTCAATCACATGGAAAGGATCCCGAAGGTAGTCCCTCAACATCGAAATGTGGAAGACGTTATGCATATGTTCCATTTCAAGAGGAAGCGCGACTTGATACACCACCGGATTGATTTTCTCAATAATCTCATACGGTCCGACATATCTTGGCGCTAACTTGCCTTTGACTCCGAAACGAGTCTGGCCTTTCATTGGTGTCACTTTCACAAAAACGTGATCACCCACTTCATATTCTCTGTCTCGTCTTCTGACATCTGCATAACTTTTTCTGTCGGCTTTGTGCAGTTTTCAGTCTCTGTTGTATCAGTTTCACTTTCTCAGTCGTTTCATAAACAATCTCGGGCCCAAGCAAAGGCCCGTCTCCAACCTCTGCCCAGCAAACCGGAGATCTACATTTTCTGCCATACAATGCCTCGAAAGGCGCCATACCGATACTTGAATGATAACTGTTGTTGTAGGCGAACTCAGCCAATGGCAAATGGCTTTCCCAGTTTCCCTGAAAATCAAGGACACACATTCTCAATAAATCCTCCAGAGTTTGGATGGTCCTCTCTGACTGACCATCTGTCTGAGGATGATAGGCACTACTCAGTCTCAGTTCAGTACCCAATGCAGTCTGTAGGCTTTGCCAAAATCTTGATGTAACCTTCGAATCCCTGTCAGAAACAATGGATACAGGCACTCCATGCAGTCTAACAATTTCATCAATATAGAGTATAGCCAATTTATCCGCATTATAAATTGTCTTAACAGGTAAGAAGTGAGCAGATTTAGTCAGTCTATCAACAATAACCCAAATCGAGTACATACCTTTACTGGAGCGAGGCAATCCCACAATAAAATCCATGGTAATATGTTCCCATTTCCACTTCCGTATCGGTAAAGGCTGCAATAAGCCTGCGGGTCGTTGATGTTCAGCTTTGACTTGTTGGCAATGAAGACATTTTGATACAAAATCAGCAATTTCTTTCTTCATTCCTGGCCACCAGAAATTCAGTTTCAAATCTTGATGCATCTTCGTGTTTCCTGGATGGATAGAAAATTTCGAGTTGTGGCCCTCTTGCAAAACTCTTCTTTTCAGTTCAGTATCATTCGGTACACACAGTCTTTCTTGAAATTTCAGTACATTATTTTCAAATTTAAACCCCGGTCTCGGTTTAGATTCCCTTTCTTCGATGATCTTTTTCAAGAAATCATCTTGTTGTTGTTTCTCTTTAATTTCCTCAATCAATGCCGGTTGAGCAAAAATAGCAGCCATCGTGCCACCTTGTTCTCTCAAAACAACTTCAATTTCAGATCTTTCAAGGTCACAAAGTAACTCTCTCTGTCCGGTAAGCAAATAGGCTAAGTTCCCAATCGATTTCCGACTCAATACATCGGCAACGGTCTTGGCTTTTCCCGGGTGGTACAGAATCTGTAGGTCATAATCTTTAATCAATTCTAGCCATCTCCGCTATCTCATGTTCAGTTCCTTCTGTGTGAAGAAATATTTCAGACTTTTGTGGTCGGTATATACTTCACATGTCGCTCCATAAAGGTAGTGACGCCAGATTTTTAGTGCAAAATACAACTGCAGCGAGTTCCAAATCATGGGTCGGGTAGTTCTTTTCATGTGGTCTCAGTTGTCGGGAAGCATAAGCAATTACTCTCCCATTCTGCATTAAAACACATCCCAAACCCTTATGATCACTAAATACAGTATAACCATCCGTACCTGAAGGTAAGGTAAGAACAGGTGCAGTCACAAGTCGAGTTTTCAATTCTTGAAATGCTGATTCCCTTTGGTCAGTCCAGTCAAATGATGTCCCCTTTTGAGTTAACTGAGTCAACGGTAAGGCAATTTTGGAGAAATCTTTGACAAACCTTCTGTAATACCCAGCCAAACCCAAAAAGCTTCGGACTTCTGTCACATTTGTTGGTCTAAGCCAGTTCACTACAGCTTCAATTTTCTGTAGATCAACTGAAATCCCATCCTTGCTAATAACATGTCCCAAAAACATAACATGGTCAAGCCAAAATTCACATTTAGACAGTTTAGCATAAAGTTTTTGTTCTCTTAGGGTTCGTAGGGCAAGTCTCAGATGATGTTCATATTCTTCTCTAGTCTTAGAATAAATCAGAATGTCATCAATGAATACAATAATAAAGTCATCAAGGTATGGTTTAAAGATCCTGTTCATGAGGTCCATAAATGCAACAGGTGCATTGGTAACTCCGAAAGGCATAACTAAAAATTCGTAATGTCCATACCTCATTCGAAAAGCAGTTTTGTCAATGTCTTCTGGTTTAACTTTCAGTTGGTGATATCCAGATCTGAGATCAATCTTAGAAAACACTTGAGCACCTTGTAACTGATCAAATAAGTCATCAATACGCGATAATGGATATTTATTTTTCACAGTTACCTTGTTCAGTTCACGGTAATCAATGCACAGTCTCAGTGAGCCGTCTTTCTTTTTCACAAACAAGACAGGTGCACCCCACGGTGAAGTACTAGGCCTGATAAACTTCTTGTCTAATAGTTCTTGCAGTTGCACTTTCAATTCTTTCAATTCAGTTGGAGCCATTCAGTAAGGAGCTTTCGATATAGGCTGTGTACCCGGAATCACATCAACTGTGAACTCAATCTCCCTGTCAATCAAATCCCCTGGCAGATCATCTGGAAATACATCTGGGAATTCTCTGACTATAGGAATACAGTTCACATCAGTTTTAATATTATCACTAGTAGATACAGTCAGTACAGAACACAGATACCCTTTACACCCCTTCCTAATCAGTTTAACAGCTTTCACAGACAAAATCAAATACGGAGGAGGTACTACTCCAACCCCATTAAACACAAATTCGGGTAAACCAGGTGGACGGAAAACAACTTGCTTTGTCACACAGTCAATGGTAGCATGATATTTTTGTAACCAGTCCATCCCCAATATTATATCAAAATGATCAATGTTCAATGGCAGTAAATCAATAAATAGATGCATATCCCCAACAATGATTTCACATGCAGGGTACATATAAGCACATGTCATGGATCCCCCAACAGGTGATGATACAGCTAACAGATAGTTCATGGGTTCTAAGGGTCTATTCAATTTTCGTGAAAAAGCATGCAATACGTATGAGTGTCTAGACCCCGAATCAATCAGTACATATGCATTTTGAGTACAAATAGAGAGGATACCTGACACAACGGTCTCGGTATTTTGCACATCTCCAAGTACTAGGGCGAACACTCGGCCCTGCCTCATGGGCTCTTTCCCGGAAGCTTTGGGTTTCAGTTTCGGTGCAACAGTTGATGCTGCGGCGCTGCCTACAGCTTTACTATTGCCCGGAGCAGTGGAAGGGCAATTGTCATGGCCCGAACCCGCCCCCAAGGGTTAAGGACATAACCGGCCAGTAATCCCGAGATTACCTACGGCCTCCATACAAAACAGACATAATTTAACAGAGTGAAGGGGGCCAAACGGAAGTAAAATTTAAAACTTTGTCCATAGAGCTGTGCTTAGGTGCACACCAAAACAAACCATACACATATACATTAATAACCCACATCAAAAGTGTAATAGTATAAGCTTCTTTACAGACAGGATCATCTAAACTGAGTCAACTCATAGCAAACTATAGGTAAATATATACAAGATCCTTGCCAACAAGAACAGAATGTAAATACGTAACAAAATGGCAAGGTTGGTCTCGTGCGTGAGACACAAGGCTGACTCTCCCAAAACTCCTGCTGTTCCTGGCTAACTTCACTGGGGCTGGGGTTGGACCTCACTTGGCTCACCTACAATTACATGAATGAGCGTGAGCGAATGCCCAGTGAATAATATCAAATAAACAAGTTACGTAAGCAATTATTTGGACATTGCAACAATCGGCCTTCGGCCCAGTCATTCATGTCAACCGGCCTTTGGCCCAATTATACATTTCCATCGGCCTTTGGCCCAACCATTCATTTCCATCGGCCTTTGGCCCAATTACACATTTCCATCGGCTTTTGGCCCAATTATTCATTTCAATCGGCCTTTGGCCCAATTATTCATTTCCATCGGCCTTTGGCCCAATCATTCATTTCCATCGGCCTTTGGCCCAATTATTCTTTTCAATCGTTCATATCCATCGGCCTTGGGCCCATTCATTTATATCAATCGTTCATATCCATCGGCCTTGGGCCCATTCATTTATATCAATCGTTGTCTCCCAATCAAAATAATGGAACCACAAAGCTTACATACAGGTAAACAATTGGACAACGGTATACTTCAAATATCTTATTAAGATATTACTCACAGTGATCGGTTGACTGGTTCGCCCTGGAACTCGACCCTACACATGCCATGAACATAAGAGGGTCATTAACAATTCAATCCGTTCAAAATTCACATTTTCCTCTTTAGGCTTTATTATTATCTCATTAACTCATTTACAATGCTTAACATATGCCTAAGAGTGTTCACAAGTGAAAGAGAACGGAAAACGGAACACAGAATGCAAAAACAGAATTTCTGAAAACAGGGTCCCCGCTCGAGCGTGGACTTCCCCGCTCGAGCGGACCCTTAGGTCTGCAAAAGTGTTGGTTGCCTCAATTCCCCGCTCGAGCGTGCATTCTTCCGCTCGAGCGGACTTCATGTCACATAGCTCCCCGCTCGAGTGCCAACTTACCCGCTCGAGCGGGCATCATGTCTGCAGAAAAATATGCTGGGAGCTCGATTTCTCCGCTCGAGCGGCAGTATCCCCGCTCGAGCGGACCTCAAAATTCTGGAAAACCCAGAATGTGTTCTTGAGCTCCAAACTCGACATTCAACCACATTTCTTGCATATTTTGGCTCCAATCTCACATATGCATATGCTAACATGCCATAGACCCCAAATTACAACATTAGGAAGCTCAATCTCTTGATTTGTCTACATGCATGTCCCAAAATGTGTCAACTCATCACCAACATGCTCAAATTCAAACATGCAAAGCTTACTCTTTCATGATCTACTCTTGCATGCAAGAAATACATATCATTCACAACTTATTTGGTGAAGAGATGGTCATACAATGGTCATAATCATGGATTTCAAACAAGATTCAACATAGATTGCACACATTACTTAAACATGGAGGATCATGGCAATTTCATGCATGCATGCCTTAATTGATCTTAGATTCAGCATGTTTGACTCAAACCTCTTGCATACATACTAACTCATGCTCTTGGCCATTCATTAGACTTCAATTCACAAGATGATAGCTAAAGAAACGCATGAATCACTCACCAAAAGGCTTTAATCTTCCAACCTCTAGTCAATTCTTGAACTAGACTTCAAATCTCCAAGCTTGAGTCACAAATTATACGATTCTCCCCCTCTCTCTCTCTAACAGCCGGCTCTCTCTCCCTTTCTCAAGGTTTGATCAGCCAAAATGTGGTAATGAAGGAGAATTAAGGGTGTAGTGCCCCTTTACAACATAACCCACTAATTCAAAATAATGATAAACAATTTGGGCACTAACTCATTAATTTAATCAATTTAATTTGACCCCAATCAATCTTTAATTAAATTTCACCGTAGACTCTAAAAATTATGCCAATTACATTGGCGTAGTCAATTTTGGGTCCGGTGGCCGATAAGGCCCTCAATTTAATCCCCGAAGGGGACTATTCAAACAGATATTCCTACGGCGAACAGACATGAATTCAAAATCACATATTGGCACACAAAATCATGCTAAACACATAACCATAACAAATTAAGGACCAGTTTAGCACAATACAGAATAGGGCTATCACAGTCTTCCCCCCTTTAGGAAGTTTGGTCCTCCAAACTTGATTTACCTTCGTCGGAAAACAAATGTGGGTAGCTTAATCGCATTTCCTCCTCTTTTTCCCATGTAGCATCCGTCCCATAGTGTTCTTTCCATTCTACTTTCACCATGGGGATGGACTTACTTCTCAACTGTTTCACTTGCCTGTCTACAACCCGTTCCGGCCATTCAGCATATTCCATATTTTCATCGATAGCAATCCGGTGATAATCAATCACATGAAGCGGGTCTCAGAGGTAACCCCTCAACATCGACACATGAAACACATTATGGATTTGCTCGAATCCCGGTGGCAAGGCAACTCTATAAGCAACTGGGCCAAGTCTCTCCAGAATCTGGAACGGCCCGATGTAACGGGGCGACAACTTGCCCTTTTTCCCAAATCTGATTTGGCCTTTCATCGGAGAAACACGGATGAACACATGGTCACCATCCTCATACTCAAGAGGTCTTCTCCGAACGTCTGCATAATTCTTTTGTCGGTCCTGAGCTGTTTTGAGCCTTTGGCGAATAGTCTTGATTTTCTCAGAAGTGTCCTGCACAATTTCTGGCCCAAGCAAAGTTCTATCCCCGACCTCTGTTCAACAAATAGGTGATCTACACCTCCTACCATACAAAGCCTCGTATGGTGCCATACCGATGCTGGAGTGGAAGCTGTTATTATAAGCAAATTCTGCAAGTGGCAAATAATCTTCCCAACTCCCTTGAAAATCCAAAGCACACATGCGAAGCATATCTTCCAAGGTTTGTATCGTTCGTTCTGATTGCCCATCTGTTTGTGGGTGGAATGCAGTACTGAACCTTAGTTCTGTTCCCATAGCTTCCTGCAAACTCTTCCACAACCTAGATACAAATTTCGGATCTCTATCCGACACAATGGATACTGGAACACCGTGTAAACGGACAATCTCATCAACATAAATAGTAGCCAATCTATAAGCAGTAAACGTAGTCTTGACAGGCAGAAAATGTGCGGATTTAGTCAATCTATCAACTACAACCCAAACAGAATCCATACCTCGTGAAGTCCGAGGTAGGCCAACGACGAAATCCATAGTCACATGTTCCCACTTCCATTCAGGAATAGGGAGAGGTTGGAGTAGACCGCCTGGTTTCTGATGTTCAGCCTTAACTTGCTGGCACTGAAGGCACTTAGATACATATTCTGCAATTTCTTTCTTCATTTTAGGCCACCAGTAGGTCTGTTTCAAATCCCGGTACATTTTATTGTTGCCTGGATGCATAGCAAAAACGGATCTGTGGGCTTCGTCTAAAACCCTCTTCTTAAGTTCCGGAATATCGGGGACACACATTCTGTTTCGGAATCTCAACATTTCATTCTCAATGCTAAATTCTGCTTTTGGACTCGCCTCAAATTCAGTGATTACTTTTCTGAGGAACTCATCCTCTTTCTGTTTCTGTTTGATCTCCTCAATAATTGACGGCTCGGCGGTAATAGCGGCTATCAATCCGCCCTGTTCACATACCATTACCTCAATTTCAGAGTTCTCAAAATCTTGCAAGATTTCCTTCTGTTCGGTAAGCAAACAAGCCATACCCCCTGTTGATTTTCTGCTCAAGGCATCCGCAACTGTATTAGCTTTCCCGGGGTGGTACTGAATCTCAAGATCATAGTCTTTTATCAATTCCAGCCATCTTCTCTGACGCATATTCAGCTCTTTCTGCGTGAAGAAGTATTTTAAGCTCTTATGATCCGTGTAGACTTCGCATCTTGCCTCATACAAATAATGCCGCCAGATTTTCAAGGCAAAAACAATTGCGGCCAATTCCAGGTCATGCGTCGGATAATTCTTCTCATGCGGTCTCAATTGTCGGGAGGCGTAAGCAATAACCCTTCCGTTCTGCATTAACACACAACCCAAACCCTTGTAAGATGCGTCACTGAAAATTACAAAATTTTCCGTACCTGATGGTAGTGTCAAAATTGGTGCGGTGGTCAATCTTGTTTTCAACTCTTGAAAAGCAGATTCCCTTTCGTCATTCCATTCGAACGGTTGCCCTTTACGTGTCAATTGGGTAAGAGGTACCGCTAGTTTCGAAAAATCTTTCACAAACCTCCTGTAGTACCCTGCTAAGCCCATGAAGCTACGGACTTCTGTCACATTAGTTGGTGTAGGCCAATTCACAACTGCCTCTATTTTCTGCGGGTCCACTGAAATTCCTTCCTTGTTGATCACATGCCCTAAGAAGACAATCTCATCCAACCAAAACTCACACTTCTTTAGTTTAGCAAATAACTTCCTTTCCCGAAGTATTTGTAAAACAGTTCTCAAATGATGTTCATGTTCAAATCTGTCTTTAGAGTATATCAAAATATCATCAATGAAAACTACAACAAACTCATCAAGGTAGGTCCTAAAAATTCGGTTCATTAAGTCCATAAATGCTGCCGGAGCATTCGTCACTCCAAATGGCATAACGAGAAACTCAAAATGACCGTACCTTGTTCTGAATGCGGTTTTCTCCACATCCTCTGCCTTAACTTTCAACTGATGATACCCAGACCTCAAATCAATCTTGGAAAACACCTGTGATCCCTGCAACTGGTCAAACAAATCGTCAATTCGAGGTAAGGGGTACTTGTTCTTTATCGTTACCTTATTCAATTCCCGATAATCGATGCAAAGGCGCAAGGTACCATCCTTCTTTTTCACAAACAACACCGGTGCACCCCAAGGCGAAGTGCTAGGTCGGATAAACCCTTTATTCAGAAGATCCTGCAACTGTTCCTTTAATTCTTTCATTTCGGCGGTAGCCATCCTATAGGGAGTTTTAGAAATAGGCTGGGTGCCTGGCACGGTCTCAATAGTAAACTCTACCTCCCTGTCTACCAATTCCCCTGGTAATTCATTTGGAAACACATCTGGAAATTCTCTAACAATGGGAATATCATTCAATTCAACATTCACGGATTGTTCAGTCAATACATAACACAAATAACCCTGGCACCCTTTCCTGATCAATTTACATGCTTTCATTGCAGATATCAAATAAGGTGGAGGCACTACCCCATTACCCACAAACACAATTTCCTTCTGTTCTGGTGGTTTAAACACAACTCTCTTTGCCACACAATCTATGGTGGCACAATATTTGGTCAACCAATCCATGCCCAAGATTACATCGAAGTGTCTAAAGTTTAAGGGCAATAAATCTACATATAAGGTAACATCCTCAATATGCATGTCACAAAACCGATATATATAATCACATAACACAGATTCCCCCGATGGAGCAGACACACATAACAAATATGGTAACAATTCTAGGGGTCTTTTCAATCTAGATGCAAATGCATATGTCACAAATGAGTGCGTCGATCCAGAATCAATTAACACAAAAGCATCCTGATTACATATTGAAATAGTACCTGAGACCACGGCACTGGCATTCCGTGTATCACCCGGAACAAGCGCAAAAACTCTCCCCTGTCTTACGGTATCTCCGGTGGGAGTAGGCCCCGTAACATTTCCTGGTTTCGGGACTGACACTGTTGAACTAGCGGCAAATTTTCCACGGTTCTGCTTACAGTCTCTGGCCATATGCCCTTGCTTGCCACAATTAAAACATGCTCCTGTCACACGGTAGCAAACCCCACGATGCCTATTACCACAATTTGTACACAACGGGGTTGTATCTCGGGAAGAATTTGAAGTATTCGAGGAGCCCGTATTTTGCTTCTTTGAAAACTTCTTCTTTGAGAAGAAGCCCTGCCTTTTGCTGCCCTTCCATTCCGTCGCTGGCTTAGCTTGTCTAGCTATATTAGCCTCTGATATGATGGCTCTATCAAGTACCCCAATGTAGGTTTCCAACTTTAGAACATTCACCCTCTCTAGGATGTCATCTCGGAGCCCACCTTCAAAATGTCGTGCCTTCTTATAATCTGTGTCAATCACATGTGGCGCAAACCTGGCCAATTCGGTGAATTTGGCCTCATACTCGACTACTGTCAAGCTGCCTTGTTTCAATTCCATAAATTCCGCCACTTTTCTATCCCGAACACACTGCGGAAAGTACTTGTCATAAAAGATTTCTAAAAACTTTGCCCAATCAGCATCTCTGTAACTCTCCCTCATTAACATCCACCATCTTCTTGCTTCATCTTCTAGCATAAAAGTAGCTAGAAGCACTTTCTGAGTTTCTGAACAGGGAAACACCTCAAACAATTTCTCAATGCCGAGGACCCACGCTTCGGCTTTCAAAGGATCTAATCCCCCTTGGAACTGTGGCGGTTTCATTTTCTTAAACTCTTTGGTGAGGGCTATGATTCGGTCATCGTTCTGATTATCTGGCACAGGGGGTGCCGGAGGTGGAGGTGGTGGATGTGGTTGCTGCCACTGTTGTTGCCACTCCTGTTGCTGTCTCAAGGCTTCGGCCATTTCCTGTAGCAACCTTTCCATCCTGTCTATTCTGGCTGTAGAGGATTCCTCCAACTCATCGCCTCTCGTTCTCACCATCTGATTAGACTTGCATTATATTTCATACAGGATATACACAAGTATGCACGTAACAAGGAATATACATATCCAGATAATTTGCAATGCAAGTAGGTCACAACTTATAGCACACAATTACACCAATCAAAATAGTTAAGCATGTTCATGATGTCTTCAACATTCATATTAAAGCATTTAAGCATACCGTCAATGCTTCCAAATTCATATCTATCACATGAATGCATCCTAGATCTTATCTAGACGCCTATTGCTCTCTTTGGACAAGTGTGTGAGTTATTAACTCGTGCTCTGATACCACTCTGTCATGGCCCGAACCCGCCCCCAAGGGTTAAGGACATAACCGGCCAGTAATCCCGAGATTACCTACGGCCTCCATACAAAACAGACATAATTTAACAGAGTGAAGGGGGCCAAACGGAAGTAAAATTTAAAACTTTGTCCATAGAGCTGTGCTTAGGTGCACACCAAAACAAACCATACACATATACATTAATAACCCACATCAAAAGTGTAATAGTATAAGCTTCTTTACAGACAGGATCATCTAAACTGAGTCAACTCATAGCAAACTATAGGTAAATATATACAAGATCCTTGCCAACAAGAACAGAATGTAAATACGTAACAAAATGGCAAGGTTGGTCTCGTGCGTGAGACACAAGGCTGACTCTCCCAAAACTCCTGCTGTTCCTGGCTAACTTCACTGGGGCTGGGGTTGGACCTCACTTGGCTCACCTACAATTACATGAATGAGCGTGAGCGAATGCCCAGTGAATAATATCAAATAAACAAGTTACGTAAGCAATTATTTGGACATTGCAACAATCGGCCTTCGGCCCAGTCATTCATGTCAATCGGCCTTTGGCCCAATTATACATTTCCATCGGCCTTTGGCCCAACCATTCATTTCCATCGGCCTTTGGCCCAATTACACATTTCCATCGGCTTTTGGCCCAATTATTCATTTCAATCGGCCTTTGGCCCAATTATTCATTTCCATCGGCCTTTGGCCCAATCATTCATTTCCATCGGCCTTTGGCCCAATTATTCTTTTCAATCGTTCATATCCATCGGCCTTGGGCCCATTCATTTATATCAATCGTTCATATCCATCGGCCTTGGGCCCATTCATTTATATCAATCGTTGTCTCCCAATCAAAATAATGGAACCACAAAGCTTACATACAGGTAAACAATTGGACAACGGTATACTTCAAATATCTTATTAAGATATTACTCACAGTGATCGGTTGACTGGTTCGCCCTGGAACTCGACCCTACACATGCCATGAACATAAGAGGGTCATTAACAATTCAATCCGTTCAAAATTCACATTTTCCTCTTTAGGCTTTATTATTATCTCATTAACTCATTTACAATGCTTAACATATGCCTAAGAGTGTTCACAAGTGAAAGAGAACGGAAAACGGAACACAGAATGCAAAAACAGAATTTCTGAAAACAGGGTCCCCGCTCGAGCGTGGACTTCCCCGCTCGAGCGGACCCTTAGGTCTGCAAAAGTGCTGGTTGCCTCAATTCCCCGCTCGAGCGTGCATTCTTCCGCTCGAGCGGACTTCATGTCACATAGCTCCCCGCTCGAGCGCCAACTTACCCGCTCGAGCGGGCATCATGTCTGCAGAAAAATATGCTGGGAGCTCGATTTCTCCGCTCGAGCGGCAGTATCCCCGCTCGAGCGGACCTCAAAATTCTGGAAAACCCAGAATGTGTTCTTGAGCTCCAAACTCGACATTCAACCACATTTCTTGCATATTTTGGCTCCAATCTCACATATGCATATGCTAACATGCCATAGACCCCAAATTACAACATTAGGAAGCTCAATCTCTTGATTTGTCTACATGCATGTCCCAAAATGTGTCAACTCATCACCAACATGCTCAAATTCAAACATGCAAAGCTTACTCTTTCATGATCTACTCTTGCATGCAAGAAATACATATCATTCACAACTTATTTGGTGAAGAGATGGTCATACAATGGTCATAATCATGGATTTCAAACAAGATTCAACATAGATTGCACACATTACTTAAACATGGAGGATCATGGCAATTTCATGCATGCATGCCTTAATTGATCTTAGATTCAGCATGTTTGACTCAAGCCTCTTGCATACATACTAACTCATGCTCTTGGCCATTCATTAGACTTCAATTCACAAGATGATAGCTAAAGAAACGCATGAATCACTCACCCAAAAGGCTTTAATCTTCCAACCTCTAGTCAATTCTTGAACTAGACTTCAAATCTCCAAGCTTGAGTCACAAATTATACAAATTCTCCCCCTCTCTCTCTCTAACAGCCGGCTCTCTCTCCCTTTCTCAAGGTTTGATCAGCCAAAATGTGGTAATGAAGGAGAATTAAGGGTGTAGTGCCCCCTTTACAACATAACCCACTAGTTCAAAATAATGATAAACAATTTGGGCACTAACTCATTAATTTAATCAATTTAATTTGACCCCAATCAATCTTTAATTAAATTTCACTGTAGACTCTAAAAATTATGCCAATTACATTGGCGTAGTCAATTTTGGGTCCGGTGGCCGATAAGGCCCTCAATTTAATCCCTGAATGGGACTATTCAAACAGATATTCCTACGGCGAACAGACATGAATTCAAAATCACATATTGGCACACAAAATCATGCTAAACACATAACCATAACAAATTAAGGACCAGTTTAGCACAATACAGAATAGGGGTATCACAGCAATCTTTAACCATGTGGCCCACCTTGCCACACCTGCAACAAGCACCAGAAATTTTATAACAAACTCCCTTATGGTTCTTACCACATTCGGAACAGGGCGGAAATGAACGGTTTCCTTGACTAGAAGTAGTCGTTGACCCCGTATTTTGCTTTTTGTTCAGCGGGTTGTTCTTGCCTTTCTTGAACTTAAAACCCTGCCTCTTACCACGCCATTCAGACGCTGGTGTTTCAGATTGTTTCATAGCTTCGATGTTCGACTCAGCCATCAATGCTCGGTCAAGAACACCTACATAGTTTGGTAATTTCAGAACACTTATTCTGTCCAGTATTGCAATATTCAGGCCGCCTTCAAACCTTCTGGCCTTCTTGTAATCAGTGTCCACCATGTGTGGTGCATATCTAGCAAGCTCGGTGAACTTTGTTTCGTATTCAGCGACGGACATCGTGCCCTGTCTCAGTTGTTCAAATTCAGTCACCTTCCTATCCCTGACACACTGAGGGAAGTACTTTTCAAAGAAGGCTACTTTGAATTGAGCCCAAGTCATAGCAATGTTGTCATCACGGGTAAGCATCCACCACCTTCTAGCCTCTTCTTGCAAAGTGAAGGTGGCCAACAGTACCTTATGTGCTTCCAAGCACGGAAACACTTCAAATAGTTTTTCAGTCTCAAGAACCCATGCTTCAGCTTTTAGCGGTTCAAGGCCTCCCTGAAAGGATGGCGGTTTCATTTTGCTGAACTTCTGGGTGAGACCAATTATGTCCCCATCATTAACATTCGCATTCGGTTCCGGCTGTACCGGAGGAGGAGGTGGGGGCTGTTGATTCTGTTGTTGTTCTAATATTGCAGTTATCAGTTCCATCATTCTTTCCATTCTTGCCATTCTTGCCTCGGTGGATGAGGACTCAAATTCATTTGCATTATCCATTTCACTATAAGCAGTTATAACAATTATAAACATAAACAGTTGCATACTTAAACAGTTTAACACATTAGCATATATCCAGTCATGTCATAACCACACACTTTTCGTGCTCATGAAATGCCTTAATCACTTTTCTAGGACACCCTATAGCTCATTTGGACATGTGTGTGCGGTATAACTCGTGGTTAAGTATCGCTCTGATACCACTCTGTCACGACCCAAACCCGTCCCTATGGGTTTAGCACCGTAACCAGCCAGTAATCCGAGATTACCGAAGGCCTGCTTAATAGTAATACAGTAAAACAGAGTACAGGGGCATGGCGGAAGCCATCGCAGTAATAAAACAATGTCCAATGAGCTGTGACAGTCTGTGTGCAAAAAGACTTTCCATACATATAAACATTCAGTACAGAACAGTTATGCACAATATTTACAATCATTCAGTACAGGGACTTAATCCCTACTAAACAGTACAGTATGGTGTTGTCAGTCTATACAGTATTACAAAACAGTACAGAGATAGACGGGGAAATAAAAACACCCCTAAGCCATAGCTTGGCAGGCTCGAAACCTCGCAGTGAGGCACATTGGTTGGCTGACAAAACTGGAGTTTACCCCGACGCTTCTAGCATTGGTCCGGTGCCTGTACACCTACATATATATATGAGCAGTGAGCTAAAGCCCAGTGAATAACACAATGCGTAAAGGGGTTAAGAATGAATGTCCTTACAGTAATGAAAACAGTTCATTAAATAGTATTTTAGTCTTTCAGTCAGAACAATTATTCAGTCATATGTGGTACATCCATTAGCATAACAGTCAACAGTAGGTCTTAAAAGACCGAACAGTAAATGATGACCATCAATCAGTAAACAGTGGTGGTTCCAACGAGGGAACCGACAGAGATCTCTGTAACAGTAACAGTAAACAGTAGGTGCTAAGGATGCCACAGTACAGTTCAGAATATAGGACATACATTCATTCAGTAAACAGTAAACAGTTCAGAAAACAGTACAGTTCAGTTGTTCAGAAGATAATCATTTTGAACATATCTTTACACAATTGTTACTCACAGAGTTCTAGGCTACAGTGAACTAGAGCGTCTCCTCGGAAGCCAACCCTACACAATTTACAGATTGAACACACACTAAGCTACACAGTTGGGAAAGATGATAACTTAATCCCTAATTTGCCTCGGTGTGTTCTACATCTATATCCTCATTAAGATGTCTTAAACTAGGCCTAAGGATGCCTAGGATGGGATGAGGATGCAAAGATGCACTTAGAAAACATTTTCAGAATTTTCAGAAAAACAGATCCCCGCTCGAGCGCAGGTTTACCCGCTCGAGCGGACATGCAACAAAGGTCCCCGCTCGAGCGTCAACTTCCCCGCTCGAGTGGACCAAAAAGTACTGGATAGGTGAAATTCACGCTCGACGCCCGCTCAAGCGTCTCACCCAGTCCTCTGCTCGAGCGTCTAATCCTCCGCTCGAGCGGAATGATGCATAGTGGAAGATGCTGGGAGCTCGATTTTCCCACTCGAGCGGCACTTCCCCCGCTCGAGCGGACGACCAAAATCTGGAAATTCCAGACTTGAGTCCCAAACTCAAAATCAAGTTTAAATGCTAAAATTTCGATCCTCTTGAGCTAATTTTCTGAAAAAACATAAGTAGACTCATAGAACAACATGTTACAAAGGTCAATTTGAGAAATCAAGGCCCAAGGGTGTTTCAATTAAACTCATTTTCAAACCCATTTCTCATGATCATGCATGAACTTGCTACAAAGTGACATGCATGAGATTAAATCAAATCAAAGCTTCAAATGCTTGCTCAAAAGAGCTCATTCCTTTCAAAACAAGATGGAATCATGGACTACTCTCAAAATATGGACATGCATGTAATGAAATCATGAACTATGACCTCAAAACTTAACAATTCAAACATGCATGCATGGAGTGAGCTCCAATTCAACATTATTGAACCAATTCTTGACTTAACTCTTTAAATTATCATGACCCATGCTAGATAGGGCTTAAATACACAATTAGGAGGATGAAATTCATACCTAGGTTCCTCAATGACAAGTCTAGAGGCTCAAGAAGGCAAATCTCCTACAATTCTTCAAGTCTTTCAAGCCAAGCCAAGATGAAGCAAGATGAACTCACTCTCTCACTTCCTCTCTCTCTATAGTCGGTTATGAACACAAGAATTTGGCTGATGAAATGTGTTGTGTAAAGCAAGATAGAGTCTCAAAAGTGTCTAGATAGTGGCCACTAAGTGGCATTTTGGCAATTAAGTCCAACTAATGCAATTTATCAATATTTAATCTAATTTAATCATACAAAATCAATTTTCAATTAAATACACCATAAAATCACATAAATTCTCATGATCCTAAATCATCAATCAATTTCAGATTCGGCCGCCGATAAGGCCTTCAATTTGCAATTTAAACATATAAACATGAACAGATAATCACACAGTCAAACAGATAGAAATGCACTTAAACAATTACAATCAATCATTCAGTTTCAGATTTCAGTCAATCAGTTCAGTATTTCATTTACTTCAGACATCAATCATAATCAATCTCGGTTTAACAGTAATCAGTGATCATTCGGTAAACAGTGGTGAGGGTTATTACACTTGTATTGTGCATATGCTTGAGATTGGGCTTGGATCGAGTTGTGACCCAACACCCGTGTCCGTTTTGCAACCTATGTGTTTGGATTATTCAAACAACATAATGTATATATTTATTTTTATATATAATGATTTTCAACCTTTGTAACTCTAACCCTAATGGTTAGAGTTGATGGCCTTGGTTAATGTCATTTGTTTGCCCTCATGATAATAGCCTTTATAGCTAGGTACTCCCCAAAAAGTATAAAAGGGGCCTTTCCTCTCCAACTTGGATGTATGAGTTTGGAGATGATTTTTGTATATGGTTTTTTGAGAGATAGAAAATGGAGAGAATTTTTTGTGATGGCAAATAGATAAAATGTTAACACCAAAAATATATTCTTTTTGCTAGCCTTTTCTTTGGGTCTGTTAATGAGAGAGTACTGTTGTTATTATGTTCGTCAAAACTACACAGAAGGCGCTCCTCCAGTTAGGGCTATTTACAGGTTGGATTGGATCGATTTTCCTATCAATTCGTCAACCGATCTGACCATGACGGGTTAAAGATATAAACAACCGCTTTCGACGGATGTGTTGTTCGAAATCGACTGTAAGTAACATTCAGTTTGGCGGTCCGTCTCGGTCGAGTTGCATGGGTCACCAAGAATCATAAACACAAAAAATAACAAAAGAGAAAGCGGTTTCAATGTCAATTGGAGAAGAAGATAACACGTAACACCAAAATATAAACGAGGTATTAGGAAATGATTCATGAGGGAGAAAGAAATGACAAAACAACAAATGGAATAAGAAATTAACACTCACCAAGAATCAACGAGTGTTCATCTATTTTGCTAAGTGCTTTCGAGTGTTCATGGCCGCTGTTCAACATCAATTTACTAGAAATAACCCAGTTTAGGGTTTGACTCTTCATCATCAAGTCACGGTCACAGATAGGTTCTAGAAATTAGTATAACGGAAGTAGATGAAGGATTTTAGGGGAAGAAGGAGAGAGGAAGAGTGTGAGAAAAAGCTGAAGAGACGTGAGGAAGATACAAAAAAAAAAAGAAGAGGGAGAGCAGAATAGGTGTGAGAGACAAATGAGAGAAGAGAGAGAGAAAGAGAGAGAGAGAGGGGGGGTGAATGCATGTAAGTGAGAGTGAGAGAGCTGAAGAGGCACGTGAGGGAGGAAGATAAATAAATAAATAAAAGAGAGAGAGAGAGAGAGAAAGTCACAATAGAACACATGAAGGAAAGAGATACAAAGAGAGAGAGAGAGAGAGAGAGAGAGAGAGAGGGGGGAGAGAAAAGGACATCAATGTTAGGCACAACTTCTAAGAATCTTATCACTTGTAACCTACTCCCTAAACTAGTCTATCAAAATCTAGTGCTAAAAGTCATTATCACTTTGTCAAGTTATAATGTTTAGAGATAAAAGACAATATGAAAAGCCAATAGCACACATACACGAGTAAAATTATATAATATAATAAATAGCGGTCAGATCGGTCTTTTCGGTTACCACGTGTGTGAAACCGTGGCCTGTCCGAAAAAATTGATTTTTTTTCACTAAAAACACCCATCACCGACCATTGTTTATGGAGAAACCGTCCGTGGGTTGATTTTTTGGTTCAGATTGGTCGATTTCGTAGGATAGTTCAGATTTTTGTACAGCCCTACAGGCAGTAGCTAGTTGATGCAGGACGAATAGGGATAGGCTGTGAGGACTATAAAACATACTTTCTGTGGAATTTTATGGTTTCTTAAAGCTAAACATCAATAGGAATTTTAGGATTTCAATTAATGAATGAATAAACTAGGCTTATGATTAATAAACCAGGTGAAAGAGATCAAAACAAGGGCTTTTTTGGGTACTGTAAATAGTACCCGTGAACAGTAATTAGGATGTGGAAGTGCTAAAATTTAAGGAAGAAATGAAAGAAGAGAAGAAGATAGGTCTAGGCATCAATCACACCTAGATTCCATAGGCATCACACCTAGGGTTTGATTGCATCACACAATCCATAAAGAAGCTTCAAAGCTCTTTAACTTTTTATAAAATATCAACTCTATTGAATTATAAGCATTACATGGCTTTATATAGGATTAGGAGACTTCCTAAACCAACTAGAACTAAAATAAGAAACTACCAAAATATCTTTGACTTCCAAAACTAATTTAAGACTAAATAAAAACAAAATCAAAGACTAATTAAATAATTTGACTCACAAGACGACCCATGGGGGACCTCTATAGCCCATGTAGGCAAATATAAAATTATCAAAATACTCCTCGCTTAAAAATCCTAGAAACATAAAAATAATCATAAAATAAAATTATAATAATATTAGAAACATGATAATGTATGGTTCCTATTGCTTTCTCTTTGAAACCATTCCAATTTTCAAATATCACCGCTTCTTTAAATTTACTCTTTTTTGAGCTTCTTATATTCCGCATAACTGGTTCAATTGTTTTATCCTAAGAGACAGACGCTGACAAACTTCTAGCACTACCGGTGAGACGACAAATCTGTTTTAAGGAAACTGTGTTTAGATACAGGACTCAATTTGCATCTCTTACTTTTGTTGTGTTCTTCATTTCAAGATTTAATTTATTTCTTGTATGTTAATTTTTAGTCGTCCATGATTCTAATCTGCTCTACCTGTTTGTTTAGTTTGAAATTCTTCCATCATGTATTTTGTTCATGTTGTTGTGGATTATATTAATTATGTATTTCACTCTTTAATAAATAAAAATAAAAATAAAAACTAGTTTGTTTCATCATTTCTATTTTATTTTATTTTATTTATTTTTCTATTATTATTATGAAAAATACTAACAAAAAGAAAAAGAAAAAGACTAATAGAAATATGAATGAAATATAAACTACCCGATCTATGAGCCAAATATAACTTTAGAGTCTTTGAAAAGGAATAGTGAGCAATTGAAAGAGAGCATGGTGCTCAAAGAATGTAGCCACATGAATTTAACTATTGAGATAACAAGCATGTTTGTCCTGTTCATCTCATACAGGGATAAATAAATAAAGGGTAAATTACACACACACACACACACACACACAAAAAAAAAAAAAAAAAAAAAACAGAGTTGGACCTTTCTAACATATCAAACCCTGAATTTTTAATTTTTTTAACTTAAACCCTAAACTTCCAAATTTGTTTCAATTTAGACTCTTCGTCAATCTCTATCTAATACATTAACAGAAAAAGATAAATTTATCAATTTATCCACCATAATTATATATACACATATAAATATATAATATTCAACAATACTAGAGACCCCCAGTACAGACGACCCCCAGCACGACCCCCAGTGACGTGGCAGCGTGTGGTTGGCCAAAATCCAAAAAAAAAAAAAAAAACTGTTTTCTGGCCAATCAGGGAAGACCCCCAGCACCCCCAGCTGGAGGTCTAAGTCATTTTTCTATAATATTCATGGAGCAATCGTCAATTTATCTAACCCTTTTGTTGTTGGCTTAGTCGATCCAGCTCCACCCTTAGGGGTAGTTTGAGATGATCTAAATAAGTGTACTTTTTGACTTTTTATTAAATATGAGTTGGGTATGGTTGGATTTGAAATGATGTAATAGAGAGGTAATATGACTTAAATAAAATACTGTGACTTAAACAAAATAGTAACTTTTTGACTTTTTAAAATTTTTAAGGTATGACAAACAAGCCTCACTCTAGTTACTGCCATACCCTCCTTACCAAACCCACTACCACAACCACCCCTACCCTTTCTTTCTTTCCCAACCTACTGTCACAGCTACTCATCCCTCTCCTTCTCCAACCCACAACCAGAGTCACCTATCCCCTTTCTCCACTTCCCCAAACATTGTTACCCTTTCCCTTTTCAATCCACCACTGTCTTCTCCACAACCTCACAACCACCTTATCTCCCTCCATCTTCACTTCACTACCGCACCCTGGTTTCCACCAGTTCTCCTTTCTTTTTCTAACCCCACAGCCATAACCACAGCTACAGCTACCCATTTTTCCTCTTCTCCAAGCAACGCAAAGCCCCTTAGTTTTGCCCATCCACCACTGGCTCTACCCATAGCCACTGCCTCTCCCACCATCCTCGACAAATAGAAGGTGAACAAAAAAGTAAAAAATACACAATTGCAAAATCGAAAACCACACAAATCCAATAAAATAGATGAGAGAGTGAGAGTCAAGCGAGGGAGAGAAAATCAAGCAGAAATCACAGGTAGTAATGGTTGCAGGACAACGAATCGAAGAATGGCAATGGGAACGAATCAGAAGCAGTGGACGTCAATGGGGACAAGTAGACTTCTTCTTGGAGTCAAAATTGGAGGATTGGGAAAGGGAAATCAAAGGAAGGGAGTGATGGGAAAGGCAAGGGAAGAGGGCAATGTGACGGTTGAATGGAGGAAGATAGTGGTGGTTTGGGAGAGAAAAGGGTATAGGGGTTTTGATACCATGTGCTCAGGTGCATGGTAGGCTGAGGATGAGTAGTTCTAATTATAAATGAATGATTGATAAATGATAGTGTGATTAATTTGAAATATATAATTAATATTAATTTAAAAAGTGAATCTTAGAGTGCCTTCTGTACAAGAAAATTTTTCTTTTTACCCAAGTTAACAGAGATTGGCGGAAAGTCTAAATTGAAACCAATTTGGAAGTTCAAGGTTTAAGTTGAAGATTATCACAACTTCAAATATACAAACTACAAACTATCCTCACAAATGTATTTTAATACTCAATGTTATTAACCCAGATCTGTAAGTAGAGACAACTCTAAGGAACCAATCAAAAATTTGGCATTAACTGGGCAAAAGAAAGGATTGCTTCATAATCAGCAGAAGAGCAATCACAGGCCTTAAGAACATCTAAATTCAACATTTCAACCCAAATCACAAGAAAGGAAAGCCATTAAAAGATATTATGCGCACATGATAATAGAACATCCATAAAACTTTTCAACCTATCAATTTATTTTGTTAAATGCAAACATAGCTAGTTAAATTATTGTAGTCTGAGCACAATGAGGTTTCTTAATTAGAAAAGTGGCAGCATTGAAACAAAGGCATACCTTCCCACTAAATGCAGCAATTCTGCTAAATCTATCATCTTTTCCATTACGTTGTCATCCAAAGGCATACATTTTGAATCTGTAAGGACCTGAAGAGCATATCTATATAATATTGACTAGCTTCATCAGCATTCCCTGTATGAAAATGGCACATGACCCCACACTCAAAAACTTGAAATAGATCTCCATCTATGAATGACCTTTTAAATTTAAAGTTCACCTCAATCCACTCATAGTAGAATGAGAAACTTTTTGACCCGACACAAGTACTGGTGTTAACATGATCCTACTATTAAATCAGGAAGAAAACTACTTGCATACAATGAAGAATAGGAAGTTCACCTTATGCACATTTCACATGGGCCAAACAAACACATAGCCATTCAAAAACTCTTCTATCATTCTCCCCATATAACTTTGTATATATGTTGAGAATTCTACAGATTCATCACAGAATGGAATATAAAACAAAAAAGAAATTAATAAATAAAAGACAAAAATATTGAAATCTACACCCAAAGCAATATACGGACAACCAAATTACGTAATAAAGGGATTTTCGGGATCCATAGCTTTTCCTTCCTTCATTAAAAGATTGCAGAGGCCAAGTAAAGCCACCACCAAATCCTCAATTTCTGCACCTTTGCTCAATTCCAATATCGTAATCACTTTTGTGGCTCTTCTAATACAACCAAGTACTTTTGCCTGTAAGTTTTTGAAGAATATTGTATATTCAACTGTAGCAATTTATAAAGAGTGCATCAGTTTATATAGCCCTAAATCTATGATTAAAAAAGGAAATACAGGCTAATTCCTATTTACACAATCATACCATATATACACAACATGCCATACATGTATACAATATATTTTCACACCCTTACTCAAACTCAAGGTGTTTTAGTAGAAAACACTGAGAGTTTGCTTAGAAAAAAACTAAAACCGAGTGGTAGTGTGAGTCTTGGTGAAGAAGTCCGCAAGTTGCAAAGTTGAGGAGACGAAAAGAAGTGAGATAGAGCCAGACTGTTGATGCTGGCGGACAAAGTGACAATCAATCTCAATGTGTTTCGTCCGTTCATGGAAAACAGTATTGTGAGCAATCTGAATAGCACTACAGTTGTCACAATAAAGAGAGGTCGGAGAAGACTAAGGGACACCCAAATCAGAGAGAAGACAACAAAGCTAAACAATCTCAGCAGTAGCATGAGCCATAGCACGGTACTCAGCTTCGGCAGTAGAGCGAGGAGCAGAAACGAACTGACTAACCACATGAACAACATAAACAAGATCAGGGCGAGTGACAGTCAAATAAACTAAACAACCCACAAGCTCGCAATAGAAAGTGGGATCATCCAGACGGACACTATCAGTAGAGTTGAGTTTCACATTAAGCTCAATAGGGGTATCAGAAACCTTAGTATCAGTAAGACCGGCACGGTGAATAACCTTATTAGCATACTTGGCCTGAGACAGAAAATAGCCCTTTGGAGAAGAGGCAACCTCAATACTAAGAAAATACTGCAATGGACCCAAATCCTTCATTTCGAAGGTGCGGAAGAGATGTTACTTAACCTCAGAGATAGCAAAAGAGTCAAAGCCAGTGATGATCATATCATCCACATAGAGTAGGAGAGCAACAAAACTAGCTGAGGTATGTCTCAGAAACAAAACAGAGCCGGAAGTAGAATGATGAAACCCAAGATTGGTAATAGCAATCTGAAAGCAATCATACCAAGTACGAGAAGACTGCTTCAAACCATATAGAGTACGCCGAAGATGACAAACCTGCCCAGAGGAGTGGAAAAGACTATGGGGGGATATATGTAAACCTCCTCAGTGAGATGACCGTTAAGAAAAGCATTCTAAATGTCCATCTGATAGAGAGGCCACTGTCGAACAGTAGTAATAGAAATCAAGGTACGAACAGTAGTTATCTTGGTAAATGTCTTCTCATAATCAATACCATACTCCTGCAAGAAACCCTTTGTAACCAGGCGAGCTTTGTAGCGTTTGAGAGAACCATCAGAATGAGTCTTGACCTTATAGACCTATTTGCAACCAACCAGATTCTTGCCAGTAGGTAAAAGAACCAACTCCGAAGTGTTAGTCTTCTGCAAGGCAAACAACTCATCCTCCATAGCTTGAACCCAATGAGGATCCTGACAGGCCTCCGTGTAAGACTGAGGCTCTGAAAAAGAATGAATAACGGACAAAAAAGTACGATAGGAAGTAGAAAAACATGTATTAGACCAATCTAACCTGTTTGGAGGACGATGCGCACGAGGAGGATATCGGTGTGCAGCAAGATCAGAGTCATCAGAAGCAGAAGAAGCAGCAGTAGAAGTAGAGACAACTGGTGGTGGGGGAGCCTTGCGACGAGAATAGACCAACAACGAAGGAGAAGAAGCTGAAGGAGGACAAGGAGCCATGGGTGACGCAGACGAAGAAGTAGGAATGGCCTTAGGAGGAACAGTGGAGATATACTCATCAGATGGGAACTCAGAAGGAAATAGGTCAATGTGAACCAAATCCTTTTTGGAAATTGGAGCAGTGAGAGGGGGAAGTTGAAAGTAAGATAGACGTTCGAGAAAGGCAACATGACGGGAGACATAAAGGCGACGAGAAATAGGATCGTAATAGCGGTAGCCTTTTTAAGTAAAACTGTAACCCCAAAAGACACACAAGACAGACCGGGCACTGAATTTGGTCTTATCTTTACGGGAAATGAGGACAAAACAAGCAGACCCAAAGACACGTAGGCGGGAATAATTGGGAGGTTGGGAATACAGAGCTTTATAAAGGGATTGACCGGAAAGTAGGGGAGTCGGCATGCGATTAAGGAAGAAAGCAGCGGTAGGAACTACCTCACCCCAGAATGGTGTTGGAACAAAGGCAGAAATAAGGAGAGATTGAACTGTCTCAAGGAGATGACAGTGTTTACGCTCAGTACAACCATTTTGGGCAATGGTATTAGTACATGAGGTTTGGTGACTGGTGCCCAATGTCGCCAAATTCTCACAAAATTCAGTTTTAAAGTATTCCCCACCCAAGTCAGATCGGAGTATTTTAATTGCAGCCCCAAACTCTGTAGTGATCATAGATTGAAAGGTACGATATATCTGGTAGAAGTCAGATTTATGAGCTATGAGATAAACCTAGGTATAGTAGGTACAATCATCAACACAAGACACATAGTACGCATGACCCCCTTTAGTGAGAATAGGAGAAGGTCCCCAGACATCAGTATGTACAAGAGAAAAAGGGGAAACAGAAATAGAAGTACTGTTATTAAAAGGTAAAGCTATCATTTTAGCAAGTTTACATCCTCGACACTCATTACTTTGACTAGGAGAAACTTTACCTAACAATCCTGACTAAGCTAACGACCGCAAGCGGTCAACAAACAAATGACCTAAGCGAGAATGCCATAAATAAAACTGACTCAGCTGAGAATCTAATTGAAAAGATGAAATATATTGTATATATATATGGCATGTTGTATGTATATGGTATGATTGTGTAACCGGAGGGAAGGGGGTAGACAGAGAAAGATGCAGGCTTTCCACCACATAGAGATCTCTAACTCTACGGTTGGTCCCAATCTGCTTCTTGGACACCCGATCCTGCACACAGCAGACATAAAAAGAAAAGATAATATCAAAATTAGAAGCATCAAGCTGACTATTAGAAAGCAAGTTAACAGATAGTTGAGGAACATAAAAAACAGAGAGAATAATAACAACATATATGGCAGAGGATAAGACAGACCCAATATATAGGACAGATATACCCGACCCATTAGCAGTATTAATAGTAGTAGGAAAGGAAGGGAGATACAGTTTTGGCGTAAAGAAATGTAAAGAGTCATATGATGAGAGGCACCAAAATAAAAAAAAAAAAAAACTAGACAAAGGAAGGAATACCTGAAAAGGACCCAAGCAAGCCTGAATGAAGAGAGGTGAGAGCAGAGGCAGATGAAGATGACTGAGAGGTCGACCAGAGATGCTGAAGCTGGGCAATCTGGGCACCCAAGGAAGCCAAGTCAGGATCAGAAGCCAGGACAGATGCACTATAAGTAGTAGAAGGGCAAAAAGTACTCAGAACAGGACCTCGGAACTGTGGCTGAGACAACTGAGAAGACTGAGCAGGCTGACGGCCTTTCTTGGGACAATTGTACTTCCAATGGCCCTTTTGATGGCGAAAAGCACACTTATCAGAAGCTAGTGGCCCCTTCTGAGGCTTTGCAATGGCCTGAAACTGATGAGGGGGGTCAACAAGAGAGAAGGCTGAGTAGGAGCTAAGAAGACAGATGAGGACAGAGTCTGACTGGCCATCTTAAGACGAGTTTCCTCAAAGAGGAGCTCACGAACAATAGCATCCACAGTGGAGAGAGGAGACCGATGAAGGAGGCCACCATGGATAGCCTCATACTGAGGGGAAAGAGTCGTTAAGAACTGCACTAAACAACCTTGCTCCCAAAACTCAACATAAGCGTCTAGTGCCTTAAGGCTAGATGGCTCCATGAGAGCCAACTGATCCCAGAGACCTGTCATCTCAATGTAGAAGTCCTGAATAGATTTTTCCACCTGACGAGCACTCTGAATAGCGGACTCCAACTTATACCGTTTGGTAAAGTTGGACTGCTAATAAATGCCAAATAAGTAGTCCCACACCTCTTTGGCAGTAGTATATTTGGAGAACATCATTCTAATGTGATCTTCCCCAGAATTATGAAACCAAGTCAGAATTTGGGCATTGTCACAATCCCAAGTCTCACAAGCAACCAGATAATTGTCATGTTTTGGATCTGAAGGACGAGGTATAAAACCAGACAAATAACCCCATTTTTTTTGACCAAGAAGAAAATTATTCATAACAGTGGACCAATAGCCATAGTTGGCACTAGTGAGCCTGCAGCTGATAGCCTGAATTTTATCCTCAAACATGATGAGACCAGAGAACCAAGAAACTTTGGGGTCATAGTATAATTTCTAGAGAATCTTGGGGTCAAAGAATAATAACCAAAACAATATCCTTATCTATATAAACAACCAGTAATAGAGACAACACTGATGCCAACGCGAATTGATCGTGAAGCAACTGAAAGAGAGAAAGAGAGATACAGTGGTCGCGAAGGAGAGAAACGACGATGCGAGACGAAGCGAAGTAGAGATGGCTAAGGGAGACGACAATGCTAGGGCTCGCGAGCACACAAACTGATTGCGACGGTTCAATTGCGATACCAAAAAAAAAAAAAAAAAAAAACAGAGACGACTGAGGAAGATAATGGTGCTAGGGTTACGAACACGGCTCTGATGCCATGTGAGTTTCTAAAGAATATTGTATATTCAACGCTAGCAATTTACAAAGAGTTCATCAGTTTATATAGCCCTAAATCTATTAATGAAAAAAGAAAGCTAATTCCTATTTGCACAATCATACCATATATACACAACATGCCATAAATATACAATATATTCTCACATTGCCATCCCTAGTAATGGTGTGATAAAAAAAAAAGTACTATTTTTCCCTTCAATAAGAAGCTTTTTACTTAATCATTGAATTGCCGTTTTCATCACATACTACTCAACATTAAAGAAGATGTTTAGAATGGCTCTAACAAGAACCATTACAGCTTGTACTGTGTCAACCAATAGAACCATTTAGTGTTGACAATGGTCCGGTGGAGAACAAAATGGACCCAATTAAAATCTAGAAAAAATAATCACTGACAACTCGAATTTGCAAAGATCAAGGCAGTAACTAAAGTAATCATTTTTATTAGTAAGTAATTACTCAACATATGCATCAAACAATTTCATTTTATTCTCTTTAATATTTCTCAAGTAAATGAAAGCAAGAACTCAAAAATCATTCTACATTCTTCATAAAAATATAAAAATTCAAAAAGATTTTTTGGACCGCATTATTCTTTTACTGCTCAAATAGCTTATTTACTTAATCTATGGAGGCTTTTCTATTCAACCAAAATGGTTCTCTTATAACCAATTGATTGACTACACAAGAATAAATAGACAAGGTTGTGTGGTGCAAGAGGAGTAGCAAGAACAAAAAGAAGAAATCCATAAAGAACAGTGTCGACAAAATGAACAAAGAGAGGGAAAGAGAAAAACATGATGCCATAAGTTGACTAAAACAAAACTTGAGATAGAAAATTGTGGCAAACTATTACTATAATCACATATAGAAAGTAATTTTGCTTGGAGCTTTTTCAGCTTTCAGTATATGCATACTTTAAGATTATCGTACAAGTTATCATTGAATTAAGATTACAAATCTCATTATGAAACTTTGCGAGAGTATTATTGACATAGGTAAGACATGAAACAAAATTTATTCGAACAAATTTGTTTTCATGCCATGCTAGCCACTGGCACCATAGGCTCAAAAAATGGGGAAAATAAAAAGGAAACAATTTTAATATAGCAAAAATCATCACTGCCAAACTGAAAGATTTTCTGATACATCTACGAAAAGGAATGTAAATTCTGTTAATTTGAATAGATACTGAAATGTTTGAGTTTGGGGTCAAATGCAGCAACAAACACATGATCAAACAAATATGAGTCTAGCATTTGACAAATTTCACTTCCAGTAAATGGTTCAATGATTAAGCCCAGAGTGGTTGATTCACTTCAAAATGAAGCTTTGGGGACTGCCTAGACTCATATCAGATTATTGCCCTCTATTAATGATGGAAGATGAAAAACATTAGGGCCTTAAACCCTTCAGATTTATCAATGCTTGGAATTTGCATCCCAGTTTTTCTTGTCTCTTTAATACTTGCTGGGAAAACACTAATTTTGTGGGTTGGGCTAGGTTTATTCTCCAACAAAAACTGAAGCACCTTAAGGTGCAATTAAAGAAATGGAATTCTGAAGTGTTTGGCAATGTCTCATCTAAACTCAAGGCTTTAGAGGATGAATTGCATGCATTAGACATCATTGCTGAAGATATAGATCTGCTTGATTCAGAAAAGGTTAGAAGAAGGGTGGTTAGAGGTGAAGTGTGGCAGCTTTATAGAAGGGTGGAGTGGTTATGGCATCAAAAATCCAGAGTGAATTGGTCCCTACAGGGGAACAAAAATACTAAGTTTTTTCATGTCATTGCAAGTACTAGACAAAGTCGTAACATGATCAATTCGATTTCAGTCAATGGTGTGTCTGTTAAGGAACCTAGCAGAGTCAAGCATGAGATTTTTCTTCACTTCAGGAACCATTTCCATGATAGCTGGGTTAATAGGCCTACTTTGGATGGGGAGTTCAAATCAATTGAAAATAGCATTGTCTCCTAACATCTTATTCCAGAATTCACTATTGCAGAAGTTTGAGCAGCCATTAAAGACAGCAATAGTAACAAAACTCTAGGCCCCAATGGTTTTAATATGTTGTGTTATCAGAAATTTTGGAAAGTCATGAAGCATGAGATCATGCAATTCTTTAAAGATTTTCACAACCACAATAGGCTTACCTATGGAATAAACAGCTCCTTCATCACCCTCATTCCCACGATTGATAATCCCAATAATCTGTCTAACTATAGACCTATTAGCCTAGTTGGTTCATTATACAAAATTTTGGCAAAAGTTCTAGCACATAGGTTGAAGTTAGTGATGCCCTTAATTATTGGTGAAACTCAAACAGCTTTTATAGGAGGTAGGGATATCCTAGATGGGGTGTTTATTGCCAATGAAGTGGTTGATGATTGGAAGAAGGCCAAGCTGTAAGGGTTGATTATCAAGTTGGACTTTGAGAAAGCTTTTGATTCAGTAAATTGGGAATTCTTGTTCACCATGATGTCTAGTTTTGGTTTTGGGTCTAAATGGGTCTCTTGGATGAAAACTTGTGTATCTTCAGCTCGTATCTCCATCCTCATGAATGGATCACCAACTAAAGAGTTCTCTCCACAAAGAGGTCTTAGGCAAAGTGACCCATTATCACCATTCCTTTTCAATATTGTGGCTGAAGGGCTCAACATTCTCCTCACCAGATCACTTAATCTTGGCATTCTCAAAGGAGTATTGGTTGGGGCTCATGAGGTACTTATATCACATTTTCAATTTGCTGACGACTCTATTCTCTTCTGTGAAGCTAATATGGACCAGGTGGTAGTTATCAAAAGATTACTTCGGTGCTTTGATGTCCTATCCGGACTCAGAATCAATTAACACAAAAGTGTGGTCTACGGAGTGGGTGTGGCTGATGAGTCATTGCACACATATGCTAACCTCTTGAATTGCAAGGTACTTAGCTTGTCATTGAAATTTTTGGGGCTGCCTTAGGTGCCAACCCAGGTAGGAAATCTACTTGGAAACCTGTGCTTGACAATATTAGATCAAGACTATCAGGCTGGATAAGGAAATTACTGTCCTTTGCTGGAAGATTAACTTTAACCAACTCTATCTTATCAAGTCTACCTCTGTACTATCTTTCTTTTTTCAAGATGCCTGAAGGTGTGGCTCGCGAATTTGAAAAGATTGAGGTTGCTTTCTTGTGGGGTGGTAATGAACTAAAAAGAAAAGTTCATTTGGTGAAATGGATTGAGGTCACAAAGAGTGCTACCCAAGGAGGTTTGGGCATTAGGAGGATTAGGGATGTTAATGCAAGTCTGCTTCTCAAATGGTGGTGGAAATTTGGAAATCAAATAAGTGAACTATGAAGGAAAATTATCTACAGCAAATACAAGGTCAAAGTAGATAGCTGGCATCCTCCTATTACATCTTCTTACAAGCATTCTAGGGTGTGGAAGGATATTACTTTCATTGGGGTTCAGAATAGAAACATCTTCAACTTCTTCTTGGAAAACTGCCAAATCAAGATCGGGGATGGCAGCAGAATCAAATTTTGGCATGATAAATGCTGTGGTGTTACTTGTCTCAAGGATGAGTTCCCTTCTCTATTCAACCTCTCTACTGAAAAGAATGGCTCTCTTCACCACTTTCATGCTAGGAAAACCAACAATACTGATTGGAACTTCGTTTATAGAAGAGTTTTGTATGCTTGGGAACTAGCTGATGAAGTTAGGCTGATTGCTTTGTTATCCTCTGCTCCTCCATTGAGCTTAGTAGGTGCTGATAGTCTAGTTTGGGCATATTCAGCTGCAGGTTCCTATTCCTTTTTGGTGTCTTCTTTGTACTCCTTTAGCACTTCTCTTCTTAGGCCTCATCTTAGCATTAACAAGTTTATTTGGAGCAATATCTTACCACCCAAGGTCCATTTCTTTGGATGGTTGGCCTGGAAAAATATAATTAAAACTACTAATTTCTTGCACAATCTTGGCATCCTTGGTATCAATATTTCCACCTATTGCTCCTTCTGCAAATATGTTCCTGAATCTGCTCATCATGTTTTACTCCATTGCCCATTCTCTTGGTCCATTTGGTCTTCTGTGCTATATGAATGGGGGCTTCAATGGTGCATCCTAGAAACTATGGTAGGTCTTCTCAACTGGTGGATGGGTGGGAAATTTAAGAGTCCACTCAGGAAATTTTGGAGAGCTATTCCCGTAGTAGTTCTCTAGTCACTTTGGAAGCATAGAAATGAGTGTGTCTTCACCCATGCTCATCCTAATTCATCTAACATGTGGGATCTCATCAAGTTCAGATTAGCTTTTTGGCTCAAAGATTCTCTGAAGGACTTTCCCTTCTCAGTTGTTGATGTTGTTCTCAATTGGAGGCAAATCATATGCTGCTATTGAGTTTATATTTTGGTTGTCCTCCTTTTTGGGTAGAAGGTAGTTGTATAAGTTGATCTGTTATGGGTGATGATCTGTTGGATGCTCTGACTATGGGTCTGCTGTGAGACTACTTGTCTTGTTGGCTTCCAGTAATGAATAGTTTCTGGTAGCCTGGTAATCTAGTATCTGATGGTTATCTGATGGTCTACTTTGCTTTGGTAATCTGGTAGCCTGCTGCTTAGTCTTGGAATAAGCTATTTTGTCTTGGTGATTTCGTGATGATTTGTTAATTTGTTGGGAATTAGCTGCTAAGCATGCTGATCTGTTAGTCTTGGTGATCTGTTATATGTTAGTCTTGGTTGAACTGATCTGTTCTAATGATTAGTCATGGTTATTACTATGCTGCCGGTTTGCTCTGTTGTGGCTGTAATTTGGTTGTTATTGCTTCTGGTTTTTTTGTTTTTCTCTTTTTGTTGGTTTCTCACCAACTGGAGCTTCGAGCTTGAGCTAGCTCCAAGCTCCTCTTTATTAATGTACTCTATCATTCTTTGTATGTTTCCATCAATAAAGATTTATTTTGCCGATCAAATATATATATATATATATATATAATTTTCTATAAATCTACCCATAATTTAAAATGATTATATCCACCACACATCAATGATAACCAAAAATATTTGCACTTTAGTTACAACATATGCTGTTAAGATAACAGTAGCGCAAAAAAAAAAAAAAAAAAAAAAAGAGGACAATTTACCACAGTTACAGTCTCCTTATGACAACAATCACAATATTAAATAAACGATCCACAAAATTTTACCTTGTGCATTGGACAACTGAGATGATGAATGCCAAAACCAAGAATCACAAGAAAAAAAAAATGTGAATTGCTGCCAGAAACACATGAAAACAAATTCTAAAAAAATCCCTACTTCATCTGCCCTCTCCCTAAAAAAAAAAAAAAAAAAAAAAAAAAAAAAAAAAGGAATGTCTTAACACACACAACAAAAAACAAAAAAACAAAATCAATTACAAAGCCATTAAATTATGAAATACAAAACTTTACTATAAATGCTACCATATGAATAAAAAGCATGTTTCAAGAGGACATTGCCAACATCAAGTTCAATACAATCAAAATGGGGGGGGGGGGGGGGGAAAATAGCATATTATATATATATATATATATATATGTATGTATATATAAGGAAAATGTAAACATATTAGCGTGGCTCCCAAACTCTAAAACAATATCTTAAATTACCATCCCAAGAAGTTACACCAGTTAATTAGCACAACAGCTACGAAAAGTAAACAGAAGTTTGTAGATACGCTAAGTTTAAGTGTTTGTGCTTTATAGATGAAAAACAATATTGGCCCACCTGAAGTTGATAGGTGCCTGATGCCTGAGGTGGGGAAAAAATTGTATCCCTCACACATTACTTACAATCATTTTTTTTAACCTTCTAAATGGACATATTTTGCTAAAAGCTTAATGACTAGACTCTTTCATGCATAGGAAAGCCAGTTTCTAGTTAGCTCCATCACTTTCCAATAGTGTAAAATTTCTTCCACCATCACACTGACAACCTCTTATTGTAGAGATTTTGTGCCGGTGGCTGAATATTGCAATTTGGGTGTTTCAACTTGGTCATTTGTTAGAAGACCTTAGTTATGTTTAGAATCAATTTTTCTCAGTTATGTTTATTGTTGGTTGCTTCATTCTGGGGGATGGCTTGTCTTTACCTTGCATCAATTTTGTTTCACCGAAGTTTTTGTTTGTTTTTGTTTGTTTGTTTGTTTCTTTTTTTTTTTTTTTTTTTTTTTACAATTGCAATTTGATACAGCCATTTAAAATGGGTGCAAATCGTGTTTTATCAATACTGAAAAAATTTTCCTCAGGACAAAGCTAAGAAGCACGCACACACACATGCACATGGACACAGGCATGCACAAAGACACTAAAACACACACGACTTTGACATGCCAACAAAGAACTTTTCCAAAAAAAAAAAAATTGTAGGACATGACGTGTGGTGGACGTGCAAAATATATAAATTATATATTTATTATATGCTATATATAATTATTTTATGCCATCCATATGAATATTTAAAAATAATAACAAAATGTGACATAATACTAACTTTTAAAATCCAGAAAGAATAGAAATATTTGTTTCCTAATTGTCTAAAGCATGTTTAAGTCTAGAAAATTTTAGAAAATAGTAGGTAGTAGGTGGACTTATTTGGATGTGTTAAACAAGTGTTGAGAAGTGTGAGATGAGTGTCATGTTAGTATCCAGCACAATATGCAACCTTCTTATAAGTGTCAGTGCTTCTTAGGGACAAAGCTTACACGATTTTAATGATTAAGGAAGGATCACTACAAAAAATTAAAGTTTTAGAGACCAAAATTTAGGCATAAAATTATTTTTTAGGGAACAAATAATTTTGTTGCGAAAAGTGTCGTTATTATATTTTTAGCAACAAAAATTGGACATTAGTGATGAATTATTATCTTTTTGGGACCAAATTTTTTATCTCAAAAAATAAACCATTTTGAGACCAAATTATTTTGTCTCTAAAAGTCTATTTATTAGTGACATTTTCAAAATTTTGTCGCTAAAAGCCTTATTTTTTACTTTTCGGGACGACCTTTTAACGACTATCCTCATGACGATAGAAATTGGTCCCTAAATGTCTTTTGTAACAAAATTTTCACTACTCGTATATGTTGTAGTGGATAAGGAGCTAGGGTTGAAATGGATTTCTAAGAGTAAATGTGTTGGTTGTATAAATTGTATAAGTCAATCACGATTCAACACGGGGTATGAGAAGGGCAATTTGGAAAGGTAATATAAATTGCCAACCATAGTCAGACAAGTGTCAACCCATACTAGTAATAATGGGTCTGCATAGCACTGGAATGATCAAGAGATATAAGGTGATGTGGCCTAACGGTTACTCACAAGGTTCAAATTCAAAATTAGGAGGGAAGCCTAACTGCAGACATGACGTAATGGAGCTAATTGTGAGAAAGCATGATCAATGATCATGGAGGAATGTTTCGACGGTTAGAAATTCATTTCGACAGTTATCATTGAGAAGTATAAATAGCAGAGAAGGCCCCAAAAAGAAGCTCCCAAACTTAGATCCAAAAATCAGTTTTTATCTACTTTATTTCCCTTCCAGTTTTTACATTTCTTGTTCTTTACATTTCTGCACTTCAAATTCTTGTATTACACTTTATTCATAGGAGTAGTTTTGAATAGCTTGTTGCTATAAACCTCTACGAGGCTGGATCAGATCATTGTAAGTTTTTTTTTTACTTAATGAAATGCTGCAATTGTTCTTCATTTAATTGTTGTTTACTAAATTCTCCTAAACAAACCACCAGTACAAGTCCTCTTCATTGAGGCTAAAAGAATTGAAACACAATCGTCTGATAATTGGTTGGTATCTGTAAGGACTGATTGATCCTTGCTGGTACGCTTAAAATTACAATACTAACCTTCGAAAGCCAAAAAAACCAACAAAATGATAAAGGCCAAGGAATTTCAGGGAGTTTTCTTTTCCATGGTCGACTATTATTTTTTTTATAAAATCTATGCTTCATTTAAAAAGAAAAAATTATCTACCTCACATATGATAGCCATATAGAAATGTTTGCACATGTATGACAACATTCTATATTACATTCCACAATGTTAGCCTAAGAAGCATGAGCACGAACACCGACACAAATATGCATATGGACACAGACATGAAGGTGATTTCAAAAAAATTGGGGCACGACAATAAATATTTTGTTTTATATATTTTTATTTGTTATGTAGAATAATATTACATTCATAAACAATCAAAATTAACAAAAACTAACATTAATTTAAATTTTAAAAGAAAATCACTCTTAAACTAACTCTCATTGTTTGTATTATTTATCGATGATTTATATTAATTATTTAATCTAAGCAAAAAGTTACAAGCATTCAACTTCCAACATTAATAAAAAGCACTAAAGAAGAGAGGGAAAAAAACTAGTTGGTGTATCCTTGGCATGTCCTCTAATTAAATAAAGGGATACGCCATGTGGCATGTCCCCATGTCCAACATCACTACAACACCTGTTTTGGAGTGTCAATGCTTCTTAGATGTTCACTACACCTAAAATCTACCACAACAATAAAAGCAGGTTTCAAAATAAAATTACAATCAAAAAGGGGGAAAATGGTGTAATGGAATGGGAAAAAGAAAAGGAAATGCTAACAAACCACTAACTGTTGTCAGACATCAAAGTATCTTGAATGACCATTCCTACAATATTAATAACCATTAGCATGATAGCCGTAAAAATCAAAGAGATGTGAAAATATGATAGGAGAAGAGCCGCATGGCACAACCTTGGGCCCACCCAAGGCTAATAGGTCCCTAACTATAAGACTCTTATGTGGGCCATGATGGCAGGTCATAGTCTGTTAGATTTGTGGTAGTGTTGTCAAAAGCACACTTAGGCGAAACCCTTAATGAGAAGCCACTCAAGCCGACCCTATGGTGCGTATGATGGCTCGAATGGTGATCCAACAACTGGATGAGAAAAAGTGAGTGCCTTAGGCTTTAACACAAGGTGCCTAACATGGGCGCTTCTTTTCCTATTGTGTGTTTTTTGATCAACAGATCTATACCATCCATTTTGTTGACTTTTATATTTGTGTACCAAATGTTTAACACACTTTTTGATAGCGCTAACTATAAATATTTGTGAGCTGTAGCAGAACCAGTGTTTTAAAAGGCATGCGTGCAAGGTGCAATGAGGCACAGCCTTGCACTTCGAACAGGCGCAACTTAGGTGCTGAGGTGAGGGCATTTTTTCGAGGTGCGAAGCGTGGACTTCATGGGCTTTACCTATTTTTCTACTCCAACTGTTGATTAAGTGCTTTTTTGTGGGCATACTCACAAGGAGTCAAAACTCTTCAGTATAAAATGACCAAACGTGGTCAAAAGAGAGCAGAAAGTGATAAAAGATTGAATGTTATGCTTTATATCTTTTGTTGGATATTATATTTCTAGTCTTAAAAGATTGAATATTATGTTTAAAGATTATCGGAAATGGTTATGATTTTTTAAATTATATATATATTTGTTATGTTGAAAAGTTTGACTATTTTATAATTTTTCTTTTCTTCTACTACTTGTGGTTTGCTTTGGTAAGGCGTGCGCCTCACCTTGCCTTGCGCCTGGGCTATAGGAGACTTTCTCGCCTCCGTGCGCCTAGAGCCTTTTAAAACACTAACCAGAACACCAATGTTTCTAAAGAAATGAAGAAAAACACAAAGTCTCAAACCTTCAACGTTGATGACACTGATCTCCAACACAACATAGTGAGTTCTTCTCACTTCTTTGCACTACGTCTTCTTCTTTCTTCAGCATTTCTTTTCATTTTTTTTTTCTAGAATTCATTTTTTGGGGCATTCTTGTAAGATTTCTGAATGGTTTTCTATATATTCAATTGTTAATGTTTACAAAGTATTCATCAATTTATATAGCCCTAATCTATGGCTGAATAAGGAATAACTGAAAAATGAAATCTATACACCTAATTAACGCCTAATTCCTAATATACATAACCATGCCATATACATAACTACACCATATATACAATATATTCTCACACCCCCGCTCAAATTCAAGGTGTTTCAGCAGAAAACACGGAGAGTTTGCTAAGAAGAAACTGAAACCGAGCAGTAGTGTGAGTCTTGGTGAAGAAGTCTGCAAGTTGCAAAGCCGAGGAGACAAAAGGAAGCGAGAGAGAGCCAGATTGCAGATGTTGTCAGACAAAGTGACAATCAATCTCAATGTATTTCGTCCATTCATGGAAGACAGTATTATGGGCAATTTGAATAGCACTGCAGTTGTCACAATAGAGAGAGGTCGAAGAAGACTGAGGGACACCCAAATTAGAGAGAAGACAACGAAGCTAAACAAGCTTAGCAGTAGCATGAGCCATAGCACGGTACTTAGCTTCAGCAGTAGAACGAGCAACAACAGTTTGTTTCTTGCTTTTCCAAGAGATCAATGAATCGCCAAGAAACATATAGAAACCAGAGGTGGACTTGCGATCATTAACATCACCAGCTTAATCAGAATCAACATAGGCCACCAAGTCTAAAGAGGAAGTAGAGGACAACAGTAAACCCTGAAAGATGGTACCACGGAGATAGCGAAGAATGTGAACCAAAGCAGCCCAATGGGTAGAGCGAGGAGTAGAAACGAACTGACTAACCATATACACAACATAAGAAAGATCAGGGCGAGTAACAGTCAAATAAGCTAAACAACCCACAAGCTCATGATAGACAGTAGGACCATCCAGAGGGACACCGTCAGTGAAGTTGAGCTTAACATTAAGCTCAATAGGTGTATCAGAAATCTTAGTATCAGTAAGATTGGCACGGTGAACTACCTTATTGGCATATTTGGCTTGAGATAGGAAATAGCCCTTTAGAGAAGAGGCAACCTCAATACCAAGAAAATACTACAATGGACCCAGATCTTTCATTTCGAAGGTGCGGAAGAGATGTTGCTTAACCTCAGAGATAGCAAAAGAGTCAGAGCCAGCGATGATCATATCATCTACATAGAATAAGAGAGCAACAAAACTAGAAGAAGTATGTCGCAAAAACAAAATAGAGTCGGAAGCAGAATGATGAAACCCAAACTTGGTAACAACAGTTTGAAAGCGATCATACCAAGCATAAGGAGATTGCTTCAAACCATACAGAGCAGGCCGAAGATGACAAACCTACCTAGAGGAGTGGAGAAGGCCATGGGGAGGACGCATGTAGACTTCCTCAGTGAGATGACCATTAAGAAAAGCATTCTTAACGTCTATCTGATAAAAAGGCTAATAGCGAACAACAGCAACAGAAATCAAGGTATGAACAGTAGTCATCTTGGCAACAGGAATGTCTCCTCATAATCAATACCGTACTCCTGCGAGAAACCCTTTGTAACCAAGCAAGCTTTGTATCACTCAAGAAAACCATCAAAATGAGTCTTGACATTATAGACCCATTTACAACCAGCCAGATTCTTGCTAGCAGCCAACAGAACCAACTCCCAAGTGTTAGTTTTCTGCAAGGCAAACAACTCATCCTCCATAGCTTGAACCCAATTAGGATCCTGATAGGCCTCCGTGTAAGACTGAGGTTCTGAAAAAGAATGAATAACAGACAAAAGAGTATGATAGGAAGCAAAAAAACATGTATTAGACCAATCCAACCTGGTTAGAGGACGATGCTGACGAGTAGGATATCGGTGAGCAGTAGGATTAGAGTCGTCAGAAGTAGAAGGAGCAGCAACAGAAGTAGAGACAACTGGTGGTGGAGGAGCCTGGCGACAAGAATAGACCAACAACGGAGGAGAAGAAGAAGCCGAAGGAGGAAAAGAAGCCATAGGTAACTCAGACGGAGAAGTAGGAATGGGTTCAAGAGGAACAATAGAGATGTACTCATCAGACGGGACGTCAAAAGGAAATGGATCAATGTGAACCAAATCCTCTTTGGAAACTGGAGCAGTGAGAGGGGGAAGTTGAAAGTAAGATAGACTTTCGAGAAAGGAAACATGACGGGAGACACAAAGGCGATGAGAGACAGGATTGTAATAGCGGTAGCCTTTTTGAGTAAGACTATAACCCAAAAAGACACACAAGACAGACCGGACACTGAGTTTGGTCCTATCTTTACGGGGAAGGAGGACAAAACAAGCAGACCTAAAGACACGCATGAGGGAATAATTGGGAGCTTGGGAATACATAGCCTCATAAGGTGATCGACCGGAGAATAGGGGAGTCAACATGCGATTAAGGAAGAAAGTAGCAGTAATAATTGCCTCACCCTAGAATGGTGCCGAAACGAAGGCAGAAAGAAGAAGAGATCGAGCTGCCTCAAGGAGATGACGGTGTTTACGCTCAGCACGACCATTTTGGGCAGGGGTATCAGTACAGGAGGTTTGGTGAATGGTGCCCAATTTGACCAAATGCTCACAGAATTCAGTTTTAAAGTATTCCTTACCGAAGTCAGACCGGAGCATTTTAATTGTGGCCCGAAATTGTATAGTGATCATAGACTGAAAGGTACGATATATCTGATAGAAGTTAGATTTATGAGCCATAAGATAAACCCAAGTATGATGAGTACAATCATCAATAAAGGACACATAGTACGCAGAACCCCCTTTAGTGAGAACAGGAGATGGTCCTCAGACATCAGTATGTACAAGAGAAAAAGGGGAAGCAGAAATAGAAGTACTATTATTAAAAGGTAAAGCTGTCATTTTAGCAAGTTTACATCATCGACACTCATTAATTTGACTAGGAGAAACTTAACCTAACAATCCTGACTGAACTAAAGACCGTAAGTGGTCAACAGACAAATGACCTAAGCGAGAATGCCATAAATAAAACTGACTCAACTGAGAATCTAACTGAAAAGATGAAAGTGCGATGAAGGAGGTAGACAGAAGAAGATGCAGGCTTTCCACCACACAGAGATCTCCGACCCTACGGCCGGTCCCAATCTGCTTCTTGGACACCCGATCCTGCACACAACAGACAAAAGAATAAAAGATAACATCAAAACCAAAAGCATCAAGCTGACTGATAGAAAGCAAGCTAACAGACAGTGAAGGAACATAAAGAACAGAGAGAATATTAACAGCAGACATGGCAAAGGGTAAAACAAACCCAATAGATAGGACAGACATACTAGACCATTAGCAGTATTGATAGTAATAGGAAAGAGAAGGGGAATACAGTTTTAGAGTAAGGAAAGGTGAGGAGTCATATGATGAGAGGTACCAGAATCAAAAAGCTAGACAAAGGAAGGAATACCTGAAGAAGACCTAAGCAAACTTGAATGAAGAGATGTGAGAGTAGAGGCAGATGACGATGACTAAGAGGTGGACCAGAGCTGCTGAAGCTAAGCAATTTGGGCACTCAAGGAAGCCAAGTCAAGATCAGAAGCCAAATTAGATCTAGTATAAGTAGCAGGAGGGCGAAAAGTACTCAGAGCAGGACCTCAGAACTGTGGCTGAGATGGCTAAGAAGACCGACGACCCTTCTTGGGACAGTTATACTTCCAATGGCCCTTCTGATGGCAAAAAGCACACTTATCAGAGGCTAGTGGCTTGAAGCTAATGAGGTGGTGAGTTCAACAAAAGAGGAGGCTAAGTAGGAGCCAAGAAGATAGATGGAAATAGAGTCTGATTGGCCATCTTAAGACAGGTTTCCTCGGAGAGGAGCTCATAAACAATAGCATCCATAGAGTAGAGAGGAGACCGATGAAGGATGCCACTAGAGATAACCTCATACTGAGGGAAGAGAGTCGTTAAGAACTGCACTAAACGACCTTGCTCTTGAAACTCAACATAAGCGTCTAGTGCCTTGAGGCTAGATGTTCCATGAGAGCCAACTAATCCTAGAGGCCTGTCATCTCTATGTAGAAGTACTAAATAGATTGATCCTACTGATGACCACTCTGAATAGCTGTTTCCAACTCATTCCGCTTGGCAAAGGTGGACTGCTGATACACACCCACTAAATAATTCCACACCTCCTTGGTAGTACTGTATTTGGAAAACATCATTCCAATATGGCCATCCACATAATTATGAAACCAGGTCAAAACTTGAGCATTATCACAATCCCAAGTGTCACAGGAGGTCAAATATCCTTCTTGTTTCGAGTCCAATGGACGAGGAATTGAACCCGAAACATAGCCCAATTTTTTCTAACCAAGAAGGAAATTCTTCATGACACTAGCCTAATAAGCATAATTGGCACCAGTGAGTTTACATCTAATTGCTTGGATTTTGGTGTCCGTCATTGTAATAAATCAAAGATTCACAGGTTGAAGTATAATCATGCTGAGAGAGTCAAAGCCACGAACACACAGAGAGAGAGAAAGAGAGAGAGAGAGAGAGAGAGAGAGATACAAACAGAGCTGAGCTGAGCTGAGCTGAGGTCGACCAAGTGGGGCAAATCAACCACCTCTTCGATCGCATGAACAAGGCATGAACGAGAGAGTTCAAGCGAACACGATCATGATTCTTCTAATGATCACGAACCAGAGTCGATCGACCTAGAAAGACCAAACGACTCGACTCCAACCAGCGAAGATGAGGTACGACGTCGGCGGAGGGACTAAATCAGTAACTGAACTGATGTCACGATGTGAACCAGAGAATCGATGTTGAGAACCAGAGAGAGATCAGTCAAGAACCTCGCAATTAGGGAAGAAGATCACCCACAACTCATGACTGAGAGAGAGAGCATCAGTTTCTAGGGTTTTTGGCTCTGATACCATGTAAGATTTCTGAATGGTTTTCTATATATTTAATTGTTAATGTTTACAAAGTATTCATCAGTTTATATAGGCCTAATCTATGGCTGAATAAGGAATGACTGAAAAATGAAATACATACGACTAATTAACACCTAATTCCTAATATACATAACCATGCCATATATACAAAATATTCTCATAATTCTGTGGCCTGGGCAAATCGCAACAATAAAAACATAGGGAGTTCTTATTTTTTTTTTATAATTTTTGAAATGTTGCCTTCTTCAGCCAGAAACTTCTTTTGATTTTTTCTTTTTACTTTTTTTAGAATTCATTCTGTTTAATTTTTCTATAGTTCATTGATGAGAAAAGTGAAAGATTTCTGGGAGCAAAAAAATATCATTAGTGCGTTAATGTTCACAATTTTGAATCACGTGCTGCTATGCTTTTGACCAGTTGGGACTTGTCCTTTCCATCAGTCACAGTTCTGTTGGATCCTCATCAGTTACAGCTTTGATGAGGTGTAATTTTGTTGAATTGTTTGGTTACTTTGCTATAGGTTTTATTGGATTGTATTGTTGTTTAGCTGAATTGCTGAATTATATGGTTGCTTTGCTGCTATAATTTGTTAGAATAATTAATATGGTAAATTATGCAAATGGTCCCTGTAATTTACACGATGTGTCAATTTAGTCCATGTTTTAATTTGCTTGATTTTGTCCCTTAATTTAATGGATTGTGTCATATTAGTCCAATAAATAATGGTTGTTAGGTTTGGTGGACAGAAAATTGTCACGTGCTCAAATGATGTGTCAATTTGATCCCTATAGTTTACACGATGTGTCAATTTGGTCCCTGTTGTTTTAATTTGCTCGATTTTAAAAGGGACCAAATTGATACATCATGTAAATTACAGGGACCAAAATGACATATCATTTGACTTTCCATCCACCAAACCTAACAACCGTTACTTATTGGACAAATATGACACAATCCACTAAATTAAGGGACAAAATCGAGCAAATGAAAATAATAGGGACCAATTGACACATCGTGTAAACTACAAGAACTATTTGCATAATTTACCCTAATTAATATTGCTAAATTATTTTTCAAAATGCTATTGATTTGAATATTCTTAACAATGAGTTGGTCTATTGATATTTGATAATCGATTAGATGTTGTAGTCATGCAAAAGTAATAGAAAAGATTCGGGTTGGAAATATGCACATATGGTAAATCCCAAAAATTTGTCTAAGTTTGTTCGCAACAAAAGAAATGAATGGTCAAACAACATATTACCGGTGGTTATAAAAAAGCAGTTGCTTGTAAATGGTGTCCATCTCATGTAAGAGATGAGATTAGAGTGTTACGACCCAAACCCGCCCCTATATGTTTAACGTCATAACCGGCTAGTAATCCTTGGATTACGAAAGGCCTCTAAATAGAATAAATTATAATTAGGGGCTACAGAAGCAAATATAGAAACATACATAGTCCATTAAGTTGTGAGACATATATGGGACAGAAATTTTAAACCTTTATACACATATACGTGACGTTATAATGTAGTAGTCTCACGTCATATTCATTACAAATATAGTCAAAAGGGGTTTAGCCCAATACACAGTTAACAGAAACTTGTTCATAATCCAAAGAGAAAAACAAGGCCTTATACATCCGTAAAACATGACCAAAAGACGTATGGAACCTTCTCGGGAGGCACAAAGGCTAACTGACAAAAACTAAGACGCCAGATCCTCAACTTTGAGCCTGGTCACGCGCCTGGTCACCTACATACATAATATAAATAGTGAGCGGAAGCTGAGTAAATAATAACAAAGTAAAGGGTTTAAATGAATGATGTCCATAACAGAATTGGAAACTAGAGTTCATATCAGAAACAGATTGTATTCATTTTCTTGTTCAACTTCATATAGAAATTAAGGTTCATGCTTCATCATACATGGTACATCCAATAGCGTTATCATGCTTGCCAGTTCCATAAGGAACCTCCGGTACCGGGAACTTGTAATATACTTGAGCCGTAGTATTGTTACCCCCCCAGCAAAGGCCATGAGACCACGGTATTATTACCCTCGGGCAAGGGCCTTGCTTATAAACCACGGTATTGTTACCCTCGGGTAAGGGCCTTGTGCTAAGGACACCACGAATACTTGTTAGAAATTGAACAATCATTCATTGGATAGAATATAACATTTCATAAAATAGAGCATTCTTGTCGTATCATATCATACAAGAAATTACTTTAGACGCAAACATAGCTTTACAAAATTATTACTCATAGATGGCTCCACTTGTAAAACAGACAATCAGATAACTTGTGGCGCGTGACCTACACACACATAGTAGAAACACATAATGAAAAAACACACACTCGGTTGGTACTTAACTTCTTTCGTTTCACTCTTAGTGTTTCTTCTAAGTCTTAACCTCTTATTGAGTCTTAATCATGGCCTAGGAATGCCTAGGATGCATTGTGGATGCTAAAATGCACTTTGGAACCCTTAATAAAACTTGGTGAAAATAGGGGTCACGCTCGAGCACAACTTCCTTCACCCGAGCGGACATGCAATCATGTGAGGGGCCACTCGAGCGCAACTTCCCTCGCACGAGCGGTCTGCAAACTTTGAAAAAGTATTGGTTGTGTGATTTTCACGCTCGACGGACTCTTGACAGTCGTTCGAGCGTGAGACTCATGTCCTCGCTCGAGCGGTCTGCAAAACATGAAACTTCTAGGAGCTCACATTTCAAGCTCGAGCGGACTTCTGATCGCTCGAGCGAAGGTATAAGATCATAGAGTGGTCGCTCGAGCTCAGAATCTGCCGCTCGAGCAGAAGTGCAGAATCTGGGATTTCCATATTGCACTCCCAAGCTCCAAACTCGGATTAAACACTTTGAAACTCATTCTTTTGGACCAAAACTCCATAAAACATGTAGAAACTTGTAGAATATCATAAATTGAAGATCATTTTGCCAAATCAGGGTCCAAAAGTTTGCCAATTGCTCAAAACTCAAACTTAAAATTGGGAAAACATGTCATTATGCACCATGCATGCAAAGATATGAGTTTAAGCTTTCAAAACATGACCAAATGAGGTAAATTGGTAGAAAATAAGATGAGTTCTCAAGACCAAGTCAAGATGGGCACATGCATGTATAACTTGAGTGAAATTCAAACTCAAAATGTTATGATATATGCATGCATGTATGATATGGTTCACTTCTCTTCATTTCTAACTCAATTCTTGTATTATCCAACATAATTCTCTAGAATTCATGTTCTATACATCATAATAGTTCAATCTAAAGGTTGAATTCTTACCTAGGCTTGTCAATGATGCTCTAGATGATCAATTGTTGGAAGTTCGAAGCCAAAATCTCTAAGTTCTCTAGCAATCCTTTCAATTTGGGTTCAAACTCCTCTTCTCCCTCTCTCCCATGTTGGTTTGTGTATATGGGAGCTCAAGAATGTGTTAAAACGAAGAAAAAGGTTTAGTGGAGGCACAATAGGTGCTTTATATAGGCTTGGGCTAAAGAATTCATTAATTAAGTTTAATTGAGCATCAATTATTTTAAGTAAATCGTTCCGAATCAAATTCTAATTAAAATTACAATAATGTTCTAAAAATTACAACTAACACTTAATTCAAGTCAATTTCGCGATCGGATGCCAATAAGGACTTCAATTTACAGTACAAATAGAAATAGAAATAGATATTCCTGCGATAGACAGATAGAAACTCATATAGTACATAACACATGCAATTAACTCAGGTGTTCTTTTTGATTACTTATTAGGCATAATTAATCATGGTTAATCAATTAATCACATGTCAGGTTGTTACTGTCTTCCCCCCCTAAAGAGTTTGGTCCTCCAAACTCAAAGTACCTTCATTTTGAAAGAACATTGGGTTCAACGGAAACAAATCCAGATATCTCTTCATCATATCTTCTTCCGTTTCCCATGTAGCATAAGTTCCTCCATGATTTTGCCAATCAACTTTCACCAATGGAATTTCCTTGTTCCTCAGTCTTTTAATTCGGTGGTTCACAATCTAAATTGGTCTCTCCTCATAGGTGTAGTCATCTTTCAAAAGCACATGTGTTGGCTCCATGACATGAAATGGATCCCTCAAATAGTCCCAAAGCATTGAAACATGAAAGACATTGTGATATTTTCCATGATTGGAGGCAAGGCTATTTGATACATTACCGGGTTAATTTTCTCAAGGATTTCATAAGGCCCAACATATCTCTGTGCTAGCTTGCCCTTTACACCAAACTGTGTCTGACCTTTCATTGGAGTTACTTTTATGAACACGTGATCTCCGACTTCATATTCTCTATCTCTCTTTCAGACATCTGCATAACTCTTTTTGCGACTCTGTGCAATTTTCAGACGTTGTTGTATCAATTTCACATTCTCAGTCGTTTATTGCACCAGTTCTGGCCCCAACAAAGGTCTATCACCTACCTCGGCCTAACATATCAGAGATCGGCATTTTCTACCATACAAAGCTTCGTAAGGAGCCATACCGATACTTAAATGGTAGTTGTTGTTATACACAAACTTGGCCAATGGTAAGTAGGTTTCCTAATTTCCCTGGAAGTCCAATACACACATTCGTAACATATCTTCTAAAGTTTAATTTGTTCATTTAGTTTGGCCGTCTGTCAGTGGATGGTAGGCACTACTAATTCATAATTCAGTTCCCAAAGCTTGTTGTAAACTCTGCCAGAATCTTTATGTAAACTTAGAATCTCTGTCAGATACAATAGATACTGGTATACCATGTAACCTCACAATTTCATTCACATACATGTTAGCTAACTTGTCCGCATTATAAATAGTTCTAACAAGTAGAAAATAGGCAGACTTAGTTAAATGGTCAACAATTACCCAAATAGAATCCATACCTCGAGAAGAGCGAGGCAGTCCAACAATGAAGTCCATCATGACATGTTCCCATTTTCATTCCGGTATTGGGAGCGGTTGAAGTAATCCAGCGGGTCGCTGATGTTTAGCTTTAACTTGTTGGCAGTGCAAACATCTAGCTACAAAGTCAGCAATACTCTTCTTTATTCTAGGCCACCAGAAGTTTTGTTTCAAGTCATGGTACATCTTGGTATTCCCCGGATGCATAGCAAACTTTGAATTGTGAGCTTCAGTCATAACTCGCTTCCTCAAATCCAGACAATCTGGCAGCACACAAAGTCGATTCTGAAACTTCAACACATTGCTCTCAAACACAAATCCTGGTTTCGGTTTTGAGTTAAGTTCATCTACAATCTTTTTCAGGAATTCATCTTCAAGTTGCTTCTCTTTGATTTCTTTAATGATTGCAGGTTGGGCGAATCCCGCCTTGTTCACATATCACAATCTCAATCTCAATCTTCTCCAGGTCACATAACAATTCCTTCTAGCCGGTGAGCAAACATGACAAATTCCCAATGGATTTTCAGCTCAAAGCATCTACAACGGTATTGGTTTTTCCCAGAAGGTACAAGATTTGTAAATCATAGTCTTTAATCAATTCCAGTCATCTTTTCTGTCTCATGTTCAGTTCTTTTTGGGTAAAGAAGTATTTTAAACTTTTGTGATTGGTATACACCTCACAAGTTACAACATACAAATAGTGTTGCCAAATTTTTAAGGCAAACACCACAGCTGCTAGTTCAAGGTCATGTGTCGGATAGTTCTTTTCATATGGTTGGAGTTGTCGAGAAGCATAAGCAATCACCTTACCATTTTGTATTAATACACAACCCAAACCTTTGTAGGATGCATCGCTGTAAATTTGAAACCCATCAGTACCATTAGGCAAAGTCAAAATTGGTACAGTTACTAACCTGGTCTTTAACTCTTGGAAAGCAGTCTCTCATTGATTAGTCCAATAAAATGGTATAGCTTTCTGTGTTAATTGAGTAAGTGGCAAAGTAATTTTGGAAAAATCTTTCACAAATCTGCTTTAATAGCCTGCAAGTCCTAGAAAACTTTGAACTTCTGATACATTTGTCGGTCTAGGCCAATCCATAATAGTTTCAATTTTCTGTGGGTTAATGGAGATACCATCCTTGTTGATTACATGCCCCAAAAATGCCACATTGTCAAGCCAAAATTCACATTTGAAAATTTTTGCATATAACTTCTTTTCCCTTAGGGTCTGTAAAGCAATTCTCAGATGATTTTCATGTTCTTCCCTGCTTTTAGAATAAATCAATATATCATCGATGAACACAACAATAAACTCATCAAGGAATTATTTGAACACTCTATTCATTAAGTCCGTGAATGTTGTAGGTGCATTAGTTACCCCAAATGGCATGTCTAAGAATTCATAATGCCCGTATCTAGTTTGGAAAGCATTTTTCTCAATGTCTTATGCCTTCACTTTTAGCTGGTGATATCTGGATCTAAGGTCTATCTTAGAGAACACTTGTGCTCATTGAAGTTGATCAAATAGGTCATTTATTCGGGGTAGTGGGTACTTGTTCTTGACAATTATTTTGTTCAACTCACGGTAGTCAATACATAGCCTCAAACATTCATCTTTCTTTTTGACAAATAACACTGGAGCACCCCAAGGTGAAGTGCTCGGGTGGATAAATTTCTTGTTTAACAGTTTCTGAAGTTGAGTTTTCAATTCTTTCAATTCAGAAGTGGACATTCTATATGGGGTTTTAGAAATTGGTTGTGTCCCAGGTACTACATCAATGGTGAAGTCAATTTCCCTATCAATTAACTCCCCAGGTAGGTCATTAGCAAATACATTAGCAAATTCACAAACCACGGGAATATTTTCCACACTAATACTATCTGAAGACACAATCAACACACAACACAAGTAGCCTCGACAACCTTTTCTTAATAATTTCCTGGCTTTCATAAATGAAATCAAGTATGGTGAAGGAACTACCCCATTTCCAGTAAAAACAAACTCAGGCATATCAGGTGGTCTAAACATAACAGATTTACTCGCACAGTCAATGGTGGCGCAGTATTTAGTCAACCAATCCATGCCCAGAATATAATCAAAATGATCAATGTTCAGGGGCAACAAATCAACATACAATGTCATATCACCAATCATAATATCACATGCCGGATAAACATAAGCACAGATCATAGAACCCCCAGACAGTGTAGACACAGATAGTAAAGAGTTCATAGGTTTTAACGGTCTAGTTAATTTCCAAAAAAAAAACATGTGATACAAATGAATGCGTAGAATCATAATCAATCAGCACATAGGCATTTTGAGCACAGATAGAGATTATGCCTGACACCACTGATTCAGTATTTTGTACATCCCCAGGTACTAATGCAAAAACCTGGCCTTGTCTCAAAGTTTCTCCTCCAGTATTGGCTCTCACATTGGTTCTTGGTGCAGGAGCAGATCCGCTGAACTTGCCGCAGGACAAGTAGTCGTATCGAGTCTCATCGGGCAATCTCTAATCATATGGCATGTCTTGCCGCATCGAAAACAAGCACTAGATCCTCGGTGACACATGCCCCTATGTTTCCTTCCACATTCTGAACAAACTGGCATAGACCCACTGCTTTGGCTTAAGCTACTTGACAATCCAGTATTTTGTTTTTTTAGAAATGATCGACCCTTCTTGAAATTGAATCCAGCCCTTTTACCTCTCCATTCAGTTGTTGTAGTTGTAGCTTGTTTCTTTGCTGCCAGAATGGCTTCCGATACACCTACTCGATCAAACACTTCTAAGTCTAATTCCCTTTCAAACTTCCGATCCTTTTGGTAATCTGTGTCAACCATATGGGGAGCAAATCTGGCCAACTCGGTGAACTTAGCCTCATACTCGACTACGGACATCTTCCCTTGCTTAAGTTCTTGGAATTCAGAAAACTTTTGATCTCTAAAGCATTGGGGAAAGTATTTGTTGTAAAAGATCTCGTTGAATTGAGCCCAAGTCATATTTCCATTACTATTTCGGATTAACAACCATCGTCTTTGAGCTTCATCTTTAAGAGTGTAGGTGGCTAATAAAACCTTATGAATCTCAGAACAGGGAAACACTTCAAATAATTTCTCCATTTCCAACAACCACGTTATAGCCTTTAATGGTTCAATACCACTCAAGAAAGTCGGCAGTTTCATCTTCATAAACTTCTGAGTCAAGTTGATTATATCATCATTGTCCAATTCAACTTGGACCGGCGAAGGTGGGGAAGGTAAAGGTTGTTGCCTCTATTGTTGAGTCATTGCCTTAGTTAAAGCTGCAAGCATTTGTTCCATGCGACTCATTCGAGCCACAGATGATTCAGCTGTTCCATCACTTCTTGTATTTTCCATTTGCTATAGGTAAACAGAGCATTATAAACATAGGCAAATAGTTCGCTTCACAATGTATAAATCATTCAATCACGATCCTTTCATTTCTATTTTAAGTATTGATGGTAAGATCCAATTTCCACATTTACAGAAATTAGTATACACACTCACATATGTAGATGAGATGCCCCTAATTCTTACTAGGACACCCTATAGCTCATATGGACTCGTGTGTGCGATATAATCATGTGCTTTGATACCACTCTGCCATGACCCAAACCCGCTTCTATAGGTTTAATGTCGTAACCAGCCAGTAATCCTTGGATTACCAAAGGCCTCTGAATAGAATAACTTATAATTAGGGGTTGTGAAAGCAAATATAGAAACATACATAGTCCATTGAGCTGTGAGATATATATGGGACAGAAATTTTAAACCTTTATACACATATACGTGACGTTATAATGTAGTAGTCTCACGTCATATTCATTACAAATATAGTCAAAAGGGGTTTAGCCCAATAAATAGTTAACAGAAACTTGTTCATAATCCAAAGAGAAAAACAAGGCCTTATACATCCGCAAAACATGACCAAAAGACGTATGGAACCTCCTTGGGAGGCACAGAGGCTGGCTGACAAAAACTGAGACGCCAGGTCCTCAACTCTGAGCCTGGTCACGCGCCTGGCCACCTACATACATAATATAAATAGTGAGCGGAAGCCCAGTGAATAATAACAGAGTAAAGGGTTTAAATGAATGATGTCCATAACAGAATTGGAAACTAGAGTTCATATCAGAAACAGATTGTATTCATTTTCTTGTTCAACTTCATGCAGAAATTAAGGTTCATGCTTCATCATACATGGTACATCCAATAGCGTTATCATGCTTGTCAGTTCCATAAGGAACCTCCGGTACTGGGAACTTGTAATATACTTGAGCCGCGGTATTGTTACCCCCGGGCAAGGGCCTTGCTTATAAACCACGATATTGTTACCCCCCGGGCAAGGGCCTTATGCTAAGGATGCCACAAATACTTGTCAGAAATTGAACAATCATTCACTGGACAGAATATAACATTTCATAAAACAGAGCATTCTTGTCGTATCATATCATATAAGAAATTACTTTAGACGTAAACATAGCTTTACAAAGTTATTACTCACAGATGGCTCCACTTGCAGAATAGACAATCAGATAACTTGTGGTGCGTGACCTACATACACATAGTTGAAACACATAATGAAACGCACACACTCTCTTGCTACTTAACTTCTTTCGTTTCACTCTTAGTGTTTCTTCTAAGTCTTAACCTCTTATTGAGTCTTAATCATGGCCTAGGAATGCCTAAGATGCAATGTGGATGCTAAAATGCACTTTGGAACCCTTAACAAAACTTACTGAAAACAAGGGTCACGCTCGAGCGCAACTTCCTTCTCTCGAGCGGACATGCAATCATGTGAGGGGCCGCTCAAGCGCAACTTTCCTCGCTCAAGCGGTCTGCAAACTTTGAAAAAGTACTAGTTGTGTGATTTTCACGCTCGACGGACGCTTAATGGTTGCTCAAGCTTGAGACTCATGTCCTCACTCGAGCATAACTCTTGTCGCTCGAGCGGTTTGCAAAAATATAAAACTTCTAGGAGCTCGTATTTCATGCTTGAGCGGAATTTTGGTGGCTCGAGCGGAAGTGTAAGATCATAGAGTTGTCGCTCGAGTGCAAAATCTGCCACTCGAGCAGAAGTGCAAAATCTGGGATTTCCATATTGCACTCCCAAGCTCCAAACTTGGATTAAACACTTTGAAACTCATTCTTTTGGACCAAAACTCCATAAAACATTTAGAAACTTGTAGAATATCATAAATTGAAGATCATTTTGCCAAATCAGGGTCCAAAAGTTTGCCAATTGCTCAAAACTCAAACTTGAAACGGGGAAAACATGTCATTATGTAGCATACATGCAAAGATATGAGTTCCAGCTTTCAAAACATGACCAAATGAGGTAAATTGGTAGAAAATAAGATGAGTTCTTAAGACCAAGTCAAGATGGGCACATGCATGTATAAGTTGAGTGAAATTCAAACTCAAAATGTTATGATATATGCATGCATGTATGATATGGTTCATTTCTCTTCATTTCTAACTCAATTCTTGCATTATCCCACATAATTCTCTAGAATTCATGTCCTATACATCATAATAGTTCAATCTAAAGGTTGAATTCTTACCTAGGCTTCTCAATGATGCTCTAGATAATCAATTGTTGGAAGTTCCAAGCCAAAATCTTTAAGTTCTCTAGCAATCCTTCCAATTTGGGTTCAAACTCCTCTTCTCCCTCTCTCCTACGTTGGTTTGTGTGTGTGCGAGCTCAAGAATGTGTTGAAATGAAGAAAAAGGATAAGTGGAGGCACAATAGGTGCTTTATATAGGCTTGGGTTAAAGAATTCATTAATTAGGCTTAACTGAGCATCAATTATTTTAATTAAATCGTTCCGAATCAAATTCTAATTAAACTTACCATAATGTTCTAAAAATTCCAACTAACACTTAATTCAAGTCAATTTTGTTATCGGATGCCGATAAGGCTTTCAATTTATAGTACAAACAAAAACAGAAACAGACATTCATGCGATAGACAGATAGAAACTCATATAGCATATAGCACATAACACATGCAATTAACTCAGGTTTTCTTCTTGATTACTTATTAGGCATAATTAATCATGGTTAATCAGTTAATCATAGGTCGGGGTTGTTACATAGAGACTCTATATCCAAGAAAAGTCAAGAAAAGGAATAATTGAACTCGTTGCCTGATTGTGATAAGATGGATGTTGACAATAAAAGATGATTTTTTTTTTTTTTACCGACAAGGAAGGATGATATTATTGTTAAGATTAATCAACATCACAAAAGGCACTTTGTTGCCCCTAGTCAAGATTTTACTACTCAAAAGGAAGAATGATATTTAGGGTCTTATAATTGGTGAAAGTTATGGACATACATGTTTAGGTAGTCTGCCTTTTGTTGGATATCTTATGTTTTTTGCCACACAATGGTTTTTGGAAATGTTTGATTTTGTTGAATGTTTAATGGTTTTTATGAATATTTAGTAATTTGGATATGTTAGAATTGGATGTACCTTGTTTTGAATTTATTTTAGTTTTTTTTCCTATGTTCTATATTTTTTGATAAGTATCTTTATTGTTCACGTTCTTTGATGAAGACATCGCCTCTTTGGACTCTGAAATCTTCATATGTCTGTGCGGCAACATGGAAACCCACAATAAACAGAACTTGTCACCACCTAGATGAGCCAAGTACGGAGGAGTGTCAACATCTTATATTCTAACTAGGCTTAGATCATCGATTGAATACCAATACAACTTACTGTCAACAACCAAAGCTGGCCCTGTTAACACATTTGGGCCAAACATTGGGCATATTTTAAACTCTTGTTTTTCCCACTTTTTGGCATTTACTTGGTAGATTTGGAGACCATCCCCAGGCAAACCCACCACAATACATGGATTGGGGAACTCTCCAACTGCTAAAAATATACTGTCAACCTTAACGGGACAACTTGGAGGGTCAGGTAGAGATTCTCATTTATTTAGGCTCAGGTCGTAAGCCATGGCCCACGGTTTCTGCCTCTCCAACTCCATGTTTTGAGAATATGAGTTGCCGAGCTCTTCACCTGCTAGGCTTATTTCAAGCCATGTTGTAGACATCCCATTTTTGACCGTCCTCAAGACTTGGACGTCACCGCTTGAACACTCGGTGATCATCCATGTTTGTGTTCGTCTTGAGTTCCCGGAGGTCTCGACTGCGCACCTCACCTCAGGATCTCTCGACTCGACTGTTTCGTGTCTGGTTTTGCACCAAACACTTGTGTTTTGCCTTGGAGGGGCAGGGAATGGCTTGTGGGCCATCTCCACACTCCACTGGCCATGGCTTGAGGCCACCGGCTGTGTTTTGTTGCCACCGGCCAAATGTTTGGCTGGCCGGCACTATAGATGGCCGGCCGGCTATATTTCTTTGGTTAATTGCATTTTTGGCCGGCCGACTACTGTGCATCTGCTTTTGCAGATATTTTTGTGCAGCTGGCATACACTGTCACCCCCTCCATACACGTGTATGGAGGGATTGCCCTCTTGTTAGCTTCCTTTGGAAGCTTTACAAGACAAATTGTCTATAAAAGAGGGGCTCTTCTCTCTTGTTGAGGGTTGGACAAGGGTTAGACATTTTTAGACAACATTTTCAGAGCTTGAGTTTTAGGGTTAGGGTTTACATATATCCTTTATCTCTATATCTCTCTTTCTTGTGTTTAGTGTGTGTTTAGTCCCATTTTTGTGCACAAACACCCACCATCACACCTTTTCTTAGGAGCTGAGGTCCTTGAGGGTTGTTTTAAAGTTTTGGAGCTGGTTTTGAGCTTGGAAAAGCAGCTGGACCACCATTTGTGCAGGAGGTCTTCAAGGGTAATAAACTTGCTCTTTTTCCCCCATTTTTGCAAAGCTTTTTAGCCTATCTTGCATATGTTTTTGAGCTTAGCATATAACATATAAAAGTCTTCTTTTTATCTGCTCTAAATAGTTTGTTAAGGGTGTTTTAAGTTTTGGGGTTGTTTGACCCCTCTTAAGGCTTGTTTGGCCTTTGTTTTATGCCATTTTGGTTGAGCTTCGGGACCATTGTGTTTGGGCCTCCTCATCACTGAAATCTTGATGGATTTCAGAGGTGAGGATGGTGCCTTGAGGTCCTAGGAAGGAGAGGGCCACCCCCTCTCCTTGTTGTCCTTGAAAAGGGCCATTTTTGCCTCTTTAGTGAGCACCATGTTTAGGTTCATGTTGGCCATGCCTTGACTGATTTTCATGCTTATTATGCCATAATATAGCATTGTGTTTAGTTGGTTTTGGTACACCATGCTTGCTTAGCATACATGCCTTGTAATGCCATGATTTGCCTCAATATATGCATAGCATTTAGACTATCATGTTCATGTATTTTGGCCAAGCTTTGTGAAGCTTATATGAATGTTTTAGTGTGCTTGAGGACTGTTTTTGGTTGTTTGGGTCATCCATGCTTTGCTTTGTATAGCCGCCATGTAATCCCTCTTGTATGCCTTAAGCATTGGCCTCTCTAGCATGCCATCCTTGCATTGTTTCAGTGGTTTGGAACCACTTGGCATGTCATTTCAGACCTCATAATGTGCCTATATGCTTGCATTTGATGCCCCTTCAATGAGTTTAAAGGTTGTTGCCTTATACTCCATGAATGTGCTTCTTTGTATGCTTACATATTTAGACCACTTAGATGCCATCTAGGTACACCCTTAGCCTTCTTAGGTCTGCATTGGACCTATTTTAAGTCCCCTTAGCCTTGTGAGGTTTGGTTGACTCAGCCTTGGTTTAAGCCTCCTTGGTTTGCCTTGAATCTTGGACCATAATTTCATGCTATGCTTGTCTTGTTTGCTTGATTTGGCATCATCTTTAACATGATTTTCAGATCTTTCTATGCATGCTAATTGTCCATGTTTTGCCTCTTTTAAGTGTGCTTAAAGGTTGCTTATTTTATGCTTAAGTGATGGCCCCTTTACATGTGCATGTGTGTGTGTGTTGGCCCTCATGTTTGAGCACTTTGGCCACTGTTTTAGGTTAGTTTGAGGGCTACCTAAATTAGTCTAAGTCCACCCCTTTGCATGTTGTTGCATGCTCCCCTTGTATGTTGTTGCATATTCGTGTGTTGTTGCATGATTGGAGTTGCATGATTAAATGAAGTCACATGCTTGCTTGCATGCTCGAACACCCACATTGTGCCTTGCATACTTGTTAGTTGCATTGTCTCATGCCCTATGTCTTGCATGACCATTGTATGCCTTGTATGCTTCTTAGCATTGTACATGTTGCATACTAGTCGACATGCTTAGGTTGCATCATAATAGCACGCATGCTTAACCTCTTGAGTTGCTTGTGATAGAGGTCGAGCCCCTTTATTTGCTTATGTGCATGGCATTCCATATCGAAATGCACACTTGATTCTTTGGGCCATCATGCATGGAAATGCGTGATTGGTGGTCCGAGAATCGAGGCCCATCTTCCTTTGAGTCATACACATGATAAGGAGTGTGGTTGGTGCATACATTGCTTGAAATACATTGCCATGCTTTGCTTTGTCCTCTGCTACTGTCAAACCAGTTTTTGCAAGAAGATTTGGCCGGCCGGCCATCTACAGTGCTGACCGGCCATCCATTGTCGGCCGATGGATTCATTTGTGGCCGGTGACCACTCTCCATGGCCGGTGGCCATTCTTCTCAGCCGGTGGTGTTCCACAGCACTCAGAGGAGCAATCCTGAGACTTTTGCAGTCTTCAGAGTAGGACAGTCAAAACAGAGGCATCTTGTGCATGGCAGTGATTTCCGAGCGGAATCGAACGCGCACGCATTAGACCCTCTTCCCAAGGCCGTTGTTTACTGCTTAAATAAATTAGTTAATTTGCTTAGCTGATTTAAGTGGTCTGTAATATTTAATTAGCTTGTAGGTTAATTAAATTGTATTATTCTTTTGGTCCCTCCGAGCGAGGGCAAATTTGTAATAAGTGTGGGTGAGTGTGTATATGTCTTCCAACTCCCACTTCTTTCTCTCTTTTACTTACCTACTTTCAATGGTTAGTACTAGGGCATATTTATTTTAGCATACCTTATGCTATGCATGCGTGCATCCATACATTTGTCTTGCATGCACCGGGCTCGGCACATCATTCTAATTGCACTTGTATTTCAATTCCAAGTTGAGTACTTGTTAGTTGCAGCATTTCACATGCCATCTTTAGGATAGCTGAGCCTACTCTAGGGACATCCCGTATGCGTTGCATTAGGTATTTAAACATGGACTTGGATCATGCATGATTGCTAACATGTTCTTGTTTTGGCGTGGAGTACTAGGTGAGCTTTTTATGCTTTAGCATCTCACATGAGTGTGAATGTTAACATGATAGCATGATTACCATGAGGCTAGATGCTTATGTGATATAACTGCCTGAATGCCTGTGGGTGAAGGTTGGATTGTTTGAGTTGGAACAACTCATTGAAATTCGTGTTTTTAGCCTACTTGCGAGTAGCAAATTTCAAAGCGTTATCCAAACAAACGGATATGCAATGCTTCGTTCCAAGTTAGACGATCTAGTCTATACTTTTGTGTTGTGCGCATAACATAGTAAGTCTAGCTAATTAACTGGAATAAGAACACATAACGTTTTCAAAATCGGATATCATGGTTAGTAGAGGCCGATCTTCGGATCGGGCGAGCGGGGGTGCTCATAGCTGACCTTCCCCAATCGTACCCAAGTTCCCGAGCCGAGGCAACTTTGGTGATGACGGACACATGGCCTTTGGCACCGAGTCAGGGTTTCCTAAATTTCCCCATAAAAAATATTTAGGTGGCGACTCTGTATCTAGCAAAGCAGTCCATGTTTGGCACTTCTTTCAAAATCTGTTTTTCTCAAAACGATTTGCCGGATTTGGACTCTTTGGTTCAGATTTAGAACCGTAACACAAATTGAGTCCGGACTGTAGTGAGGCCCAAGGGCGCGTCTACAGTTTCTGGCGACTCTGCTGGGGAGTTTAGAGAGCTTGACTCGAACTCGTGATATCCTGTTTTGATTTCGCTTGTGTGTCTCTTTGCATTGCATGTGCATTGGTGCGCCTAGGACACCGTGTTGGCCATCTGCTATTCCTGAACGGTCTGCCGGAGGCTTGACTTTGTCAAAGCATGCCATAAGGCTGACCGGTTGCGGGCTCTGCCAGTATGGGAACACAAACCCCGGTTTCACCGGGGCACCCTTTGACCATTCGACCTAGTGCATAGTTGGAATCTGTAGTGACCATTCCAAGCTAGGACAGGTTGCTTACCCAATCATAGGTTGTTTGAAACTGCTGCGTGTGTAGTGAAACCCTAGCTCCTGAGAAAATAGGACAGGGAAACCCTACCCCAACATAGGGGTGTTTTGGCTCTCATTTTCTTGCTATGTGCTTTTAGAGTGTATCTCTACAGGAACGCACATATCAGTTTGCAAGTGTGAGTATCAGGCCTGAGGGCACCAGCATCAGTATTTGTGGGAATCAGTTATATCTGTGGGTATCCGATTCTGTGTTTTGAGACAGTGATTTTGGGAAACAGTGATCAGTGGTAGAGTACAGTTATTCGGCTACACCTGCGTTTGATCCGTTTCGGCTGAAATGCTGCTTGTTTTTCCTTTCAGTTCAGAGAGTTGATCCAGAATAGTCAGTGTTCCCCCTTGCTAAGGCAAGACAACTATCTGATCCGTCAGTCACCGCTCAGAACAGTGGACCTATGATGACGCAGAATTCGGAAGAGATTGTGGTTATGACAGCCGCATTAGATCAAGGAATCACTCTGCAAAGTGAGACCAATGTTGATGTGTCGCATCCACCCAGGTCGCCTGCTGCGCACCCGATCTGGGAACCCCAGTTGTATCAGGCTCGTGAGCCCACCACATTCGAGTTGATGGGGATGATAGGTGACCTCCAGAGGTCCGTGGTGGATCTCGTCTACGGAATGTCGGCTTTGCCACCAGCCGCACCATATGCCGGAAGCTTTGTACCCCAGGAGCCCCCATTGCTGGGACGGATTGTGATCGAACTCAGCCAACCTGAGGTGGTCTCAAGTTATAGCAATGATATGCCAACCTCAACCCAAACCCTCGATCAGGCTGAGGCCAGAGGTAAAGACAAAGTGAAGGCAGATGCCGATCCCATTGAACAACTGCTGTGGGCAGTCGAGGCTTTGAAAGCCGGAGGGATGGGTAAACAGCAGGTATTCGCAGTCCTGACCAAGACTGTGGATGATGTTTTTCCCGCTCCAACTGAAGGTAGTACCAGCCAATCAAAAAACCGGGATAGGCCCCGTCATGCTAAAATAGTTCCTTCCGCTCCCAACCCTGCACTCGGGAAAGATCAGAAAGTCAAGACAGTGCCTGCCGACCCTTTCGCTAGTGCGTCTAGCAAGAATTCTCAGCCTTCAAAGTACCTGCCCCGAGGGCTCAGGGTCTTTCATGCTCTCTACATGCCTCTGTCCAAGGCACTCCAGATCCTGGCCGAAAGAGGGCACCTTAAACCCCTGGAGCCTCGGCCTCTCCCGAAGAATCTCCCTCCCACACATGATGCTGCCTTGTACTGCGCGTACCATCAGCAAACAGGTCATGCTACCGATAATTGTTTCCGCCTCCGTCATAAGGTGCAAGATTTGATCGACAACGAGGTTATCCTCCCGCCCACCTCATCCAAGTCCGTTACTACCCAGCTATTGGATTTTGAGGATACTGATACTGCGAGTATGTAATCAGGGAGTGAACTACCTGCAGGTAGCGCTGGGTGTATTTCGGATATGGCGTCTGGCACGCATTTTTTGAGCATCTGTGACTGCTAGTTTTGTAAATTCTGGCTTGGGTGTCGAGTTAGTCTTTTGTTTTGTTTTGAGTCTGTCTCATTGTCGTAAGTTAGTCCTTTTTGCTTAAGGGTCTGTCTTGTTGTAGCGAGTCAATCCCCTTTGTATAGAATACCAGGTGATTTCGGGGTTATTGCCTCGAACACCGTTTTGTTTTGTAATTACTCCTTTTACTTTCTTTTTGAGTCTGTCTCTGCTGTGGAGCCAGTTACAACCAAGAAATCTAAATGAAACAGCTGCGGCTATCATGTTTCCGTGCTTATTACTATTTTGGGCTGGTTGTGCCAGAGGATTTGAATGGGACAACAGTACATTCCACCTGCTCTCTTGTGCCCTGAAAATCATTATAATGACCTAAGTTTTTCCAAAACCTTTTTGAGCACTGTGGTGATAAAAACGAAGAGGAAGGAATTCCTCAGGTTTTACAAAACTTTGAACAATTTGAGAGAAAGATAGGTGTGCTAAGCCTTTAATGAATGAAATCATGCTTGTTAGCGTGAGTACTGAGAAGGACCCTGGTATGATCCAGACTGGTTCCACACTATCTTCAGCGCGAGCGATTTGTCGCTTTCGTAAAAATTTTCAAAAAATAATGTTTTGCGCAGTCCTGTGAAGACCCGTGTGGAATCGCTCTCGAGATTGTGCAGCCTAGGATCGCTCTCAGCCTCAAGATTCAATCCATCTATTTTCAAGCCTTGACCACAATCCGGACTGTTCAACAGTCAATCGCCACATAAGGCCCGTGTGGCCAGGTTTGAAGCAGCCCTCGAGCAAGAGGCACCAAAGTCAGATCAAGAAGCCAGACGTCGTCAACAGAAGCCTGCAAAGCTCGAACAGAAGCATCCCTTGAACTAGGGGTAGAAAAATGTCAGATGTGCTCGAAGAGCCAAATATGGATCCTTCTGCAAATCAATACAACAGCCACTCTCCTGGATACAGAGGGCTTCAATCTCAAAACCATTTGGCATGGACTTGTTACACTTTTATCCTTTGAGAGGCTCGCTGGGTCGAAAACCCGGAAGGGCGACCCAGGCAAAAGTTAGAGCAAGGAAAAATATATACAAAAAGAAAAAAAAGAAAAGAAAAAAAGAGAAACATACAAAAAATGCAAAAAATACAAAAGCAAAAAATATATGCAAAAAAAAAAAGAAAAGAGAAAAGAAGAGAAAAGAAGCTCGCAAGGTCGAAAACCCGCATCGGGCGCCTTGGCAAAAGTTAGAGCCTAAAAAAAGTGAAGGTTAAAATACCCGAGTGTACCTTAATCGGAACTACGTAAGGCTTGATTCCCATGTTTGGGATACGTAGGCAACTTCATCCTGAAGTCCAGCCCCCAATGCTTTCATAGCATCTCAGTCCATGTAATGGTTTTGATCACCTTTGCCCTCTGGATCCGATAGATCGGTTGTGACAACCGGAACTATGCAGTAAACTTCCTCGTGAAGTCCAGCCACCAACGCTTTCACAGTGACTGTGTCCATATATTGGTTTTGACCGTCATCATCTTCTCCGTGTCTGAGAATTCGTTTGCAATCATCACCGATGAGGACTGGTTTTCAGCATGCTGCGGCATCATCCAAACAAGGGGCAACTTTCCGTTGCTGTGAGTTGCCATGAGTTGCCGTTTAAACCAAGGGCAACTTTCTGTTGCCATGCAGCCCTTTCAAGCAAGGGGCAATTTTCCATTGCCTCCGATCCGGGGTTGCGCATCTCGAGGGTAGGTTCCATGCTCGTTGAGCATTGACCGTTTGCAAAAATAGTTTTTGAAAATTTTTACTGAGGTTGACTATTTTCTCGAAAACTACTTCATTTTCCAAAACTGGACCTTTTCTTGGACCCAAAAAGGAAAATTTTCAGTGCTTGTAGTCTAACTTGCATAATTTTAAATCAAAAATCGAACAAGCATGTTAATGTAACTCTCATTTTGGTCAAAACTGTTTTAGCCAAAAACAAAAAATGGTCAAAATAATGAACTAGGGGCACAGTTGAGTCAGGTGTTCCTGTCTTTTCCCCGCTATCAGCATACTTGCCAAGAAGGGCACTCTACCTGCCAGGAAGGGCACAACTGAAGTCAACAACAAAGGGCTGAAAGCTCTCAATATCCTCCAAACAACGAGGTATCAAGCCAAGTGCGAAGCACAAATCGGAATGGATCAAGATACACCATCCCTCGTCTGGAACATCGACTAGACGTCACCGGAAGAAATAGCCGCGAATCAATAGTGTTGGGCGTGAACCCACAATTTCCTATTCATCTATCAATCACCCTGGGGAGGGATGGAAAATGAGAGAATAAAGAATAGAGAGGTGTTAGTTGAGAGAAAAGTGAGAAAAAGGTTTTTTGAGAGAAAAACCGAGCCTGAGGGCCGAGTGACGTGAGAATCACAAATCAGAACGGGTGGGAAACATACCCAGAGGAACTGGCTCCCTGAGATCTGAGATCTTTCGTTTTTGTAAACATGTCCATGTGTCGTGTCTTTTGTCTTGTTTAGCCCAACTCTTGTTTTGGGTCTTTTCCGAGCGTGTCTCATTGTGATTAGGTTGTGTACCTTTTGTTTGAGTCTATTCTGCTGTGTTCAGTTGTAGGCTCGATACCCTGGTTGAAAAACCCTCTTGCAACTTCAAAAATCGTTATGCTCAGAGTGCTGTGCCATTCTCTACATTTATGCGAAGCAAAAGGAGAAAGGAAAATTTGGGGCATCTGATTGTGTTTCAATTTCAGTCGGTTTCACCTTTGTAGTCCGTCTTGTCAGATTGGGCTGTTTGTTCAGGATTTGCCGTGTGCAGAATGAACCAAATGCTGTGTTATGGGTTGCGTGCAGATTAGTCCCCAGTAGAGTAAGGATTGTGTGTTCAGAATCAGGCAGTGGGTTGCTTGGGTTGTTTTGCTGTTGGCTGGTTAGTTATCTGATTATTACAGTGCAAGTGTTCAATTTTCAGACAACAAATCAATTTCATTTACATTAAGGTGTAGCATGATGCAATGCAATGCAATGTATGAGACATACAAATGTAACACTTTTTCAGATAAAAAAGGGTTTGTTTCATTCCATCATCTTTTCAAGTACAAAGTTTTGGAAACAAAAAATCTGCCTACGGCAGTACAAGGTATCCTAGCTACCAACCAAAAAGGAAAAAGTACAAAAGAGAAGAAAAACAGCAAAAATCTGTGTCAATATCAAGTGGCCCCAGGGCTACCGGTCCATCCTAGTCCTCTTCCTGGACGAAGGTCCAGGAGCATCATCAGCACTGTCATCTAAGCCCGAGTCCGAGCTGTCTCCGGTCTCCTCCTCCGATGACTCCGCCTCCGCCTCCGCCTCGGACTCCTCATCATCATCGTCGTCTGGAACTGGCACCCGAGAGCTACTCTCGACATGAGTGCGCCCTGCTTTGGTGCGGGGGGTATACTCTGCCCTCTCCATCTCCTCTGGTAAGAATAGAAGGCCTGGCTGGAACACCTCCTACGGTGGGGATCTGGAAGGGAGGCTGAAAAGTATAAAAGGCAAACGCATCAGTATACTGTGAGCAGTTTCTCAGTGCAGAATGCAATGTATGAATACAGTATGTGAATATTGTGAGCAGTTTATCAGTGCAAAATGCAATGTATAAGTACAGTGTGTGAAGGTTGTGAGCAAAATACCGGTGCGGAATGCAGTGTATGAGTACAGGGTATCAGATGCTGTGAGATCAGTGTGTCAAGTGTTGTGTTGTGCATCGGATTATGTGGAGCAATTTAGTTATGGTTTGAGACTGTGGTTGAAGAACATACCGGAATGTTGTAAAGGGCCAGGAGGTCGAAAGTCCGCTGTAACATCCCCATCATGGAGACATTTAACTCCAGGGACTGCCGGGTGTACTCGGAGGAAGACTGCAAAAGTATCAGACGCATCAGTATTCTGCGGAATATCAAATAAACTGAAATGAAATGACAATGCAAGACGTAAAATGCAGTAGTACATACCGGAGGCAAGTCGTGGAAACCGACCAACTCATGATCAGCCGGGGGAGGAGCAAAGGGGATCTGGTAGGTCGCCCCACCTTGCCCTCTGTATGTCAGCGAGGTGGGCAGTGCAGGCCAGCCAGCCCCCCGCCCTCTCTGAGCTCCACCCCTGCCGCGGACCCGAGCTCTTCGCAACACTCCTACTCCAGCCCCCACTCCCGCCCTAGTTGCCGGCGCCACGGGCCTCTCTCCCTCAACCCGACGGCCACTGCTTAGAGGCCGCATGATATACGTCTGCACGTACTCTCTGTAGTCACCTATGCCTCGGAAGCAGATCGCGTCCCAGCCGATCGTGTAGTCGGCCATCTGCTCGGCAGTGAATCTTTCGGTCTCCCTCATATCCTCAAGAGGGTGAACCGGGACTATCTGCTCTGGTAACCCTAGGGTCTGGCGTAGGAAACGCTCGCCCAGGTACCAAGCCCGACAGACCGGGCCCTCCAGCAGAATCCAAAAACGAGAGGTCTCCTCAACACTGGCAAATCGGTCCGGAATCGTCACTGGCAACGGAGCCCAAGGCTGCCAGGTGATCTGAAAATGAAATATAGTTTGTTATCTACTGTTATTGGAAACATACAAAACATACAGTGAAAAGCGAAGCTTAAATAAACTGCAAAGTTGAACGTACCTCTGCGGGAGTGATGGTGTCAAAATAGCGGCGGAAGAAGCTAAACGTCTCCCGGGGCCTCCGCACGCACCTCCCGTCGAAGCGGCGCAACAACGGGACGATGAGAGGGGTCTCCACGTCTGGCACTGGGGCTAGTCTGGGAAAGTAGGCGTAGACCCACAACTGCAAAGTAAATACCAGTATGCTTATCAGATAAAGCAGAATGCAGAATAAAGCAGAAATAACAGAGCCGTGTATTGTGCAGTGTATTGTGCAGGCAGTGTATTGTGCAGAGTGTACAGTGTGAGCAGTGTACAGTCAGTGTAAAGCAGAGTATATGTGTGCCGTGTGTGCAGTGTACAGTTAGTGAAAAGTAGACTACAGTGTGTACAGTGTACAGAATACAGTACAGAATACAGTAGTAGAAAGAAAAAATGTAAAGCAGAAAAAGAAATGTACCTCCCAAGCGCGCCAATAACCCCCGAGCAACTGTCTGCTGCCACGGGAAGCCGAGCTCATGTATCCGTAGAGCGTAGCCAGAGCGGCGCCACCCCAGTCATAGTGCAGGATCTGAGTGACATCCACTAAGGCGCTAAGCAAGCAGAGGGGCACGGTATTCGCCCGGTCGGCGAAAATAGTCGTCCCCAGCAAGAACATGAGAAAGCCGCGAGTGTACTGCTCCACCGCCTCCTGGGTCATCGGAGCCTCCTCGGTCAAAGCTGGCTGGACCCTGAACTGGACCTCGAACCAGGAATAACGAACGAAGCCTGGACGGGCGAGAGGTGGCACCTTGCCAAGTAGACAGATCTGAGCAGCAGTTCACTCGTCCATATCAGTGTCAAAGGGGATCGGATCACCCCCTACCCCGATGCCGGTGAGCATTGAGAAATCATAGGAAGTCATCGTCATATCTCCCGTGGCAGAAAGGTGGAAGGAGTCGGTGGTGTCCCACCACCTCTCCGCTAGAGCAGCGAGGAGAGGCCTGCTCGTGGTGAGCCTGGATAGTCCTCTGCAGAATGCGCCGAAGCCGGCCTGATCCACGATGTGGCAAACCGCATCGGGTAGCTCTGCGTACCAATCTCGAGCGGCGATGTTCCCATACCCCCGGACGGTATGGGAATCTCCCTGTTTTCAAACGAACAATTGCGAAGCAATGCTAAATATACTAGTTTTGAAAGGCATTCAAAATTGAGATAGATACAGCATGTGTGCATGTTTTCAGATTCAAATAGATACTGGGTGCCGGTGTGCTCACAGTGAACTACAACGTGTGATTTGTCAGCGTGTTTGAGTGGTTCAGTGCAAATATAGCATATGTGCATGTTTTCAGATTCAAACAGATACCGGGTGCCGGTGTGCTTACAGTGAACTACAACGTGTGATGTGTCAGCGTGTTTGAGTGGTTCAGGGCCAATGCAGTGGGTGTGCACGTGTCAGTTTCAAACAGATATCAGTTGCAAGTGTGTTCACAGTTAACTACAGTAAACAGTGCATCAGTGTATCTGAGCTAAGCAGTTAAAGAATATAATCGGCTATGGCAGTCGGCAGTTAATTGTTCTATGTCGCGGAAAGTAAAACAGAGGAAGGAATGTCACCTCGGAAGCGCCGAAGGATAGGTGAGATGTAGGCTCATGCAAGAGAAGCTCTGGAGGCATCGCCCTATCAAGGCTCCGAAACTGGTGAAGCCCGTCGGGAGGCAAGACATGGATCGCCGGCCGGTAGGTCGCCGGGTCGAATGGACGGACGCTCAGGGGGAGAAGCTCGACCCCGGGATACATCTCATGCTCCGGGGGAGTCCCGCCCTGTGGGATGTCGTCCACCATGTCAAAAGTCGTGCAAAAATGGCCGGGAAAGTGGAAACGGGGCTAGAATGCGAAGGGTCAACAAAAAGTCAACCCCGAGAGGGTGGAAAATGGCCGAAAAAGCCGAAGTGTGGAGAATGTGGGGAAATCAAGGAAAACTTGGGGGAAACAAACCCCAAGAGGCGGAAATCAAAAAAACTACACCGAAACGAAGTTTCGATCGGGTGAAAATGTTTGAAACGCGAAGGAGATCACAAATCGGATGATAAAACGGGGATAAAACGGGGCTAAAACGCAAGAAAATGGGAGAATGAAAGAAGAAAAATGCACTAGAAAGAGAGAGGGACAAGATTTCGGCTAAGGGAAGTGAATGAAATAGGGTTTGAAACCCTATTTTAAAAGACCCAAGGCGAAAAGTCAAAACTGCCCCGAATCAAGCATTTTTGGCCGGTCGGCTACATTTTTGGCCGGCCGGCCAAACATTTGGCCGGTGATGTATTTTAGTGGCCGGTGGATGGCCGGTGGCCTCCCCATGTGGCCGGTGATCCTCCTACAACCTTGTTTGGGTCAGATGAGTGGTTTGGGGTCTTCATTGCTCAAGATAGTACAAGAAATGGCATTTCCGAAGCTCAACCGGCCTCCGTTTTGACCTCGGACTGTGTCTTTTGTGCGTGGCACTCGAATTCGTGCAAGGTGTATCCTTTCCATATCCTTTTGTCTTTTACAAAACTCGAAAGTTGCCCCATGTGCATTTGGCATGCGTCCATCGCGCTATTTTGCGCATCACACTACCCTGTGCACACAATGGTCCGATGGGACCTTAAATACGTTCGGTCTGGCAAGACCTTAAACCCGCTTGGTCTGGCGAGACCTTAAAATCGCTCGGTTGCATTGTCATGCATTTCAAACTCACATGCATTGTTATGCATTTCAAAGTCACGCGTTGTCACGCATTCTAAGTTCACTTGCATTATTATGCATTCCCCAGTAGATGGTCTAGGAGACCTTAAATCCTTGGAAGGTGCAAGACCTTCGGTGCATTGGTGTGCACAGTTTATTTGCATTGTCATGCATTTCAAAAGCCGCGCGTTGCCACGCGTTTTCAGCACATGCATATGTCATGCATCGTTGTAAATACTGCATATGTCATGCATTTCATGGTAAATAATGCATATGTCATGCATCATTGTAAATATAATGCATATGTCATGCATCGTGGTAAATAATGCATATGTCATGCATCATTGTAAATATAATGCATATGTCATGCATCGTTGTAAATACTGCATATGTCATGCATTTCATTGTAAATAATGCATATGTCATGCATCATTGTAAATATAATGCATATGTCATGCATTTCATGGTAAATAATGCATATGTCATGCATCATTGTAAATATAATGCATATGTCATGCATCATTTTAAATACTGCATATGTCATGCATTTCAAAAAACAAAAAACACACATGCATATGTCATGCATTTCATCGTAATATAGTGCATATATCATGCATTTCCGCTGTAAATATCCGTTTCATTGCATATCATAAATATTGCATTGTAGCTTGCATGCATTCACTGCATCACCTCCATCCATGGCTTGCACCTTTCCTTGTCGAGCCTGGTTTGGTATGTGCTCATACTTTTCACGTCGAAGCACAGTTCTGCATGTGTACACGCCTATTCCTTGATGAACTTGGTTTGAGGGTGGCGGCACCTTTTCTGTGTTAGACGCGTTTCGTTTGTGTACATGCCTTTCCTAGGCAAGATTTGGTTTGGCCTGCTGTAGACACCCCATTTTTGACCGTCCTCAAGACTTGGACGTCACCGCTTGAACACTAGGTGATCATCCATGTTTGTGTTCGTCTTGAGTTCCCGGAAGCCTTGGCAACGCGCCTCGCCTCAGGATCTCTCGACTCGACTGTTTTGTGTATGGTTTTGCACCAAACACTTGTGTTTTGCCTTTGAGAGGCAGGGTAGGGCTTGTAGACCATCCCCACCCATCACCGGCCAGGGCTTGAGGCCACCGGCTGTGTTTTGTGGCCACCGGCCAAATGTTTGGCCGGCCGGCACTATAGATGGCCGGCCGGCTATCTTTTTTTGGTCAATTGCATCTTTGGCAGGCCGACTACTGTGCATCTACTTTTGCAGATATTTTCTCACAGCTGGCATGCATTTGGCTCCCCTCCATACACGTGTATGAAGGGATCTCTCTCTTTAGAAGCTTGTCTTGTAAGCTTTACAAGACAAAAAGCTCTATAAAGAGAGGCCTTCTCTCTTGTTTGGGGGGTTAGATATTTTTACACAGCCATTTTTAGGATTTGAGTTCTAGGGTTAGGGTTTGGTTCATATCCTATCTCTATCTCTCTCTCTTGTGTGTGTTTTGTCTTATTTTTGCTCACAAACACCCACCATCACACCATCTCTTGGAGCTGAGGCCCTTGAGGGTTGTTTTTAGAGTTTTGGAGCTAGTTTCAACCTAAAGAAGCTGCTGGAGCTCCATTGTTGAAGAGGGTCTTCAAGGGTAAGGAGCTTGTCCCTTTATTCCCCATTTTTGCAAAGCTTTTCTACCTATCTTGTAGCTGTTTTTTGGCTTTGCATATAACACATAAAAGTTCTATTTTTAAGGCCTCTAAATAGTTTGTTAAGAGTGTTTTAAGCTTTGGGGTTGTTTGACCCCTCTTAAGCCTTGTTTGGCCCTTGTTTTGTGCTATTTTGTGTGAGCTTCGGGACCATTGAGTTTGGGCCTCCTCACCACTGAAATCTTGAGGGATTTCAGAGGTGAGGATGGTGCCTTGAGGTCCTAGGAAGGAGAGGGCCACCCCCTCTCCTTGTTGTCCTTGAAAAGGACCATTTTTGCCTCTTGAGGGAGCACCATGTTTAAGTGTGTGTTGGCCATGCCTTAGCTGATTTTTGTGCTTATTATGTCATAATATGCCTCTGTTTTTAGTTGGTTTTGGTACACCATGCTTGCTTAGCATACATACCTTGTAATGCCATTTTGTTGCCTTAACATGCATCTAGGTTTGAACCCTTATTCAAGCATGTATTAGGCCTAGCTTTGTGAAGCTTTTACACTTGTTTTGCCATGTTTAAGCTCTGTCCTTGGCTGTTTTGGTCGACCAAGGCTTGCATTGCTTAGCTCCTTTGTATTTTGGCTTGTTAGCCTTAAGTTTTGGACCATAGTTGCATGTTTAGCCTATCTTGTTTGCTTGGTTTGACACCATCTTAACATGATTTCAGAGCTTATATTGCATGTCTTTAGTCCATGCTTAGCCTCTTTTAAGTGTGCTTAAAAGTTACTCTTTGGTGCCTAAGTGTTGGACCTTGTGTGCATGCATGTGTGTGTGTCTTTTGGACCTCCCTTCCATAGCATTAGCCACTGTTTTAGGCCTAGTTAGGGCTGCCTAAATCATGTTTAAGTCCATCCCTTTGCTTGTTGCATATGCTCCTTGTATGTCGTAGCATATTGGTGAGTTGTTGCATGTTTGAACTTGCATGATTGAATGAAGTCACATGCTTGCTTGCATGCTTAAACACCTACATTGTACTTTGCATGCTTGTTGGTTGCATTGTCTCATGCCTTGCATGTTTTGTACGCTTCTTTGCATTTCCATGTTGCATGCTAGTCAACATGCTTAGGATTGCATTGCATAAGCATGCATGCTAGACCTCTTGAAATGAGTATGATAGAGGTTGGGCCTCCTTGTGTGTTTATTTGGTTTGCATTTCATTTGAAATTGAAGTTGCATACTTGATTCTTTGGGCCATCATGCATGGAAATGCGTGATTGGTGGTCCGAGAATCGAGGCTCATGTCCCTTTGAGTCATAAACATGATAAGGGATATGATTGGTGCATACATTGCTTGAAATACATTGCCATGCCAAGTATTGCCCTCTGCTGCTGTCAAACCAGATTCTGCAGGAACTTTTGTCCGACCGGCCACACTTAGTGCCGACCGGCCACCATTGTTGGCCAATAGATCAAGTTTGTGGCCGCTGACCATTCTACATGGCCGGTAGTGTTCTCCTTCAGCCGGTGGTGTTCCCTGGAATCCATAGAGCAAACCCTGAGACTTTGGCAGTCATCAGAGGAGCAGAGCAGGGAAAACAGAGGCATCTTGAGCATGACAGTGGATTTCCGGGCGAAACCGAGCGCGCATGCATCGAGCCCTCTCCCCGAGGCTGCTGTTTATTGCTTTCTTAGATTAATTAATTTGCTTAATTAATTTAGTTGGTCTGTAATAATTGTAACAAGCCCGCGGGGGACCTCGCTACAGCTCGGACTCGATTTGTTGTCACGGTTCTTAATCTTGAACCAAAGAGTCCAAATCCGGCAAATCGTTTTGAAAACAGATTTTTTGAAAGAAGTGCCAAACATGGACTGCTTTGCCAGATAACAGAGTCGCCACCTAAATATTTTTTAAAATGGGAAATTTAGGAAACCCTGACTCGGTGCCAAAAGGCCACGTGTCCGTCATCACCAAAGTTGGCTCGGGAACTTGGGTACGATTGGGGAAGGTCACATCGTGAGCACCCCCGCTCGCCCGGTCAAAGACCGGCCTCTACTAACCATGATATCTGTTTTTGAAAACCTTGTATGCTCTTATTCCGGTTATTAGCCTAGGTTACTATGTGATGCTCGCAGCGAATAAGTATAGACTGAGCCGCCTGAATTGGAACAAAACACTTCATGTTTGTTTGTTTGAAAATGGTTTGATGGTGCTACCCGCAGGTAGGCTAAAACGCGGATTTGCCACCCTCAGGTGGGCTTAGAAAACATGATTTTGCCACTATCTAGTGGGCTTAAAACAAACAGTTAATGAATTGCTCCAATTCAGATAACTCAACCTCCACCCACAGGCATTCAAGGCAGATATATCACATAAGCACATAGCCTCATGGTAAGCATGCTATCATGGCAACACTCACACGCATGCAAGGATGCTAAAGCATAAAAACTTACCGAGTACTCCAAGCCAAAACAAAAAACCGATTAGAAATCATGCATGATCCTAGACATACAGAATGCCTAATGCAACACATGCAAAATGCAACTATAGCAGACTCGGCTATTCTAAAGATGGCATATGGGATGCTACAGCTAACACGTATTCAATTCGGAATTGAAATACAAATGCAGTTTGTATGATGCGCCGAGCCCGGTGCGTGCAAAATAGATGAATGATGCAAACATGTTGTCATACTGTATGCTAATCGAAATATGCCCTATATCTAACCGTCATAAGCGGGTAAATAAAAGGGAGAAAGAAATGGGGGTTGGAAGACATACATCGCACTCACACACCCTTATTACAGTTATGCCCTCGCGCAGAGGGTCCGAATAAATAATACAGTCCGAATAAAAGAACATTACAGATTTCTAAGTAATTAGCAATTAAACTAAGAAAGCTGTAAATCGGTTTGTAAGCCGGGGGCTGCCTCGCTTCTGATGAATGATGTATGCTGGACTATGTTGCGCGGAAATCCACTGGGATGCCCAATTTAGCCTCTGTTCGCAGTGTTTCTTGAAATGCGCACCTGACTCCGAAAAGTTGCTGATTCCTTATTTTGCTGCAACAGAGAGCAGGAAAAGGGCATAGCAATGTATTTCACAAATATATGCATGCCTCGATCCTCGTACCACCAATTACGCATACCGATGCATGATGGCCGAGGAATCGGATTGCACAACTCACTATAGAATGAATGCATGAATGCTACAATGAAAACCTAACTCCATCATGGGTTATCCGGAGTGTCGGTGACTGGGGAATTGAGACCCGTTCCGTCACTCGGAGTACGAAACGTGCCTCGTTTCCCGTGCCCGGGCTAACTCCTATCCCGAACATGATGCAATATGCATGATATGCATGAAATGCAACTAATATGCAATCCTAGCACGCGCAATGCTATGAAAATGAGATGTCTCGAAATGCGTGCACACGGGCACGCAAACCGAGAAAATACATGAATGCAATCTAAGATACAACCTGGTATGCACTATGCTGTAAAAATGAGATGAAAATGAGATGCCTCGAAAAGCGTGCACGCGGGCACGCAAACCGAGGCGATGATGTGAAATGAGAAATCGGATAAAACCGAAGTGCCTCGAAATGTGTGCCCACAGGCACGCACACCGAGGCGATGACAAAATGAGAGATCGGATAAAACCGAAGTGCCTCGAAATGTGTGCCCACAGGCACGCACACCGAGGCGATGACAAAATGAGAGATCGGATAAAACCGAAGTGCCTCGAAATGTGTGCCCACAGGCACGCACACCGAGGCGATGACGAAATGAGAAATCGGATAAAACCGAAGTGCCTCGAAATGTGTGCCCACAGGCACGCACACCGAGGCGGTGACAAAATGAGAAATCGGATAAAACCGAAGTGCCTCGAAATGTGTGCCCACAGGCACGCACACCGAGGCGATGACAAAATGAGAGATCGGATAAAACCGAAGTGCCTCGAAATGTGTGCCCATAGGCACGCACACCGAGGCGATGATGAAATGAGAAATCGGATAAAACCGAAGTGCCTCGAAATGTGTGCCCATAGGCACGCACACCGAGGCGATGATGAAATGAGAAATCGGATAAAACCGAAGTGCCTCGAAATGTGTGCCCACAGGCACGCACACCGAGGCGGTGATAAAATGAGACAGAAATGCAAATTGGGCTTATACTAACATGAGTGGACCTCAGCCACACTCACATCAGATGCCGTCGGATAAGACAGAGGTGTCTCGAAGTGCGTGCCCACGGGCACGCAAACCGAGACATGGCCCGAAGGCATGAACTGGCACAGGAAATGATATGCAAGCATGCAAACCAAATTTCAGCACCTAAATGAAAGGGAAAACAGTCCCGAAATGACAACCGATGCATGAAATCATCCCGAAATGCGATTCTAAGTACCCGAAATGGCCTACGGCTATGCTAAACATGCAAAATTGATACACGAAAGAAAAAACAGTAGCAAGGCAGCCCCAAATATGGCATTTTTTCAGTACAAAACAAGGCCCAATTATGATCACAAGTATGGCAACAATAGCTTGCAAAAATACGGAAAAAGAGAGGAATTACAAAGCAAGTGGTATCTACAATGCTTAAACCCAAAAACTCAGTTTTACAACATTAGAGAGGGACTAAAAACATGCATTTTTACAGAAGATGAGATCCTCCAATTCAGTGTGTAGATATGCTCAAAATGGCATGCAAAAATGAGCCAATAAGGGGCTACAACATGAGGTACCATAAACAAGCATCAAACAATTTTGGACCCTTGACAAAAGATGAAGAAAAGGAAATTCTAGGACACTTTCTAAGCCTGATCAAGGCTCAAATCAGTAGCTAAGCAAGCCTAAACAAACATGCAATTTTACGGTAAATCGAAGGATTACAAAACAAGTACCAAAACCAGTCATCAAATGGCCTAAGACCCTTAACAAAGAATGAATAATGGACCAAAATAAGGCACTCTCTAGGCCTGATGAAGGCTAAAATCCGAAGCATGGTGAGCTTAAAAATGCATGCAAAATGGGAGTGGAACAAGAATTCAAAGCAAGTGATATGTAGAGCAAGAAAACCAGGTTTAGCCCTTCTTAAATGTTGAAGAGGGGCTCAAAATAAGCACAATCACAGTATATTACAAGTTCCAACTCAGATCACAAATAGGCCAAAATAATCATGCAATTTTACGGTAAAATGGAAGGATTTCAAAGGAAGTGCATTCTAGAGTCACCAAACATGATGGAGCCCTTCTTCAATGTTGAAGAGAGGCTCAATATAAGCTCACTAACAGTTTACATCAGTCTCTAAATCAGATCACTCATAAGGAAAATAAAGCATGCAATTTAATGGCGTAAAAAGTGATATTGAAGCAAGTGTATCATGGAGACGCCAAATGAGGTTGAGCCCTTCTACAATGTTGTAGAGGGGATCAAAATAAGCACAAAACCAGTAGGGTCAAAGCCCAGAAAACAAAAGGAAATAGGGTAAAAAGTTGATGGAAAATTATGCTACAAAAATGGATTTAGAGACTTACCCTTGAAGATTCAAGTGTTGCTACCTCTTGGCTTGAATTTGTTGATCCTTGGCCACTGGAAATCACTCCCTTGCTGCTGGAATGGAGGTGGTGATAGTGATGCTTAGGGTTGATGAAGGAATGGACTAGAAACTTGAAAGTTTTTTGGAGTTTTGGCTATGGAAATCAAGGTTTTGGGAGAGGAGCTCTTGAAGCAAATTTTTGTAACCTCAACAAAGGAGGAGGCTATGGCTTCAAATAGGGAAGAAAAGGTGTAAAAGGGGAGGGAATTGCATCCAAGCATTCCCTCCCAAAATATCCCCCGGATGGGGGAGATATTTTGAAAAAATATCCGGACAGCTGTAAAGAGCTGGAAAGCAGAAAGCTGGCCGGCCAGGTGAATTTCTGGGAGGTGGCCGGCCGGCCACCCCACCTGGTCGGCCAGCCACTCACTCTGGCCGGCCGGCCATGGTCAAAAATGAACTGAAAATTTTCTGGCCGACCACCATGCAAAGGTGTCCTCCCATGTGTGTAGAACAAGGCCCCAAGGTCGGAATCTGGCAACACTGAAGCAGGAGCCACAACATAGAGCTGGAAGGAGAGGCTCAAAAATGAAATCAAGAATTGCTGGCCGACCACCAACTTTTAGGGTCCTCCCAGATGTGTAGAACAAGGTTCCAAGGTCGGAATCTGGCAATACTGAAGCAGGAGCCACAACATAGAGCTGGAAGGAGAGGCTCAAAAATGAAATTCACCATTGCTGGCCGACCATCACTTCTTAGGGTCCTCCCATGTGCCCTCATCACAGATATGTAGCTTTGGTTGGAAGAAAATGAGCCTAGGGTGTTCAACATTGGCCCGGAAGTGAGTAAAACGGGCGCCGGAGGAGCGAAATTGGTTATCTGGGATAATTGCTGGCCTCCTACCCTCCAGTGATCTTCCTAATGCTGAAACAGAGGTACCTGCCAAAATTGAACAAAAACTAATGAAAAATGAACGCTCGGGGCCCAAACCGCGCAGTTCGGGGTCCCGGAAATGGGCTGTAGGCACCGGAAGTGGTGTTCAGCAGTGAAGTGGGTATCTGAGACCCCAGGGTTTCTCGGTATGACAAAACAGAGGTGCCTGCCAAAAACCAGAGAAATCCGATGCGAAATGAATGCTCGGGGGCCAAACCGCGAGGTTCGAGGCCCGAAAACCGGCTATAAGCACCGAAAGTGGCATACGGCCACGAAGTGGGCATCGGGGGCCCCAGTGTGCCTTGTTATGGTGAAACAGAGGTACATGCCAAGAACCGGAGAAAACCGATGCAAAATGAATGCTCGGGGCCCAAATCACGCAGTTCGGGGTCTCGAAAACCGGCTGCAGGTGCCGGAAATGGCATATGGCCACGAAGTGGGCATCGGGGGCCTCAGTGTTCCTCAAAATAATAAAACAGAGGTACTAGCCAAGAACCGGAGAAATCGGAGATGGTTGGGCGGTCCCGAACCGAGGCACACGGCCTGACGGCTCCGGAAACCGGGAACCGGGCTCCGAAATGGGCAAAATGGCCTACGGCCACGAAAAGTAGCTCACGGCCACCGAGAGATGGTCTACAGGACCACTCCCTTCCCTCAGGAAAGAAAACAGAGAAAACCGAGTCTGTTTCGCAAACCGAGACAAGGCACAGAAGAGGATTCGGAAGTTCGGAGGCGGGGCGCACGGCCGCGACTCTGAGACTTCTGAATGAGCACAGTATGCAACATCACCGAGCGCTCAACCGGTGACGTCTGAGTCTTAAGGTCGGTCAAAAATGGGGTGTCTACAGTTGCCCCTCTTTGACAGAACTCGGAAGTCATAACAATGACGGGAGTGAATGTCAAAGCCCAGAGACGACCCATTTTTGACAAGGCCGAAGACTTAGACAATCAAACAGGATAAACAGAGAAATGTGTGCCCGCAGGCCGGGGCAAAATGCAAAACGACATGCACAGAGCCAAATGATCATGCAAGTGCAGCAAGCTGTAATGAAGCAGGTATTGACAAATAGATGCAACAGTTTTAAGCAAGAATGCAAAGCAACAACTACATTTCATGCAGTTAGGAATGCGGAGAATTATTCAATTCTCGTCGCGTCTCACACGGAGAAGATACGATACCTGCGCGATTCGTCTGGTCGCACCAGCCTCAAATGAACCGTACATACAATATCGTGCCTGCAAATAGAGAAATTCAACAAGAACAATATGCCAACCACATATATTCAATGTGATTCCTAAGATTCCAAAAAGTCTGACACACGCAGTGTCGGCGGGTGAACGCATCGCAATGCGAGAAAAGATAATGCGTGACAACGCATACTCAAGCATAGAGGTATGGTAAACATGCATGACAATGCAAAATATTCATGAGAATGCAAATTACGAGCCAAATAACGCGAAACGAGCGCAAATCAGAGTGCCCGTTTGTTGCGAAATAATAAACAAGAAAGCGCGCATTTCGGCGACGACAACTCGATCGCGGCCCCTGTTTCACCTCCCGGAGAGGTTATAATATGTTCAAAGGGGATACACCTTGATTTTGATGAATAATGATGAGACACATGTCAGAAATTGCAGCTAAAGTTCCAACGGAGCAATTTCGCGCCAGAAAGTGCACTTTTCTCGAACTTTTTCAGGTCCCGGGAACTCCAAAATTCCTCAAAATTTGCAGAGAGGTAGGGGAGGGGGTGGGGGACATGGTCGGCCAGGCCTTAGCCCTGGGAGAGGCTGTCGGCCAGGGGCAAAAAGTGAAGGGGCCGGCCAGCCAGCTTAGGTGGCCGGCCGGCCATCTGTCCAAAGTAGGGGCATTTTGGTCATTTTTGCACTTTCTATATATACACACCTCCATCGCCTCCGAAATTGCACCCCCAAGTGTGGAATTCTCTCCTCTTGCTCTTTAAGCCACTTTCTTGCTCAGATCTGCATTTTATACGCGCCCCTCGGCCTCCCACGCAAGTTGTTTCTGCGAAATCCTTCAGTTTTAAGCACTTTGAGCCTACTAAAATTTGATTTCGGAGCTTCTCTTCTCATTTTCACCACCTGAGGTAAGTTTGTCTCAATATTTGGAATATTTTCCCGGGGGTTGACTTTTGTTGACTTTTTCATTTCCCGGGAGTTGACTTTTGTTGACTTTTTCCAATTTTGGCTCATTCTTGCTCATTTTTGCTCCTTTTTGCAGATTTCTCGAAATGGCCGGCAATTTCCCCCACGGCGGAGGTTTTCCTGGTGCCGGAGACGATTTTGACTTTATGACTCTACCCCCGAGGGTCCGACCTTTCTTCCCCGATCGATACGCTCCAGCGGTACACAGGCTTCCGCGAGCTGTTTTCCGTCATTTCACCGATTTCAACGATCGGGTTCCCGGGGATCTGCTTTTACGAGAGCCGGAGCAGCATCTTTCTCATGATGCGCGAGAGGTATTTTATTTCACCCCCTGTAATTTTCTGTGCACTTTGTAGCTTTGCCATGCTTGAACATGCGGTTTAGCTTATGACATAGTACTTTGTTTGCACTTTGAACACATAGTTAAAACACTTGAATTGTTGAACACACGGCTCGAATCTGAAGGTGAACACACGGCACACACTGACCACGAGTAGAACACACAGTCCCCAAACTCTGATTTTCTGAACACACAGTCCAAGTTGATAATGAACACACAGTCCATACTGATTACGCTTGAACACACAGTCCAAAACATAGATTTACTGAACACGCAGCCCAGATTTGAAGTGAACACACAGCCCACTGATTAAAAGTAGAACACACAGTCCCAAACTCAGATTTACTGAACACACGGCCCTGATTTGACGTGAACACACAGCCCACTGATTAAGAGTAGAACACACAGTCCCAAACTCAGATTTACTGAACACACGGCCCAGATTTGACGTGAACACACAGCCCACTGATTAAGAGTAGAACACACAGTCCCAAACTCTGCTTTACTAAACACACAGCCCAGATTTGACGTGAACACGCAGCCCACTGATTAAGAGTAGAACACACAGTCCCAAACTCTGCTTTACTGAACACACAGCCCAGATTTGACGTGAACGCGCAGCCCACTAATTTTTCTGAAATTTGAACACGCAGCCCAGATACCAAATTCACTTCATTTGCACACAGCTCATTCACTTCATTTGCACACGGCTCATTCACTTCATTTGCACACGGCTCATTCATTTCATTTGCACACGGCTCATTCACTTCATTTGCTGATATATGCATTCATTCTAAATGCAGGTTGGCTCTCGCACTGTGCGAGGATACGGCTCCACTGCGGCGAGGGAGTGGTATGCTGAGCTTCCGGAAGCTGTCCGGGACTTAGTTGACTCTGCAGGATTCGGGCCATTCTGCAGAGGGTTATCTCATTGTCTTATCAGCAGGACATTATTTGCCGCTCTGGCGGAGAGATGGTGGGACACCACCAATTCATTCCATTTTTCTGCTACTGGGGATATGACCATGACCCCACTGGACTTCGCTGTACTCACCGGCCTAGACGTAGGCGGTGGACCCATTCCCTATGACGAGGATATGGGTGAGTGGGAGGCTGCTTGGATTTATCTGTTGGGGACTCGCCCACCCGTAGACAGAGGTACTGGGAGAGTCCGGTATACTTGGTTCTCTTCCCATTTCGGCGGCCACAGATGGAGCCTGAGTCTCCCGAGGAGGTCGAGCAGTATACCCGTGGTTTCCTCATGTTCCTCTTTGGCACCACTTTGTTTGCTGATAGAGGGAACATGGTCGGGTTGTATCTACTGAGTGCTCTGGTAGACCTATCACAGGTCGTTCAGTATGATTGGGGCGGCGCTGCCTTGGCTACCCTTTACTGTTATATGAGCGCAGTCTCTCGTGGGCGGGGGGACTTACTCGGCGGCTACTGGAGAGCCTGGGAGGTACATTCTGTCCTCTTGATTTGCATTTTGCTCCTCATTACTTGCTCATTGCACACACGGCGCACTTTGCATTCTGTATTCTGCCTTTAGCACTTTACATTCACATTCCGCACTGCTTTTCTCAGCTGTGGGTATATGCATATTTCTCCACATTAGCCCCGGAGATGGAGGTGGCAGGACCTCCTATGACCCCGTTTTCATTGATGTTTGAGGGCGAACACCTGTCGAGGCCTCGGGAGACTCTCTTCTCTCTGCGACAGTACTTCGACACTGTGAGGGCGACAGAGGTATTTCAGAACTCTCAGTCCTTTTCATTTTCATCTCTGATCTGCTTTGCATATTCCTGATTTCTGATTGATTTGTATCCTGGTTATCCGCAGATTACCTGGCAGCCCTGGGCAGTCTTTGATGATGTGCAAAATCTGTACCCTGGAGGGTCGAGTGGCTCCCAGTATAGGTTCCTGCTCGAGGGACCAGTCGGTAGGGCCTGGTTTCTGGGGGAGCGCTTCCAGCGTCACGTGTGGGGGTATAATTCTCAGGATCCCCCTGCTGTGCCTCCACCCACTATGCGGACTGCCGACAGGCTATCCGCCGAGGAGGTCATTAGGGATATGCAGGGCACTGATGCTTTGTTATATTTCGTTGAGGGGGACTACGCCACCTACCGCCGCATATATCTGATGTCCCCTTTGACGGGAGTGCGGGCTCCGCCACTGAGGTCCGCTGGCGCAGCATCTTCGAGTCGCGCCCGTGCTGCAGACATCCTTTCTTCCAGTAGGGCTGGTGCTTCTAGGGGGAGAGGCAGTTCTATTCCTCCGATCCCTCCGTCTCTTCATCCTCATGCTGGGTGGCCAGACATGCCGACCGAGCTGACGAGTTGGCGGTTCGGGACTCCGTACCAGGTCCCGCTAGAGCCTCCTCTTCCTGACCACAGATATGTCAGAGACCCTGACTCACCCCCGGTATGTTTTTCAACTTTGATTCATCAGTCAGATATTTGGACGTTCATGCCTTTACTGATAGTTTTGCATTTGCATTTGCATTTGCAGCCTCCAGTTGAGTACACGGATGAGCTGCTCGGGATGCTAGCCACATTCGAGGGCATGATCCTACGGAGGGAGGGACATCTAGCCCTCATGGGCGTGCAGGTACTGTCTATCTTTCCCGTTTTTAGCATAGTTCTGATAACATACTGTTTTTGAACATTCTGCTGAATTGATAATCTGTGTAGAACACATCTGGCACACACCCTACTCACATACTGTACTTGTACCTGCTTTTCATTTTTGAACTGATGTATTGCACTTTCCATTTTCAGATGCCTCCCGTACATGCACAGCCACGGGGCGGGCCATCAGGACAATCTCAGAGAGGTCGAGGTACTAGACCTGCCCGAGGTGCAGGGACTCGAGGAGCTGGGCCATCCAGGCCTTACCGAGGAGCTCGAGGAGCAGGGTCGTCTCGCAGACGCAGGGCACCCGTTGTCGAGGATGAGGAAGAGGAGTTGCAGACCGACGGGAGTGTCAGAGACATCTCCTGGGGAGGGAGGCTCCGGTCTTGGTTCTGGGAGTGGAGGCGAGGCCGAGGGGGATCCGGAGGACGACAGCTCTGATTCGGATGGTGATGATGGTGCCAGGAGGTCATCCCACAGAAGAGGATGAGAGGGCCTCCTCCTTCCCGTTCCCGAGGATACCGATGCTATTTCCTTGTTATTTTACTTTTTAGCTAGTAGTTTTGTAGCACTTTGCACATTATTAGGCAGTTTTATATTTTGTAAAACTTGCACCTCTATTTGTTGTAAAACATGATGGAATGAAACAGCTTTTGAAAAGATGTTTGTATTTGAAATCCTTAGCATCGCATCGCATCGCATCATTTTGCACGAAAATGGAATTGAATGGAAATGTGCTTTGTATTTACCAGGTCAGGTAATGAACCGACGCGACAAAACAAACCGACTTACTAAGACGTAACAGAATCTTAGCAAGTTTACAACTCGATAAGCAAACACAAACAATGTTAACGACTCAATAAACAAGACTTAACAAAAATGTGTAAACAAAGAGTAACAACTCAAAATACAAACAAAAGCGACAGCTCGACAAAACTTACAACTCGATAAACAGAACAACAACTCGATAAGCAAAAAGACAACAAAGTGTACTTCGGACGGACGATCTGGATGATGGAACACATCCGAAACTGAGAGAAATGGAGGCCTTCGACATTCCTTGATGCATGAAAGTGCCTCAAACCTCGTTCCGGAGGGCAAAATAGGACCAACACACGGCCGAAAACATTTTGCATTTGGGAACTAGGGGGTGGCCGGCCTACTAGGATAGGTGGCCGGCCGGCCACTTCCCCCTCGACCTCCAGAAAGTTGACACGTGTCGCTGAATAGTGTTTTGCCCCTCTATAAAAGCCCCCACCCTTGGAACTTGTTCATTTCATCCTCATTTCTCACAAAATGGAGGCTTCCTTGAAGAAAATCTCACATCTTGGATTTCCTCTCTAGATGGCTCGGAGAAGTTGAACTTCCGGGGTTTTGGCTTGAATGCACTATTCACGCTGCGCCGGACTCCGCTACATCTTCCTTTCCTCCATGCCGCGGCAAGGTTTTGGAACCCGGTGACGCATGTTTTCAGCTTTGGAGGGCAAGAGGTATGTCCTACTTTTGAAGATTTTCAAGCTTTGATGGAATCCGAGCGAGGCGAGGAAATCTTGCCCCAGCTTAATTTTGGCTATGCCCAGGCCTTAGGGCGGATGTGCGGACTCAACGCGCATGACGCTCGAGCTTTGATTGGTAACGGAATGTTGGATATCCCGAGCCTGATTTACCGATTCTCTGATGCTGGTGGACCGCGGCGAACCATCATTTGGCAGGGCTTCCCGGCAGCACGCCCTCTGTTTGTGCCTACTATCTCACTTTCC